>SCLH01000186.1:289831-307330 GCA_004367855.1 Oikopleura vanhoeffeni
ATTGTTTTTGCTTTAGTGTTAAGGGTCCGCTGTCTTTTGCATTTTTGAGCCCCCCGCAAATTTTTCTTACGGCCTTTGAGAATTTCGGGGTCGTGTGTTATTTGGGTCTCAGTTTTAAGTTGGTTTCATTTAAATGGGCTGTTTGGATGATTTATTTTTGGTTGTTTCGTTAGATTGGTTGTTAACAATTGTATTTATTCATTTTTCGCTGTTGAGTTTTTTTTTTATAGCCGTTTTCACATCCGAGTATTTGTTTAGCGCTGTGATCCGCTTCTCTGCTATTACGACTTGTTTTTGTTTGATTTTTTACTTTGATGAGTGGATTAATCTTTTCCCTATAATTTTTAAGGCTATAAGATTTTAACCTATATCGGGCTTTTAAAAGCTTGCGGGATCCTTTTTACTTATTAAAAGCTTTTTATTATGGCCTATTTTGTATAACGCTTTTTGAAAGTGAATGTCGATTTTGTAAGTTGAACACTTTTTTTCTTTAATTTTTCAAATCGATTGTAAGTCTCGTATTTGCAGATAATTTTTTAGTTTTTTCAAATTCGTAATAGTTACTTTTTCAAAAGAATCAACACAATAGAGCAACGGCCCGAAGGATTTAATACTTCCAGTATAAATATTTAAGAATTTCCCGGTGATAAGACTGCGAAGACATTACCCCGCAAACAGATTTATTACAAGCAAGAAAGGGGAAGAACGAGAACAGATAATTACGAGTATTATAAAATTTATAGTTTTCGTTTCTATAGTTGAGAAATTGTCATGAGATATAAGCGCCGGATCCTTATTCCACTTCAAGTAATTGAGAATTTTATGAATGTAAATTTACAAGATTGTATTAAAAGATGGAATAAATAGAATGGCTTGAAGTATACTGAAGAGTAGTTATTTTTTAAAACGTTTAAAGTTTAAGCATGAAGATACATTGTTTAGTTTTAATATTCTTTTTGATGTTTGTCCTTTGATTTTGGATTTAAATGTGTCGTCGAGAAGGCCGACGAGGATTTAATTTATTAACTGCGCGCAATGTGAAAGAATTATTAGCCATTGATGAAAAATGTTTTGTGTAATCCGTGTGGCCAACTTTTTCGGAACGGTTTGGTTATGTTAGATATGTTCCCGGTTAGTCAGTTGGTTTATTTTGCTTATTAATATTGTTTCTATTTAATTATCAGGAATTGCCGACAAAAACACTGGGATTTTCAATTTGTTATCTGAGTTACTTGTGGAGTTGCATTTGACTTGCTTCTTCCAATTGTAAGTTTACGTTAGCGACCATTTTGTCTTTGACATTTAATTTTTTAAGCACTTAATGAAATTTATAGGTTGAATTGTGAAAAAAATGTTTGTTTCGCTTAGGTGGTTATGGAAATTGAAAACGATGGTTGCTATGTTTGAGGAACCAATTAGAGGATGAATTCTGAAACAGATTTTAAGATTGGCTTCGGGATGAGCTATTTATGTTGTGTGAAGTCCGTTTCCCCCCAGCGTGATCCGGAAAAGATTTTTCTACGTTGAATAAAATAGTTGTTCTATTTGCTCTTTTTGCTGAAATTTCTGAAAAATTTCACGGGTTAAAAAGCCTTTTCTTTTGGAAGTCAACGATATTTCATTTCAATGGGAACGTTTCTTCTTTTTTGCTTTTGATTATACCGTTTGGCACAGTCTTGAGTTGATCGATTATAGAAAAGTCGTAAATACAATTTATTGTTTAGTTCCTCGTTATGATGCGTCTCATAAAATCATTTTGGAAGGACGTTGTCCAGGCAACTGGCTTACATTGGTTGGGATATCCAGTTCATGAGTGCTGAGGTGAGGAACATTGTGTGTGCTTGCTGCTGTTATTTGGACTCAGGTGAGGGTACTCTGCCGTTAGGATTTTTGGAATGCCAATGTGAAGGGTTCGGATGTGAATCCCCCTCCGGACAGAATTATTTGACAGAATTATTCGGGCCGTGTTTGCAATTATATTGAAACTTGGGACCCGGTGGATTATTTCCCGGGCTTACAGTCCGGGGAGAGGTTTTGGAGCAAATATGAGGGCGCAGAATGGTAGATTGGAAATTAGTTGTGACGCGTGATTTAGGGTGACTACTTTTTTGTATGATAAGTTATTCATGAATGGTGATTATTGGGGTTATTTAGAGTGGAGGTTATTACCAGCTTTTGAGGGCCGGAAGCATGGTCGTCGTTATAGTTTGATATCCTCTCAATTTCGTATCTTTATAGAAACGGTTCATATTCATTTCAAGGAATTTTATTATCGCATATCATTCCATATTTTTCTTATGACCAGCGTCCGCCGAGTATAATGTTGTTGTATTTTGTCTTAGTTATTTGTGTTTTCTGATTATTATCTGTAGTTATATTTCTAATTGAAGTGTGATTTGCTATAGGCGCCAAGGGGAACTAAATACTTATTGATCTTCGGACTGAGGTTTGAATTTTAGTTTCCCATGTTAATTTAAATTTTTTTGTCGCGTCGATATTCAATCAGAATTTTTATGATTCAACTCCCCGACTTTATCCTTTCTTTTCCTGTGTTCTTTTATTAAATTGATAATCAAATGTTCCTATTAGATAAAAATTACTTTCTTTTTTGTGGATTGAAGTCCTTAATGGACTCGGAAAGCAGGTCGTCTTTGGTGAAGTTTCTGTATGAATACTTTTTTTTCAGATTTTTGGCCCAAAAGATTTTAAATTTTTTTTGTATTTTTTTTTAGTCGAATTTGACTCATTAAACGCCTGTCAAGGACGAACATTGAAAAAATTGATTTTTTGACACGGGTGTGAACTCATTTGAATTTTCAAAAAAAAATTTCGAAAACTGTTTTGAACTGTGCAAGCATCCATTTCCAAAAAATTTTGTCCGAAGGGTTTTATATTTTTGTTATTCCAGCCCCAAGTTTCATGAAATATGAATGGTCTTTTTTTAAAGGCCCAAACATGTTTTGTGAGTAAGTCATTTTAATGTCATTTTGACGTGTGTTTAAGAATTTTGATTTTTTGGCTTTAATTGTTTTGTTGATATGGCGCAAATATCTAGAGTGAAATTGTTTCATTTTTATCGGCAGGTTTTTTTTGGGTATATTTTTATTGCTAATATATACCTTAAAATTCTGTATCATAGTTCATTATCTCTGTGAAATTTTGCTGGTAAATTTTTAGGTCGCGTTGAACGGTATTGAGGTTACGGAAACAATTATTTTTTTGCTTGTATTTTGTTTTCTCTTTTCAGAATATTTTCTATACACGTAAGTGTAATTGTGTAAAACTGCTGCGGTCGTTTTCTTTTTTGCTCCATGTCTCCGATTTGCGAAAGACTTTTTTGACCGCCAATTAAAATCAAATAAGTTTTATCTGCTAGATTTTCGAGATAAAGCTTGCTTTGAGGGGGTTCGGGTCGTATCCCTTATGGGAAACACCGTTTTGTTTTTTGTTTTTAGGGCCCAAACCTTTAAGATACCATTGTGGAACTAGTGATAATGTATATTTGACAAAATCTAATCAGTTTATTAAGATCACTGATTGCTGAATCAGGGAACGCTTTTTAGCATCCTTTTTGTCTAAGGTCTATTTTCCTGGTTTTGAACGGTAGGAAGTTTTTGTAACTTTTAAAAACGATGTTGTAGGTCTGTACTAGCTTTTTCATGTATATAATTTAGATTTTGGTTCAGTAGCAAAGGTTTTTTGAGTGATTTTGGGGCAATTTTCTGACCTGATTGAACAAGTTGGTGGTTCGTGAGGAGCTGTTCTATCGAAACTAATTTCCCCCGATGATTTTTTTCTTTCCCAAACTCTATTTTATTTTCCTGGAAAAATCCATAAATTTGGATTAAAACCCCAGTATTTTAAATCATCATAAAATTTCAGAATTAAGACTAAATTCTGAAATATTTTGTTTGAGCTATTCATGAGATTACGTGACCGGGTACCAACCTAAAATCTAAAACATAGATGATACTTTTGGAATTTGGG
This sequence comes from Oikopleura vanhoeffeni, assembly GCA_004367855.1. Lineage (NCBI taxonomy): Eukaryota > Metazoa > Chordata > Appendicularia > Copelata > Oikopleuridae > Oikopleura > Oikopleura vanhoeffeni. Next base: position 293,819 of record SCLH01000186.1, read on the forward strand.
TTATTTCACTTTTCAATTTTTTGTTGTTATTTTGAGGGGATTAAACGCCGGCGAATTATCAGGGTGTCTAGGGATTGCGTATTATTATCGAATTTTTCCTTTTATTTTTATTATATCTTTACTTGAATCGTATACATTTTATATGTGTTATTGCTTTAGAGTATTTTACTTTTGAAATCGTATCCACCCGGTTTATAATGTTTTCTAATTTTAGTTTCTTTTATAGTTTACAAGGTTTTGGTTAAATATTTTTCTCATTACTTCTTCGTGCGTTCCCTCGTTCCTCGTTCGGATTTGAGTTTGTTTCCGAAGTAGGATTTTGAAGTTTGCTTTTATATCAATGATTTTTTAATATTTTTATTTTATTATTTTTGAAAAAATTTGAATCGAATGTTAGTTTTTGTGATAAATTTAGAATTTTACTGTGGTTTAATATTTTTTGAAAAATCGACGAAAGGCTACAATTATTTTAGTTCGAGGTAAATTTTTTGACTACGTTGTTGGGTAAGTGTTCTTTCATACTTTTTTCTAGTCATATCCGGTAACTTTTATTTTTTGGTAATATATTCAGGTGAAATTGTTTGCACATGCGATCCGTAATATGCTCGTGATCCAAATTCGCCGTCGGGATTTTGGTGAAAAGTATTTGACTTGGATGCATTTTACGGTTTGAACATTGGTCCCGGAATTTTAGAACGAACGTTTTTTTTTCTTGTGTCTGATTTGGTTCCTTTGCAACTATTTTTACTTGTAACTAGCACGTACTCAATAATTTTATTGTGATTTCTGGTGTCTTTTGTGCTTTTGGCTAATTGTATTTCCAGTTATGCTCGTTTTTTTAGTTAGGGGGGTGGTGTGTTTTTTTGAGCCGCTTTAGACGTTTTTGTTAATTAATCTCCTGGTTTTGTGTTGCCTAAGGTCTCATGGTTGGAATTTTTTTTTAAACAATCCTGACCAAATCTAGATTTTCATAATTCGATATTTTTTTGCCTTTACCCGCAGAAAAACCGGTTTCACTTGATATGACATTTTTTATTGGTGATATGAACCACCGGAAACATGCTGACATTAATTATCGGAATGTCTAATCGTTTAAAATTTCCATTCATTTTTAAGCCAATGTTAAACCTATTATTGAATTTGACGTTGATGGTAAATTTTTGATTGCTTGTGCCACTTTTGATCAGTGAATTCTGCTTCCCATTTGGTTTTGACTTTGTTGATCGCGAATTTTTTTTGGAAATTTTATTTCCGTTCACTTTCAATTCCATTTTTGATTCAGTTTATCAATTCTTTCATACGTTTAACGTTTATTTTCTCCCTTAGTCAATGGCTCTGTCTAATTGTCTTAAAAAGAAGTAGGTTTGAAGTCGAAATGCCAATCGGGTTTAACGATGAATTCTAGAAGAAAAGTCCATCGCAATTCCTTCTCATCCTTTTTGCTTCATTTTTTCGTATTTGTGTAGATTGTGATGTTTGTATGTGGGTCTAAAAAAGAGATATTTTAAAACGTTTAGTGCTTAGAATGACTCCCATGGTGTGTGAATGTACAGATTGCTTTGGGTGGTATCGTTAGACGAGATGATCTACACGAGTTCCCTCAGAATTTTTCACTGCCTGATTTGTTTGGCGTGTTGAGGTACCGATTAGACTACCGTTAATGTTTAGCGGTTATTTTGATTAATGTTGACTGATTTGTTATAGATGGTTTTTTCGTGAATGTTTTCGCTGAACTTTTGCGACTTTGTTTTGCTGATGTTGGCCTAATTTTTGTTAAATTTTAGTTGATTTTCTTGGTTAGACGCATTTTGAAAGGGACAAAGTAAATGTTTGAATGAAGTTTTTTTGGGTTGAAATGCCTAAGTGCTCTGCTCTGATTTCTACTTAAATCTACTAATCATATTTGTGCCAGCGGCAAGGTGTTATGTATTAAAGATTTTCGGCGGAATTTTTGGACAAGTGAATTTTAAAGTTTTCTTGTTCAAAATAGAGTATCAGCTGCATTTTGAGCCAAAATCGAATTTATTTTTAATTATGGATGGTGATTTTGCTGAACGTTTTAATAAACAATGCGTTGAAAAATTTTGTGTGGTTTTACAGGACACCGAAACGGTATTCGCAAGAGGTGTAAAGGTAAATTTGCATTTTTTAATTCATTCCGGCGCAGATTGTTTTCACAGATGAAAACAGTTATATCCGTTTCCAACCAAATTCATCTTAAAAATAAAATGATTCTCTATAGCGCGTGTTCGAATCCCAGTATGGTTTGTCTCAGTGATTAACTTAAGTGTTGCTATATTAAGTGGATTACAAAACAATCAAACTATGGCGTCAGAATATCGAGCATTTTGACTATATTATTTCACTACAGTCTTAGTTTAAGAACAACTAGTGGGATTCGAACACGCGCTGGAGATTCATTCATTTTTAAGATGGAATTAGGTTGGAATATATATTTTCCGTAAATTTGAGCACCACGTTCGACCTTAGCCAAAAGTTCATTTTCGTTTTTAAGACCATTTAAGTTTATATTAAATTTTTCGTATCTAACCTTTTTCTAAAATACCCCCTTGAAGTTCAGTTAATTTTGGTTGCAGTTTTATTGCTTGATCACTCCCTAAACAGCTGCTCATGACGTTTTGCGTTTGGTGAATAACTTATACTAGAACTTTTTTTATGGACCGAGCTACGTTAATGTGGATATATTGCACTTTGGATATGAGGTGATGTTTGCCCCACGATTGTTGATTTTGTCATTTTTAAAAATTCTATTCATTTGTTATCAATTTTAAAGTGTTCGACAAATGCAATGCAGAATTTTAAAAATTTACAATTAGATTTTCGTTTGATTTTTTTTATGCAAAAAATGAGTTTGTTTAATTCTTATGAATTAACAAAAAAGTAATTGTGGTTGACCAGATAGGGAATTAGTGTTACTTTTTACCGCTCATAATTTTCAATTCCGGTGATTTCCTACGACAGCATCTTGTTGAAAATGTTTTAATTCAAAATCTTGAAAATTAATTAAATCTTGTCCTTATATTAATCGTTTTCAAAAGGATCAATAAAATATTTCAAGGTTTAAATTCGTTTTAATGATTGCGCAAAGGTAGAATATGCTTAAATGAACTTTAATTTTATTTTTGTGCTACTTAGGGTACCGGAGTTGCCCCAGGTCGCGACCCAAAAGGCCAGTGCCGATGTCTAAGCTTGAGGAAAACATTGTCTCTTGATAAAAATGACAAATTTTTGAAAAACGTACGAAAAAATTTATTTCTATTTATTACGAAAAATACTTTTTTCTCATTGGTATTTTTCCAATTTAATTACAAAAAATACTTTTTTTCCATTAAGTATGAAAAAAATATATTTAGTCAAAATACTTATAGGTAGATATAGCCTTGGGGATTTTAAATGTTTTAAGTCATTAGTTCTCTCAAAAACACCGTACTTAATTGATTGTTCCTAAGTAGAAGATGATACCTCATGTGAACATAAACACCATGATTTTCCTATCCATTACACCTTATTGTCTAATATGTAACAAGCCTTTCGAAAAAATCATAAACATACTGAACCAGAATCGTCTCAAAGTTAGCGACTTCATTAGAAATGTTCAACAAATTCTTCAATGTCTTTTTAAAATTAGTATTTTTTTTTATTCAAACGGGCTCAAAAGCGACACTTCCTTCAGCGATAATAAGTTATTTTCGATATTTCTGACTCTATATTCAAAGTCAGACATTTTCAATGATATATTTTTAATTACATAATGATAGATTAAATTTACATTACTTGATAAGATTTTCGAATTATTATTTCTGATAAGTATGTAATCTGGAGAACAAAAATTTATTCTAAAACTCTAATTTGTTTCAATTTTCCGTCGATTTTTCTCTAGTTCTGTTGCGATTAAGAATAAATTGTTTTAGATTTAATATGAAATGAATTTTGATTACGCATATATTTTTTAAACTTCAAATGTATATGGCGCGTAAAAGGCACCCAACAAGGCGCAATAATGTTGGTTCCGTCAATAATTATCAAAATTAAGATTTAATTAGTGCATGATTTGTCACTGTGATCTGGTAAGGGGTGTAATCACGCTACAGACTAATATATAGGGCCGAGTCGGTTTGTGTCCATTAAAACAGCATTCGAAATGAAAATGTCAGAAAATACTATTAGAGTAAGTGTGATGATTAAATTCAAGAGTACATTTTATATGAGAAATATTTATCGGTAAGTGGATTAATTTTGTTATAGTCCGGTTTTACCAATCATCAGTTGTTTAGTAAAATTTTTTTTGTTGTATTAAGTTGTTTTTTTTACTTTTTAATTTCGGCAACAAACTTCAAATCCAATGTGTTGAAAGTAAAGTCCTGATTTAAATTTTGACAAAAGTCCAGTTTTTGTTCCTTGAATTGTTTGATCCAGTGATGAGTTTTTCAACTTTAAGTTTGTTTTTAATGTCAACTCGTCCAGTTTTGTGTGCAACCAAAGGTGTTCAGAAAAAACTTTTTTTCATTTTTAGAGTCTTCATTAGTGACAGAGATTATGCATGACATTTTTATTACTATCTTAATCCTGTACAATTTTGTTGCTCTGTGTTTCGGATCGAAAATATTTTCATTTTATAACTTCTACAGCGTATTTGTATGGCGGAGTAACTTTGGGTGAGCTCAATATTTTTGTTTTGTTCTTTCGTCCGCTCTCAGTCAAAACGGGGTTGCAATCTAGTTTTAAAGTCGTATATTTGAATTTCAGTACATTTTGTGTAGCATAGTGGATCTGCATCAAAATACTAAAGGGTTTAACGATTTTTGATTAAATGAAGCACTTTTGTACAATATTGTACGATTCGTGTGTAATTGTTAAGAGTTACTATATAATGTTTAAAAAAAGGAAATTTCACTTTTGTAAACATTTCACCCCAACAATTATTGCTAGGCAGAATTTTGCATTCCACAGGGTATCATATTTTTTATTTCGTTCTTGATTTTTGCACAATTTACTATAGTCTGACTATAGTCTGACTATAGTCTGACTATAATAGTCACGGATATTCGCAAATCAAAACGTTTAAATTTGGCAAGAACTTACGCAAATTTGTCAAATTTGAACGTTTTAATTGGCGGATAAAAAATTGTGCAAAATCAAGAACGGAAGCAAAAATGTGACTTGCTAATAATATTCTCTGAAATTGAACCGTGTTCAATAATTTTCTGCATTTATTGAAAAATAATAATTAAATTTTTAGTTAATATTGCAAATTTGGAAAAAAATGGTTATTTGGATCGCAATCAAAATCACACGACGCGATGATAAGCTAGTTGACCCTGATTGAAAAAACTAAGTATTCTGACACGATTTTGTGACAAAATTTATGTAAAATATTTGGAAAAGTTTAATTAATTTGATTAATTGATTATCAATGATGTCGACTAAGCAAATTTCGAAGAAATCATATTTTTGCAGCATGCTTTTTTTTATTGACGGGTCAAAGCTATCAAGAATAATATAAACAAATCTGTTCAAATTCATGGCAGGATATTTATTATTTGTTTTCAAATTATAATTTATCAAAAAAATATTATAGGCAAACTTTTAAAATCTCACGCGTGGCTCAGAAAAATGTTTTCTACGATCATTTTGACAACATTTCAAGAAACAAAATTTTGTTGATTATAAATTATAATTTATAATTTATACTTTATAGTGCAGCAGATCAGATACATTTAACGATAATGAACCATACTAAATTTTTGATAATCTAAAACTTTTTACCAGTTCTAACTTTGAGACCCGATTTTTGTAAAGTACGCTGGTTAGTCTAATAAAGCACACTTTTTGAAAATTTGCTACTTAAATTTGGATCTTTCAAAAGTTCTAGAATGCTTAAAATGAAATGGTTATCCGAAATAATTTGAAAATTTTATTTTAAAGAAGATTTTTCGAAGAATTCTCATCCAACGTTTTTGATTCTTGGAGCCTTTTTTCACTAAGTAGCAAAGTTATTTATTTCTTTCTTCTAATTTGAACGTAGATTAAAGAACCTCAGAATTAACTAAACAAAAACAAGCAAACAATTATTGAATAACTAAAAACATACAAACCACTTTTAATCACAAGATTTTCGCTTGTGGCGCTAATGAGCTAAACTCAAAAAAATGAAAGATTTTAATTTTGTCTTTCCAAAAGTCGTTCAAATTGAGAAAAAGTTTGAAAACACATTTGTGAAATCAAAGTTGTCGATTTACCCAGGTTAACAATGAAATAAATATTTTTTGCCTTCAAAATACTGAAAAATTTCGCGATGAAACGTTACACTTAAAAATAAGTCCTGTATAAAAGCACGTTTTCTATGCAATTTATTTGCTTATCACAAAAAAACCAAAACAAGACTTTTGACCTCTGAATGCCCCGTCCATTTATGTTTTATTATGCTTATGTTTATATTTATATGTTTTGTTAAGTGTATTTTATTTTATGACTGGCAGCTTGGGGCCGAGAGGTTAGGTTTAGACTCTCAGTTAATCTCGCGGACTTATGACAAATCAGACAGTTCTAGATAACACTGGGTGACCAATAAAAGTGAAGCAATAATAAGCCAGGATTATAACATCACTTTTTATCGTATTCAAAGGTCAATATCCAGGAACATTGTCTATGTTCATTTTGAGAATGAAATAATCCGCAGTTTTAGTTGAAACTGCAAAATTTCATTTTTTACTGTTTTTGGAATATTTGCACCTTAGGCGCCTGATTCTATTGATAAACGTTATACGAAAGCTCGACGGACAAATCTGCCACGCGTATGTTTTCAGCTCAAGTTTTTTTTTCAAACTAGCCATGAGGCAGTTACAAATTATAGTAAAAATTTAGTTTATTTGCAAAGTTTGAGGATGGCGGGAAAGTAAGCAGGCTAATTGATTTTTGAAAGGTGACCGACTATATAAATTTTGTAAGTTTCAAGAATTCAAAGATAAGAAATCTAGAATTTTTAAAAAGTTGTGTGGGCAGAGAAAAGTTTTAATTTTTCACCTACATAGATTAAAATTTCATCGCAATATATAAGAAAAAACAATAATCGTGGAATATTTGTCCATCGAGCGTTTTCATTAAATTAATTATATAAATAAAGATACAATAATTTATCATTTTGACAATAAACTTGAATCAGATCAGACCAGATCGGTTTTCCGTACATTTTAAATTACAGGAAAAATATTTTCGGACTAAGGCCAATGATATCAATAATTTTCATTTTTAATTAAAAGAGCTGCAAAACCGCCGAGGGCCAAAAGACATTGATTTAATACTTGAAGCTCAAATTTGTTAAGAAAATGAGCGTTCAAAATTTTAATGATCCTACACGACAAAATAGATAAAAAATCATGCAAGTATCGTTTTTTTTATGTTTTCACAGAATAAATGAAAACGATCGGTTCTTCCGATCTATCGGATCCGATTCAATTTTACCAACCATTGCGTGGTAAATCCAGTCGTTTTCAAAAAAATAAGAGTTGTTTTCAATGAAGTGCAAATGCTTGCCAAAAATTTTATGTTCAAGCTGCCCAATCAAAAATAAATAACTTGTCCAAATTTTACAAAAAAATAAGCCTAAGTAATAGCAGCCCAAAATTGAAGTTTCCAAAACGTGAAATTGATTTGCCGAAGCGTGTAATGTTTACAGTCCTGAGAGTTCTAAATAATTAAATAAGTACATCGTTGGAATGTGGTACAAAAATGTTACAAAAACACAGAAAAATTTGAAAAAAAGTTATTTGTGAATTTAACTTCTTGATCAGTTGCGCAAACCAAGGAAGTATTTTTTAAAGTGAATTTCTCACCCTACCATTGCGGTAGTACCACCTTACTCGGCGACTTTTTAAAGAAAAAATTACGAAACAACTTTTTTTGTACTTGAGTTGATTCTAAGGAAAAAAAACAATATTTTAACCACGACCTTAAAGTTAGTTAATTTTGGCGATAAACACCGTAAGCCTGGAATACGGGAAAACACTCCCTCTTTTTAGTTCATTCGGTCTTCAAAAGATTGAAATTTTCGTAGCATGAGTTTAACTATAAAAATCGACTTAGGCGCTAATGAGCAGTATGAGCGTAAATTTGATGGCCTGATCGTGGGCAAAGTTAAAAAAATGTCCGATTTGTTTTGTCTAGAATATTTAAACTCTCACGGCAATTTGACTCTCACGAGAACCAGCCGACTTAAAACTTACTGTTTTCACTTTTAACCCATCTTCTTTGAAAAACTAGAACCCAAGTTTGATTTTAAAATTTTATATTTCAAAACTTTCTGATTAGAGAAAATTTATCAAACATGAGAAAATCAGTCTAAGCAGACTTTGGGCACTTGAAGAGTGCGATTTAATTGCTCAAAATAATAAACTTTATTTACGCTCTAAAGAAAAAATAAGAATTTATTTTGATTTTGGGCACTTTAAACGCGGGTTTTCCTGCGGCAGGAATCCTGCCCGAACTTTTGTCAAAATTGTCATGATAAGAAGTCTCTGGTGATAAACTGCAAAATTTTTTTCTGTGTAAAAATATGAAGATGCTCATGTATATTTATAACACCTTAGTCACTCGTTACGCAGCGTACCAAATTTATGAATTTTCGACCTCCTACAATTTTGCACACTAGAATTTTGTGACAAAAATATTGATTATCTTGTCGAGAATCAAGCAATAATTCAGCAAGTGGTCATTTAGGTAATCGAGTTCAAGCATCATTTTTTTTAAGAAACTTATGCATGGGGTTAACCCGTGTGAGCAGTGCTCACTGAGCACAACACCTATATATAGGTGAACTGCAAGAGCATTTAAGAAATCATGACTAAAAATACAAAAAGAACCATCGCTTGACATTGTCTCCATTCGAATATCATTAATACAAGAAATTTTGCACAGGAATTCAAAAAAGTGCACTATATTTTTTTATCTTTGGGAAACATTTAATGTTCAAAGTTTTAGCGGAGGGTATGATTTTTTGAGATTTTTTTTCGCCAAGTCATTTTACCTCAAAAAAATTTAAACTGCGACGCTATTCTGCGATCAATCTAAAATTTGAAAATAGCCAGTTTTTAAGGAACAGTGCTTTTGTGCATGGTTTAACTACCCAAAACAAAGAATTAATTGGTAACAGGAACAGATATTTTATTTCAAAATGATATTTCAAATTTCAATTTTAAGTATTATGACGTAACAAATATTTTTAATTTACTGTAAAAATTAAATTGTCGAGATTCAATATATTGTCCACAGAGTCGACTTAAATTAGTATGTCGACGCGCAGAAAATAATATCAAAAGTGTACTTTACTGCTTTTATAGGGTAAATAAACCATTTTTTAGTGAAAAATAGTGATCTTTCATTCATCAAAATTTTAAGAACTTTTTAAAAATACATCTTTGATTGATTACTATATAACATCGAAATGCATGAAAACGATCGACAAGGTCAGATTCTTGTGCATGCCCATTCCCAGATACCAAAATAAATTGATGAACCCGACTGGTGAGCTTGTATCAACCTGTATGCTGTACCTTGCTCTTATCAAAGTTAATTTTTGCTAAGAACTAAAAATGCAAAATTCTGAAGAGATATCAACATGTACGGGATGCAAAACATATATCGGCTTTGAACTTTCCTTATGCAAAAAAAAAAAGTGAAACGCTAAACTACCTTGAGGCTTCCTGTGACGTCAGGCGCCTTGAAGCAGGTCAACCTATATATAGGTGTCGGTGCCATTGGCGGAACTTGTTTTTTCTGTGCTCACACGGGTTAAGCAAACTGAAGTTGATTAAAATAAAAAATTTTCAATTATTAATAACAGTCTCAAGGTCTCAAACTGGAACACTTCTTATTGGTACAATTTTTTAGAACTAAGGTTTTTTGAAGTTTTGATTACTTATAGAAACTCTAGGCAGAAATGCTTAGAAATATTCAAAATATACTTTTTCAAAAAATGCCTTAAATTATTATGGTTTTTTGGAATACCAAAATAAGTAAGAGCTGACATAATTTTTGTTTTGATATTCTCATGTGGCACTGAATTATATTTCAAAAATCATAACATTATAAGAATATCTTTTATAACTCATTTCGAATATCTGAACATGATTTGTATATCATATAGTATATGATATACAGTATATATCATATACTGTATATCTATTTGCATTGAACACAAAATGCCAGAATTAAAACCTCGAATCATGTTTTTTAAGCAACTACATAAGTAAGTATAGCGATGTTCTTCAACTGGTACAAATTCCCTAACTGGTAAATTTTTTTCAGTCGGGTTTTTAACGAAAGTTATTGAAATTTCAATTTTTGGACAAATTAAATTTTGGAAATTTTATTTACCAAAATTAATTGTGACATGGAATTTTTTGATAATTTTTTCATAACCCCCAAAAAGTTTACAACAAGCTATTACAACAAAATATGTCTCGTTACCCTTTGATAAATGGTATGGGTAGGGGCCACACCGTGAGAAATATGCCAAAGTCGACACATTAACGCGTGGGAGTTAAGAGCTCAATTTTTTAGGGGACACTTAGTTAACCCGAGAAAAATTTTGGGACAAAAATATTTTCTGAAAAATGACCAAAAACAGGTCGGTAGGGGTCAATAAGCTCAAAACTCTCAAAAATTGGTCAATTTAACGCCTGCGAGTTTTGAGCTGAACATTTAAGCGGATACTAAGTTGACCCCGAGAAAAATTTTGGGACAAAAATTTATACTGAAAAATGACCAAAAACTGGCACCGTTTCTGTTCAAAATCAGACCATAGTTGCTAATATCGTTTCCAACAAACCGTACCCAAGGAATCTTTTGGTGGCATTTGAATTGTCTAATTCTCACTTTCATATTCAAAATTGTCGATTTCGCACACTTTTTTGTCGATTTACAGCCAAATTCAAAAATGCTTGCAAGATCTTGCTCACCACCCCTTGGGCTTGTAACATTCCGGAAATTACGTTGTTTTGAAATAAGGCGAAAAAGAAATAGAACTTTCAAAATAAATTTTTGCTCGCGGTTAACTAAATTAACCGGTTGGTCGAACATGCTATGAAAAAAGTCAGAAGTAAAATGTGTTCAAGAGATTACGAACTACTATTCCTGAGAGGTTATTATAAGATGTTTATGAAGGTAATAAAGTTAGAAGCCTCGAAAGTCTTTCCTGCATGACAATCCCCTTAACTGACAATTAAGTTTACATAAAGAAAAAAGGACAATGTTTTGATATCAGAGCTAGATGTAGTTGTACAAAAAATGCGAAAATCAACTTTTTGACAAGTATAGGCCGGTCCGGACATACAAAACTTTTGACAATATTTTTTGAAAATTTCAAACAAATATCTCCTAGATCCCGAAGTTTGAACTCAATACGAATTGCGGTTAGCTCAGGACTAACGTTTAAAAATCAGTTAACCCATCGGTTACCCCTTAAGGGGTGGTGCCGTCGCAATTTTTGACGGGGTTTTCGATAGCCAAATTGTCGCCACAAGTACAAGATCGTTTGGACCCCAAATTTTACCCTCTTTGAGATTTTTAAAACAAAAATCTTGCTCCTGAAAAAACATCCAATAACGGTGGCTCGTCCGATGGAAACGTTGCTTACAAAAGGTGACGGAGTTATTTTTTTCAAAATGTATCTCCTTCCTTGAGTTTTGAAGGTTCAACAATGATTCATGTTGTAAATTTAACCGGACAAAACGGGAGCAGACCACAAGTTGAGTTTTTGAAATTTTTTTTTGATTTGGCTTCAGAATCACCCAAAACAAGTATTTTGACCCTATGTTAATAGAAGCAAATACAGTTTTTTGGTGCATGGTCTGAAGCCAATCAAAGAACCTTAAGTATGAACCTAAAACTCGCAGGAGGAGATAATTTTGAAAAACTAATTCCGTTATTTGGATTGTTTTTATAGGAATGCAAGATTTTTGTTTAAATTATAAAGAGAGGTAAAAGTTGGTCCAACGATTTCTACTTGTGCAACAATTGGCTATCGAAAACCCCTTAAAATGCGACGACCTGGTCACGACCTCGTCACGACCACCCCCTTAAAGCCAATAGTCAAATCAGGGATTTTTTATCTCAAAATTAAAATATGTAATTGTTTCTGGCGCTAATTTTAGCTTTAATTTGGTTATAAATTATCAGTTATTATAATTTATCTTAGCTTTGCGTATAGATGTTTCATTGAGTCCCTTTATCGCACGCGCCGCCGCAAAATTATGGCCTGACTCACAGCCAACTCTATAAAATAGACAGAGAAAAACCATAACCTCGATGATAACCACTCTCACGAACACCTAACTTTTGATTATTTGATTGGGCCGGGATATCCACAAGAGTGTGAATAAGGGATATTCACCTTGAAACATTTCCCAATTCTTATCGTTAATTTAACAAATAATTTTTCTCGTTAATTTAACAAATAATTTTCTCGTTAATTTAACAAATAATTTTGAAAATGTTAAAAAAATAAATAATAATTATTAATCAAAACAATATTTACATCGTAGTTACTTGTTGAAAAAATCAATAAAAATGATATTCAATGGAACGCGATGATATTCTCCCCGCGTTTCATTATTCTTCGTAAACATTGACATGTCAATGACACTGTATTTTAGAAATTTTTTAGTTTGTGACCATCCATTCGATAAAAAATAATTTGTCCTGGCGATCACTCGCAAAATGTGTTATTGCAGCTTGTAGCTGAGATTTCGAGGTACCTCGTCATGCTGGTCATTCACTATTCACATCTATTCACAAGTTTTAAAATAAGTGTTTTCTGAACAGAAAAATAGAAATGTGCAATTTTTGTAGGGAAAACCACGATAACAGAAAAACTGGTGGTCAAAATTCGAAAAAAAAATTTTTGGTCGAATAACTCACCAGACCGGTCATTCTGACCGGATTAGAGCAAAATTCATGTCTCACGGTGGGGACCCTAGGTATGGGTCCTTTACCTTGGTTTGCCGGGCACAGAAATCCCTTTCGGGACAAAGTATATACCAAGAGGTTTTTGGTGACTAAAAGATGGGACTCAGACCAAATTATTGCCACCTTTTCTCGGGCCTAGATCAGGATACTAAATGAATCAAGTAAGCCATAAAGGTTTATGTTTTCTTACAAAGTAATGTTTTTAAAAACCCTAATTTCACGTCGCCTTCTTCAAAGTCCAATTTTTTTGAAAAACATTTAAAACCAGAATAAATTTTGGCTCAAAATTGATGACAAAAAATGCTGCACCAGGAATTAGCAAAAAAATCTGTCCCCATTTTTGACTTACAATTTTTGTTTCAATCGAAGAAATAAAATACCTTTTGGTTTATCATTAGGGATGGACGACTTCAACAGGTTTACATGATTAAATTCTGAATAATAAATTAGAAGACCATGAAAGCAAGATATCTCTTATCATCTTAAACGCGTTTAATTCATTTTTTTAGAATAATTTTTCGTTAACAA
>SCLH01000187.1:0-29264 GCA_004367855.1 Oikopleura vanhoeffeni
CAGAATCGCATATTTTATCACGTGACGACCCAAAAATTTTTTTTGTAATTTTTTTCCCATTTTCCATATATTTATTAACCTCCAAGAAATTTCGGAACACCCACCTTTATTTCTATTAGTTCATATTATGATAGACAATTCTAATTGTGGTGTTTCTGAACACTCTCGTGCAGGTGGGGGCGGCTAGGACATCTCGTGCAGGTGGGGCAGGCTAGGAAAGGGAAACGTTCCCCAGACTTTTTCCTTCCCTTTTCCCTTCCCCTAGCTGTCTTCATATATTTGAAAAAGTTATAAATTCATTAGTATTGATTACATAAGTTATCCATTATGTACACGCTAAAATACAAATTTAATACAGCATTATTTGCCACCAGATGCGAAAACAAATTTTTTCTGAAAAATTATATTTTTCATGCTTTTTCAACCCGTGAAGGCTATTGATTTTATTTTTTTCGATGTTTACTTGAGTAAAAGCTTTTACTCTAGATTTAATTCTTCCGTCCATTTTTTTCCTTTTTCAAATTCTACGCTTTATTTTTCCCGTTTTTTGCTAAACCCCAGGGCTAAACCCCTTTTTCAAAAGTTAGGTTTTTGCCGGTTCCGTTCCCTAGCTATAGCGCGCTAGCAGCCTTCTAAGTATGTAACATACTCGTATCATGGCGCTATTTTATGGACAGTACTTTTAAAACGTTTTAGTTACACGTCTATTAAATACATGTTAACTGTAGTCGCAAGAAAATGCACCATTTAAATTTTAAATTGTAAATTTTCGCTAATTATGAAACTCGATTTTCGCGTCAAAAAAATCAACTGGTCGATTTCTGTTCATCCAAATCTCTCACATGAGAATGGCTGTTTAGGCCGGAAAGCGTGAATAAAAACAATCTTTGATTGAAAAATATAAGTAACTGTAGTCATTCTGATTCGAAAAATTTATAAACTGGATGGGCTTCTTCGAACTTTTTTTCATGGCCTCAAAGTTTGAGGCTCCAAACGTTACGAAAACATTTTGATTAAAAAACAAGAAAATATGACCCCTACGTGATTCGATACACCAACCTTTAGATCTGGAGTCGAATGCGGCTACCAGTTGCGCCAAGGAAGTCTTATTATTTAGTAATTGTATTTACCTATAAGATATTTTTTTATAAAATTAAAATTAATCGGAATTTTACCTCCAATATCTTTTTAGTACAATATTAGATTCTCGATCATGCCGCTGCAACGAGACATTGTTTTGAAGCAGGATCAGTAAACCGCATCCTGAGTCAGGATCGGGATTGAAAACAAATTCCGTTTATGTGGGCCTGAGACGGTTATTAAATTCATGTGCAGGGGGGGGGATATCGCCGAAAGTTCTTTGTCAAGAAGACAGAAATATTTTTTTTGTTAAAAAATGAAAAATGCGTAGTCGTTCGAAATGACATCATATGTCAAACATTTTTTTCTGATTTAATTTATTAAGGAGTTTCACATAGGTTCGAATGAAGTGTAACACCAAAATGCGTATATTTAATACTCCACCAAACGCAATCAAATTAAAGTTCAAAAAAGTGAATTTGGGAAATTCAATCATGAATATGACGTCATTCATGACGCTCACAAAGTAATTTGTAAGATAAATCGCAAAAAATTCGGCAATAGTAGGCAAAATCGTGAAATTGCGTAGGGTTTTTTTCGGCGATTTCGACAAATTCTGTGATATTTGTCCGGCGGTATCGCCCCCCCCCCCAAGCGGGGCCCGTTAACAATTTTATATACTGTCGTATTTGGCTATAAGACAGGCAAATTTTTGTCGTTTTGTCCATGTGAAAACGTGTCGTTTTGTCCATATAAAAAAATCAAAAATGAATCCCTACATTATTAAGGTCCTTATTCGTCAAATTTTCGTCAATTCCCCCCCACCGCCTCAATACAATTATAATTTGTCCATATATACGATGTCCTTATAGCCAAATACGACAGTAACTTTAATTTGCTTACATTATTACAATGCTAATCTTGGAGACCACTATTTTGTTTAAAAAGCGTGGCCGAATTAGCGGCTTTTTCAAGTCAAGTGGATTTTCTAGTGATTTACTTGTTAAGTGATAACACTATTGCTACACTGTAACCTCTATCTGCACCACTGTGTTTTACGTCGAGAGCAGAAATATTCTGGAGAAGTATTATTTTGGCTAAGGGTAAATCGAAACCTCCAACCGTTGAATATTATTAAAACACGTTGACGTAGAAATGTTTTATTGTCTCTTTCTAGTAAAAATTAAAAGAAAATTTGGTTTAAAGAAAAACGCAAAAATACACTAAAACGTCCCCCTCTAAAGACAACTAAGTCAGTACCTTCAATTATAATTAAAGCGCTTTAGCTCGATTATTCGATTTTCAGACCAGGATTTGTCTCACCGGACGTTTTTCCGTAAAAATCCTTCTCCACCAGCTGAGAATATTTTTTTTGATTGGTTGAGATTTCATAATTTCGATTACGGGATAAACATCGTATATTTAATATATTATTTTGTTACAATCAATTCGAACATAACTAAAAAATCCGGTTGATGACAGCAACTGCTTCAAAATTTAATATTTTTTTTCTAAATTAATTTTTTATAAACAAAAAAATATTTTTATTTTGTTGAATAATTTTCGAGTTCCGTCTTATTCAGCGCAGTGGAAGTTATAAAAAATTAATAAAGGTTATAAATTAGCCTGAAATTAAGGCGGTGAAAACGAGAAAACTTGATATTGAAGAAACCTTTTTTATCAAAATGAAAACTGAAGTTTTGATTCTATAAAGTTTTAGCATCAATGATCGTGAGTTTTATAGCGAGGTCAGAATTTTTGTGCGGGCGACGCGAGCATCTAATACAGGCGAGGAAAAGGTTACCCGTTCATGCGTAGGTTTAAGCAAAAGATAGGGAGAAAAGAGGAAGATGATTCATAATCGTTCCCTCTTCCAAGCCTTATGTACTAGCATGATTCATGCTGCATGAAGGTTAACCCGTAGACTTGATTTCTTTCATCCAGCTGCCATTCATTATCATTCTTATTTTTTGCAAATATTTTGGAATCACCAAATAACACCTTTCATCGTGATCAGAAAAAAGACTTTTTTCCATTACACCATAGCCCAAAAATGATCACGTGACCGTATATTCAAAAAATAAGGTCGGCCAAAATAGTAGTTTTTTTTTCAAAAATTGCTTTAATCACTTTTTGAAAAAAGTGAAGAGGTTTTTAGAAGTTTTTAAGCCTTTTTTCTATTACGCCAAAGTCCAAAAACGAACACGTGACCTTTCAATTAAGAATAAGGTTTTTGGTTCAAGTACACAATAGTACTCAAATACGCCGAAAAATTTTGTGGACTAATAAACATCATAATTTAAGAATTTGAACATAACGGCATTTCCCAAAAACGTCCCGTGATCTTATTTTTCAAGAAATAGAGATTTATTTATGACATATTTCAACCTTATTTTTTCGATTATTTCGTCACGTGATTTATTCGGATTTGTGTTATAGAAAAAAGTCTTAAAACGTTTGAAGTTCATAACAAATGTTTTTGACGTAATTTGAGTACTTTTTCAAATTACCGTATATGGTTATGCGATATACGTATATCAAATTACCATTCATCTTAGAGACTTGTAAGTACCTCAAAGAATTGGAAGAGTCGACTTTTTGATGAAAATATTAGCAACATATGTGTCAATATGTACTGAAGGGCGCCAGAGAGCAAAATCCCTGTAAAATCTGACCATTTTGCTCTCTAGTGACGTTAAGTACATAATTGACCCATAGTTGCTAATATTATTTTGGTGCTACTTTCAAGTTATACGATGAACTTAATTGACCTTGAACGAGAAATAATATCACAAACAATTTAAGAGCCATTTTACTAAAAAAATTTGTAAAAAAAATTATAATTATTTTTAGACTGAGCAATAGCAAATCATTCGAAGTTTAATATGAGATAGTTTCACATATAAATAAAGGGTAATTTCATCTTATTATTGCACTTTTGTGTGTAACTGGAGGTCATTTTCGCAACTTTTTATTTTATTATCTCCATTAAATGCCTTTTTATGCGTTAAAAAAAATTAGTTTTTTAATTGTATAGCAAATTGGCTGAATTGTAATTAAAAATAATAGAAAAAATATGTTAATAATGAAACTTTGCTTATATGGCTCTATTTTCAGAATGGAAGCTAGATGGCCGAAATCAAGTCTGGGTACAGACTCACTTCTAAAGTCTACGAGTTAACCCACGCAAATCTCGCTATTATTCCGCAGATTAAATAACAATAATAAGGGTCCGAATCACAAAATATTCTAGAATGAAAGCTTCTGTTATTATTTTTGTTAAAAAAAATGTTTTCAGCACGAACTTTTCTCTAAGTTAGGAGCTGACTGCAAGGTAAGTCAATTTATAAACATTCTTAAATTTTCTGTAACTTCTACTTTCATGCAAAACATAGAAATTGTATTTTTTAATCTGTTTATAAAAATTAAAATTTTTTATATGAATACCAAAAAATTAAAATATTTTTGAACCAATAATACATTTCTACTTATTTGCTAGTGATGTAGAACTCAACATAAAATGTATTCATTAAAAAACAGTTCTACACGAAACTTAAAAGGGCAGGTAAAGTTTGCAGAAATTGTAAAATACCTGAATAAAGGGCAATAGAATCAGGTAAAGTTAGACTTAAATTTGGATAACAAGTTGAATTATTCTAAAAGTATTTAAAACGTTCTAAATAATAAAATACTGGCGTGTGTGTCTATGAAGACATGTTTTTTGGTCGCTCTGTCCATGTGAATACGTTTCGTTTCGTCCTATAAGTAAAAATCGAAAATTCGGCGCTAAAGAGTCAAAATTGCAAGCAATATTTCTATCATTTTGTCTTTATAGACACACACGACAGTGGATGTCTAAAAGACATTGTCAAAAATTAGTCTGACTCAGAATCAGAAAATTTATACTTCGATTTGACATCATTTGCAGTTTTTGTTCGTGGAGTTGCTCTTGATGAAAGTGGCGTGAACGGCTCATCTGAAAATCAACAATTACTTTTTCCTGAAATGATCAAATCATAAAACTCAAATATTTTAGAAGTGTTAATAAAAAAACGAAACGTTAGAAAATAAAACGAAAACAAAGAATAAAAGTTATTTTTTAAATAACTTAAGTTCGAACTATAAATAGTTACAGCAGAGTATATGCAAAATAACGGCAAAAGAATGAGTTATAAAAAAGTTAATTTAAAAATTGGGCTGGTTAACTGCCTTACGGTCATGCTTGATTATTAGTACATATTCGGTTCTGCCGTTCTGTCTTTATATACGAATAATGCTCTAGAACTTGAAAAAATACTTATCAAAATCAGGTAGATTTTGGCAAACTTTCCGCCGTTTTGTCCTAATAAAACCCTACTATTGAAGACTATTATTTTAGCCTCAGAAGCGTAGGGGAATCAGCGTATGGTAGATTCTGCAAAAACTAAGAATGGGAGCAAAAATGTGACATGCAGCATGTCACATTTTTGCATGTCACATGCTGTATGTAATCTACAGTAGACACTTTCTAGATATTGCAGAAGTTCATTTATAAGTGTATTTTCGTACAAAATTTTTACTTTTCAGAATGGTATTGAAACAACGAAACGTCAAGTTTTAAATAAATAAAAGTTCCCAAAGGAAGAAACCAATTACTGGCTGTACTTGAGATATCTTCTTCGATATGTCTGACGTAGCTTTAATTTTAGGTTCACCACATCTTTCAAGCCAAAACTCTATTAGGTACTAATAGTACCGTACTACAGCAGGGTCCGGCGGATAGGTTAAAGTTTTTTCGTCTAAAACCTTCACCTATCCGCCAGACCCTGCTTTATATAATTTAAATATAGTGTCCCCTCAAAAACGTGTTACTATCATTCAAAAATTTAGATTATAGTAGGTGCTCGTTTTTGCGAAAACAATCGATTTGACTCATATCGATTACGAGGCCTCCTGGAGATTTGCCATACTTGTGTTATTAAAAAGTTAATGGCAAATAATTTCCAGGGGGCCCATAATAGATGTAGTATGTAGATGTAGTATGTAGAAAAGTTTTTTTTTGATAATGTTAAAATGGGACAGCTGACGAAATATTAACAGCTGAAAACTTTTTAGGCAATCAAGCGGCTAAAATTCTATCAGATTTACAATGCGGAAACCCTTTCTCCATAATCAGGTTTTTGCTGGACATGGGTATTGAACCTAAAATAAAAACTATCTCATGGAAAACCTACAAAAATTTTCAAAATTAAAATTATCAAGATAATTTTTAGAATTACAAGCAAAACCTTTATCCGTTTTCTGCTGCTTTTCTTGCTCAGTTGAACCTACAATTTTATCTAACATAGGTGTGTCAAAAAAGGTTCAAAATATGAGCTTTAGTTTTCACGTCATGTAACATGGGGAAACTGACCACTTTTTTCTTTGAAGCTTGAGCTTTGCTTGCCAATCGTGGGTTCAGAAAATTAATAGAACTCATTGTATAAAAATTGACAATAAATTTGTTTGTTTTTTCGACTGTGGCTCGTGTGAATTATTAATATTTTTTGGTTGTTTGTCAACTCAATCGGGTTGTTTTTGATGATAAATCATTAATGGGAATAATCATAAATGGGAAAATTTTCGCCTTTCAAAATACGGTTGAAAACCGCTTACCCGTCCTTTTAAACTTACTCGTCCAAAAAAATTTATCGGAGGCCGCGGTTTGTTTTTTAAATGCTGACTATAAGTATAGTTGTAGTTCCGAAATGAAAGGCACTATCAAAATTTATACAGGCATGTTTTTTTCAATCAGGCAAACGGAGTTTGATATAAATTGGAATCGGCACATACGACCTTTCTGATATCTAAGATAGGGATCCCCTGTTCCTTCGTTTCGCGTTCGAGGTTGAACTTCTTTTCGAAGCTCTTATTGGTCAAAAAACTGAAATCCGGTGCTCTAATTGGTCAAAGGCAGGTCAAACACGCACGCGAACCGAAGGAACAGGGGATCCCTATCTTAGATATCAGAAAGGTCGTATATTTGGGTATATTATTGGGTATATATTTGGGGGTCGTATATTATTGGGTATATATTTGTGGGTCGTATATTTGGGTATATTATAGCTTTCAATTGATAATTTGAGAAATACTAGCGCTGTAGAATACATCAGGTGTTGGCAATGGCCAACTCACGAGCTTCTGGCCAAACGTGTTGCCCATAGCAAACACCTACTGTAGTCAACTGATAGTTATAATATGATCCAAAATATCAAATAACTCCTATGTTCTGATTCTGACTTATCCAAAACTGCGTTTTGACTGAGCGTAGAAACAGATCACATTTATGGAATTTGTCTTGAAAACTCGATTAGTCTCCAAAGAAACTCCCGGTTTTTTTTTTGATTAAAATGACATTATTTTCAATCAAAATAATTTACCTACAAATCTCATTGCATCAAACTTACTATGGTATCGGGTCAGTTTTCCGATATTTGTGCCGTAAATCGATTAATGATCGAGTTCTAGCATTTTTTTCTCAGGGCCAGAACTCGTCAAAATTCGAGCTCCTACAAAAAAAATACACCTTAGCTTGAATTATGTCTGAATTTTATTTCAAAAATCGTTAAAAGCTCTATTGCCACAAGGAAGCTGGAAAATTAACTGGATTTTTACTCAGGGTCAATTAAATGACCATTGAGTATTTCTAGAATCTCAACTAGTATCAAATTATCCCTAAATTATTAAAAATGTGTAACCTTCGGAGTCTTCATTATCACTTTTCTTCAAAGGTGTGGCTAAGTCATCAAACAATTGATCGGCAGTTTTATCGTTTGCTTTTTTACTAATTTTCTTTTTCGGCTTTTCATCCTCAGAATTTGCATCGGACTTTTCGTCCGAATCCCAAGTGTCAGCTTTCTTTGCGGGTTTTCGTTTTATTGGGGTTTTCTTTGGAGTTTTTGGCTCTTTCGGTTTTTTAACCGGTGTCTTTTTGGGAGTACCGTTTGGCTTTGCTAATCCTAAAATATTTATATTATACGGACAGTGAATGGATAATTCCTCATTGAAATCACGCCGCTTTTTTCTTAAGTATGCAATTGAGAATTCCCCTTATGACCTTAACCTATAGTCTATGGCCTTTAGATAGGGAGCGCACCGGGCTAATTTCTAAGTTTTTAACGGTTGCTGTTGAAGCAAAACGAGAAAAACAAATCTTGAGCAGAATTCAAAATGAAAAAATATTTTTTTTCAAAAATCCGATTTTTTACAGGTTAAAAATTTTAACTTAAAATACCGATTTTTTGTTTAAATTTGGGCTGGTGACGTGGGGTTTGTCGGAGATTTTTTAATTTTGCTTTTTTCCTGTGATTTTAGAAAAAAATTAGAGTCCGACATTCCTACGAAATGACCAAAATTTTTTTCACAAATTTTTTATTTTCAACAGGTAGCAAATTTTTTTGTGACATCGGCCCTACTTCTCAAAAATAAGGTAAATGGAGTTTTGTATGCTAAAAATCGAAGTTAGTGCTCAAAATGGGCGTTTTAAAAAGTCATTTTCTGACCACTAGATAGCCAAAAACTTTTTTTTGTGCCCGGAATCGTTTTTTTTTCTGGGTCAACAACACCCGTGAGGTCAAAGAATTTGTATCAACTGATGTAGTTCTCTCGTCAGTTTTACTGGTGCGCTCCCTACCTATAGTCTATGAGTCATTTAATAAATTCGACATTGAGTGTCATATTACAAAATTTGACCCCAGAAAACTTTGAGTTTGATGGCAAAAATCATGATCATATCCAGTGACCCAGAAACCGCCAACTTAAGATTTGATCGGTGGGAACCGGAATTCCGTATTCTGTTAAAACAACCGAATGCATGAAATCAAACCCTTGGCTATCATGTACTCTTGGAATTTTAAAAATCGGTTAAGCCATCTTCTAAAAAATTGTCTGTGAGTTCAAACTCTATCTAAAAATCAAAATAATGGAGCTAGAGAGCTGTGATAATTTAGAACTAAAATTTTAAGCATAAATAGCCACATCCACTGTTTGAATTTGAAAAAAATAAAAACAAATTTTGAAATTGAAAATAGCCGAAATTTTTGCTGGAAACCGAATTATCTTGGAGAAAGATGTTTTTGGAAAATTTATGATTAGGAAAACTTCCAAATTTTGCTCTCTAGCAACACTTACGGTGATTTTTGAAGTTTTCCTGGTTATTTTAGGCATCCTTGATATCGTTCCCCCTAGGGACAAAATTACGTCCGTCAAAAAAAGACACTTTAAAGGTCCGCTTGGAAAACTTTACCAGTACCTTTCAAGGAGGGTTTCGGTTTTTCCGCAGTTTTTATGGTTTCCTCTTCATCGCTTATATTTTCTGTTTTCGTATCAGCTTCCGTTTTCACTTCATCGTCTGGTAGACTTTCATCAGCTGGTTCACTTTTAACTTCGTCTCCATTAGTTTCCATAGACTCGTTTGCTTCCGTCTTGACGCCACCTCGTCTACTAGACTTTTTCGTAGGAATAACTTCTTCATGGTCTTCGTCATCGTCGTCACCAAACGATTCGTCGTCAAGATCGGGCTCAGATTCGTCGGAATCCGTCTCCCAAGGATTTTTACCCTTTTTCTTTTTTGGGCTTTCGTCATCGTCAGATTTCTTTTTGGGTGTTCTTTTTGGTTTGGTCGGATCTTTTTAGAGTTTGAATATACTTAGATCTGAGAAAAACACCATGACCAAATTTTCTTATAATTTTTCACCGGATGGCCGGTAATAATGCCAAAATATTAGCGTAAAACACGTGAATTTATCTCTCAATTAACTTTCTTTTAATATCAACCGGTCAATTACCGTGAATCCGTTTAAGAAAATAATTTTATGGCTATTTTAAATTTTCAATGCGAAAATCTGTTTGCAAATATCTTGTTCTGATTGTTCCTTTTGTAATTTTATAATATCTTTATATTATTTAGAAAAATATTTCGAAAAACGGTAAAAAATTTTCAAATTATTTTTATTGATTTAATTTTTTAATCTTGATTTTTAAAATTTTTCCAACGAATATTGATTTATAATGATAATCTTTGATATTATTATCTATTGATATTAACTAAATTGTTTAGGTAGCTTTTGGTCATGGTATCATCAAACGGTTTTTTGCATCAGGTACCTGACTAAAATTCCAACGACAAATTTTTTTTTCGTTTTTCCCAGTCAACCGGTTCACTGGTAAATGTCGTGCTCAACCGGTTAAATCGGTTTTCAGAGAATCTTACGGTAAATTATTTTGAAAACCTGCGGCTCTGGTCAGTTTTTCATCAGAAATTTTTTGGTGACATTTTTTTTGACACGTGACACCTCCATTGGTGTCAAATGACACTTTTTTGTATTTTTATTCCTGCTGAACATAACGAGATGATAGTATACTTATCTGGGTAATTTTTGAAGAGAAAAGTTTTGGAAATAATATTTTTGACATTTGACACCTCCATTGGTGTCAAATNACGTGGCCGTATAGTTCAAAAAAATGTCGGGCCAAATAGTAGTTTTTTTTTTCAAAATTGCTTTAATCATTTTTGCAAAGTGAGAGTTTTTAGAAGTTTTTAGCCTTTTTCTATTACGCCAAAGTCCAAAAGAACACGTGACCTCAATAAGAATAAGGTTTTTGGTCAAGTCACAAAATAGTACTCAAAATTTACGGTCCGAAAAATTTTGTGACTAATATTAAACATTAATTTAGAATTTTGAACATACGGCATTTCCAAAACGTTTTCCCGTTGATCTTTTTTTCAAGAAATAGAGATTTATTTATTGAATATTTCAAACCTTATTTTTCATTTATTATTTCGTCACGTGATTTTATTCGCGAATTGGTGTTATGAGGAAAAAAGTCTTAACGTTTGAGTTCATCAAAAATGTTTTTGACGTAATTTGAGTTACTTTTTCATTACCGTATTTATGGGTATCGCGATTATATCGTAATATCAATTACCATTCATCTTAGTCTTTGTAAGTTACCCTCAAAAGATTGGAGAGAAGTCGACTTTTTGATGAAAATATTAGCAATCTATGTGTTCAATTTGACTGAAAGGCGCAGAGAGCATAATCCCACTGTTTTAAAAATTCTGACCATTTTGCTCTGTACGTTAGTACATTGACCCATAGTTGCTAATATTTATTTTGGTGCTATTTCAAGTTTAGATGAACTTGAAAATTGACCTTGAACGAGAAATAAATAGTCACACATTTAAGAGCCATCTTTACTTAAAAAATTTGGTTAAAAAAAATTATAATTATTTTAGAAGCTTGAGGTCGCCTTTTTTTCGGTTGCTCCCACCTAGGGGTTATCTTGTTCTGAGAGAACTAGGGACTGATGCGACCATAACGGTTTTTTGCTCTTAATCTTTAACCAATTGTGGGAACGCCAGGATTTTTTCTTTTCTCGTGATTACCGGTTCACCGGTCATTCGCCCAAAAAACCGTTTTTTCGGTCATTTTGAGCAATTTCGATGGACTGATTTCCGGTCACGTAATCAACCTAGGAGCCAAAAAAAATTTCTTACCGCATATTTTTTTCAAGGTTTTCACGTGCAGAAACTATTGTCGCTATCTTGTCTAGTTCTCCCAGTCGAATTCGATGGTGGAGCAACCGAAAAAAAAAGCGACCTGAGGGGCAATAGCAAAATCATTCGAAGTTTAATATGAGGATAGTGTTCACATATAAATAAAGCGGTAATTTCAATCTTATTAATTTGCACTTTTGTTAACTGGGTCCATTTTCGCAACTTTTATTATTATCCTCCATTAAATGCCTTTTTATTGCGTTAAAAAAATTAGTTTTTTAGTTGTATTAGCAAAGGCTGAATGTAATCAAAATAATAGAAAAAATATGTTATAATTGAAACTTTGCTTATATGGCTCTATTTTCAGAATGGAAGCTAGATGGCCGAATTCAGGTCTGAGGTTACAGACTTCATTCTAATCTACGAGATTAACCCACGCAAAATCTCGCCTATTATTTCCGCAGATTTAATAACAATAATAAGGGTCCGAATCACAAAAATATTCCTAGAATGGAAGCTTTGTTTATTATTCTTTGTTAAAAAATTCGTTTTTTCAGCACGAACCTATTCCTAAGTTAGGAGCTGACTGCAAGGTAGTCAATTTTAAACATTCTTAAATTTTCTGTAACCTTCTACTTTCATGCAAAACATAGGAATATGTATTTTTTTTAATCTGTTGATAAAAATTAAAATTTTTTATATGATACAAAAAATTAAATATTTTTGAACCAATATACATTTCTACTTATTTGCTAGTGATTGTATGGAACTCACATAATGTATTCATTGAAAAACAGTTCTACGATCGAAACTAAAAAGGGCAGTATAAGTTTGCAGAATTGTAAATTACCTGAATAAAAGGGCAAATAGAATAGGTAAAGTCTAGACTTAATTTGTGATAACAAGTGGAATTATTCTAAAAGTATTCTAGGATGTTCTAATATAAAACAAAACCGGCGTGATGTGTCTATTTTAAGCACTGTTTTATAATTGTCGCTCTGTCCCATGTTGGAATACTTCGTTTCGTTCTATAAGTTAAAAATCGGGCAAAGAGTCAATTTTGCTAAGCTAATATTTTATTCATTTTGTCTTTTATGACACACCACGGACAGATGGATGTCTAAAACTTGTCAAAGAAATTAGTCTGACTCAAGATTCAGAAAAATTTATACTCGATTTTGACATCATTTGCAGTTTTTGTTCGTGGGAGTTGGCCTCATTGAATGAAATTGTGGCCAAACTGAACGGCTCATCTGAAATCAACAATTAACTTTTTCCTGAAATGATCAATCATTAAACTCAAATATTTTTAGAAAGTGTTAATAATAAAAACGAACGTTAGAAATTAAATCGCACAACAGATAAAATAGTTAGTTTTTTAAATAACTAAGTTATCTTAACTATAAATATGTTACGCAGAAAGTATATAGCAAGAATAACGGCAAAAAGAATGAGTTATTAAAAAGTTAATTTAAAAATTGGGCTGGTAATGCCTTACGTCATCGCTGATTATTTAGTACATATTTGGTTCTGCGTATCTGTCCTTATATAACGATAATGCTCCTAGAACTGTGAAAAAAAACTTATCAAAAATCAGGTAGATTTTGGCAAAATTTCCGCCGTTTTCCTAATTAAAACCCTACTATGAAGACTATTATTAAGCCTCAGAGGCCGTAGGGGTAATAGTTGGTAGATTCTGCAAAACTAGAATTGGGAGCAAAACTGTGACATGCAGCATTTCCATTTTTGCATGTCCATGCTGTAATGGTATCTACAGTAAGACACTTTCTAGATATTGCAGAGTTTCATTTATAAGTGTATTTCGTTTACAAAATTCTTTACTTTTCCAGGTCAATGGTATTGAAACAACGAAACCTGCGTCAAGTTTTAAATAATAAAGTTCCCTAAAGGAGAAACATTACTGGCTGTACTTGAAGATATCTTTATTCGATATGCTGACGTAGCTTTAATTTTAGGTTCCAACCACATCTTTCAGCCAAAACTCATATTAGGTACTAACTAGTACCGTACTACAGCAGGGTCCGGCGGATAGGTCTAAAGTTTTTTCGTCTAAAACCTTCACCCTAATCCGCCATGACCTGCTTTATATAATAATAAGTGTACCCTCAAAATACGTAGTTTCGTTACTTATCATTCAAAACATTTAGATTATAGTAGGTGCTCGTTTTGCGAAAACAATCGATTTGCAACTCATATGAATTACGGAGGTTCCTCCTGGTTGCCATACTTGTGTTTATTAAACAAGTTAATGGCAATACTAATTTCCAGGGGGCCTATTAGATGTAGTATGTAGGCATGATAGTCATGTAGAAAGTTTTTTTTTTCGATTGTATTAAAATGGCGACAGCTGTACGAAATATTTAACACGCTGAAAACTTTTGTGGCATCAAGCGGCTTAAATTCTATCAGATTACAATGCGGACCCTTTCATCCATAATCAGGTTTTTTGCTGGAGGGTATTGAACCTAAAATTAAAAACTATCTCATGGAAACCTACAAAAAATTTCAAATTAATTATCAAGATAATTTTGTAGATTACTAAGCAAAACCTTTATCTCGTTTCTGCTGCTTTTCTTGTCTAGTTGAACCTTACATTTTATCTAACATAGGTGTTGTCAAAAAAGTTCAAATATATGCAGCTTTAGTTTCACGTAGTTACATGGGGAAATGACTCACTTTGTTTTCTTTGAAGCTTGGGCTTTTGCTTGCCAATCGTGGGTTCAGAAAATTAATAGAACTCATTGTATAAATGAACATATAAAATTTGTTTGTTTTTCGACTGTGTGTCGTGTGATTTTAATATTTTTTGGTTGTTTGTCAACTCAATCGGGGTTGTTTTTGATGTAAATCATTAATGGGAATAATCGCATAAATGGGAAATTTTTCGCCTTTCCATTACGGTTGAAACCGTTACCCGTCCTTTTAACTTACCGTCCAAAAAGAAATTTATCGGAGGCTCGCGGTTGTTTTTTAAATGCTGAACTATATAGTATAGTTGTAGTTTACCGAAATGGAAGGCACTATCAAATTTATACAGGCACTGTTTTTTTAAATCAGGCACGGAGTTTGAATATAATTTGGATCGGCACACTACGACCTTTTCTATTATCTAAGATGGGGTATCCCCTGTTCCTTCTTCGCGTTTCGACAGGGTTGACACTTCTTTTCGAAGCTACTATTGGTCAAAAAACTGAAATCCTGGTGCTCTAATTGGTCAAAAGGGCAGTCAAACACGCACGCGAAACCGATAGGAACGGGGATCCTTGATCTTAATAATCAGAAAAGGTTCGTATATTTGGGTATATTTTGGGCATATATTTTGGAAGGTGGTATATTATTGGGTATATATTTGTGGGTCGTTATATTTGGGTATATTTATAGCTTTCAATTGATAATTGAGATAATAATTAGCGCTGTTAGATACGATTCGGTGTGCATTATGGCCACTCACGGCTTCTGGCCAAACGTGGTGCCATAGCAAACCCCGTACTGTATTCACTGTTATTATATTGATCAATAATATTCAATACTCCTATGTTCTGATTCTGCTTATTCCAAACTGCGTTTTGACTGAGCGTAGACAGATCACTCAAGTTATTGGAATTTGTCTTGAAAAACTCGATTAGTCTCCAAAGAAATCGCCGGTTTTTTTTGATTAAATGACATTATTTTCAATCCAAACATTAATTTTACCTACAGAATCTTTGCATCAAACTTACTATGGTATCGGGTCAGTTTTCCGATTATTTGTGCCGTAAATGATTATGATTGAGTTCTAGCTTTTTTCTCAGGGCCAGATACCGTCATAAATCGAGTCCTACCAAAAAAAAATCATCCTTAGTCTTGAATTATGTTGCTGGAATTTTATTTCACAAATCGGTTTAAAGCTCTATTGCTCACAAGGAGCTGGAAAAATGTAACTGGATTTTTTCTTCAGGGTCAATTAAGATTTGACCATTGGGTATTTCAGTAATCTGCAACTAGTATCATAATTTATATCCCTTATAATGATTAAAATTGTAACCCGAGAGTCGTTCATTATACTTTTCTTCAAGAGGTGCTAAGTCATCAAACAATGAGTCGGCTAATTGTATCGTTTGCTTATTTTTTACTAATCTTTTTCGTGCTTTTCATCCTCCAGAATTGACATCGGACTTTGGGTCCGAATCCCAAGTTGTCAGCTTTCTTTGCTGGGTTTTCGTTTATTTGGTGGTTTTCTTGGACGTTTTTGGCTCTTCGGTTCTTTAAACCGGGTCTTTTGGGCAGTCGTGGGCTTGCTAACTAAAATATTTATTTAATACGGACAGTGAATGGATTAATTCTCATTAAATCACCTTGCCCTTTTTTCTAAGTAGCATTGAAGTAATTCCCTTATGACCATCCTATTAAGTCCTTGCCATTAATCGGGAGCGCACCGGGCTCATTTCAATTTAACGGTTGCTGTGAAGCAAAACGAGAAAACAGATCTGAGTGCAGAATCTAAACCATGCAAAAAATATGTTTTTTCAAAAAATCCGATTTTTTTACAGGTTAAAAGTTAAACTTAGAATACCGATTTTGGTTAAATTTGGGCTGGTGCGACGTGGGTCTTGTCGGAGAGGTTTTTAATTGTTTGTGAGCTTTTTTCCTGTGATTATTAGAAAAATAGGAGTCCGTACATTCCTACGAATGACCAAAATTTTTCCCAATTTTTATTTTCAACTAGTAGCAATTTTTTGGTATGTGACATCGGCATCCACTTCCAAAAATAATGGTAAATGGAGTTTTGTATGCTAAAAAATGCGAAGTTAGTGCCAAAATGGGGCGTTTTAAAAAAGTCATTTCTGACCACCTGAGTAGCGCAAACCCTTTTTTTTTGTGCCCCGGACGTTTTTTTTTCTGGGTCACAACACCCTGAGGTCAAAGAATTTGATCTTGGATGTGAGTTCTCTCGTCATTTTACTGGTGCGCTCCTCCTATAGCTATGACTCATGATTCCATTTAATGAATTCGACTTGTGTGTCTATTACAAATTTGACCCCAGAAAACTTTGATTGTGATGGCAAAAATCATGATCATATCCAGTGACCCAGAAACCGCCACTTAAGATTTGATCGGTGGGAACCGGGATTCGTTCTGTTAAAACAAACGAATGTAAATCAAAACCCGTTGGCATCATGTACTCTTGGAATTTTAAAAATCGTTAAGCCATCTTCTAAAAATTGTCTGTGAGTTCAAACTCTATCTAAAAATCAAATAATGGAGCAGAGAGCTGTGATAATTTAGAACTAAAATTTTAAGCTAAAATAGCCACATCCACTGTTTGAATTTGAAAAAAATAAAAACAAATTTTGAAATTGAAAATAGCCGAAATTTTTGCTGGAAACCGCATTTCTTGGAGAAAGATGTTTTTGGAAAATTATGATTAGGAAAACTGTCCAAATTTTGCTCTCTAGCAACACTTACGGTGATTTTTGAAGTTTTCCTGGTTATTTTTAGGCATCCTTGATATCGTTCCCCTAGGGACCAAATACGTCCGTCAAAAAACACTTTAAAGGTCCGCTTGGGACAACTTTACCAGTACCTTTCAAGGAGGGTTTTCGGTTTTTCCGCGTTTTTTATGTTTCCTCTTCATCGCTTATATTTTCTGTTTTCGTTACAGCTTCCGTTTTCACTTCATCGTCTAGTAGACTTTCATCAGCTGGTCCACTTTTAACTTTCGTCTCCATTAGTTTCATAGACTCGTTTTGCTTCCGTCTTGACGCCACCTCGTTCTCTAGACTTTTTTCGTAGAATAATTCTTCATGGTCTCGTCATCGTCGTCAGCCAAAGCGATTACGTCTCAAATCGGGCTAGATTCGTCGGAAACCGTCTCCCAAGGATTTTACCCTTTTTCTTTTTGGCGGCTTCGTCATCGTCAGATTTCTTTTTGGGTGTTCTTTTTTTGGTTGGTCGGTCTTTTTAGAGTTTGAATATACTTAGATCTGAGAAAACACCTGACCAAATTTTCTTTAATTTTCACCGGATGGCCGGTAATAATGCCAAAATATTAGCGTAAAACACGTGAATTTATCTTCTCAATTAACTTTTTTTATATCAACGCGGTCATTACCGTGATCCGTTTAAGAAAATATTTTAATGGCTATTTTAAATTTTCAATGCGAAATCTGTTTGCAAATATCTTGTTCTGATTGTTCTTTTGTTTATTTTTAATACTTCTTTATATTATTTAGAAAATTTCGAAAAACGGTAAAAATATTTCAAATTATTTTTATTGATTTATTTTTTAATTTGATTTTTTAATTTCCAACGAATATTGATTATTGAAACCTGCGGCTCTGGTCAGTTTTCATCAGAAATTTTTGGTGACATTTTTTTTGACACGTGACACCTCATGGTGTCATACATTGACACTTTTGTATTTTTATTCCTTGGCTGAACTACCGAGGATTGAATATGTCTTACTTATCTGGGTATTTGGAAGAGAAAAGTTTTGGAATAATATTTTTGACATTTTTGACACTCCTATTGTGAGTCAATTACATTTTTGTATTGTCTTACGCTGAACTAACGATGATGATGTATACTTATCTGGGTAATTTTGAAGAGAATAAGTTTTGGAAAATAATATTTTTGGACATGACACCTCCATGGTGTCAAAATGTCACAAATATTTCTGATGAATAAAACTGACCAGAGCCGCAGGTTTCAAATAATCTTACCGAAGATTCTCTGAAACCGATTTAAACCGGTGAGCACGACATTTCCGGTGAACCGGTGACTGGGACAAAACTGAAGAAATTGTCGATTGGAATATTTGGTCAGTACACGAGTTGCCAAAAAACGTTTGAATTGACTACCATGTCTGAGCTTCGATCCCTTCGTCAATATAGTTTATTTGTGTCCTTTAAAAAAAAAGCTACCTAAATGCAATTTTTTTGATATCCGGAGCTAAATAAATATCCCGCATGTAAAAATTAAACCTGGAAAATCGTCAACGAAATCATGAACATATTTAAAAAATCACTACAGTGAAGTCCGTTTAACAGGACCCTGTAGACCGTTTCACTGTAGACCCTTTCTGTCGCGATTGCGTTTGATCAATAAAGGCGTTTAAATATGGAGCAAACGCGAACTGGCAACCGAGGGCCTAGGGATCGACTTCTTAGATGTGTTCACCAATAATATTTTATTTCAGCTTACGAAAGAAAGTAAAACCCTTCCTTTTGGTTCCTTTTTAACTTTTGGTGATTTAGGTTCTTTTGGTGCTTTGGGTTCCTTCGGCGTTTTTGGCTCTTTTGGAACAACAGTTTTTCTCCTCAAAGTTTCTTCAACATCTGGATTCAACAATTCAGAAAATGGAGATGGCTCGAAACATTTTCCCTTGGCCTTTTTATTTTTTGAATTTTGTTTTGTATAATCAACAGCAGAAAGCTCTTTTTCTTCTTTTTCCACTTCGTCTAGAACTTGGCTAAACTGCTCCAAATCGTCTCTCCATAAATCGAGAGGAGTTTTTTCTTTTAGTTTTTTCACCAACTGAATAACAAAATTTCATTAAGGGGTTGTGGGTGCTAAATGTTTGAAATATGCAAACAATTCGAAGTGGCTTTTAATTATTACATGACAAATTGGTCGAAATAATTAAAAATATATTTGGTTTTGGCTTGTTTAGTGCTAGATTTTTCTCTATCAGGGAAAAACTTCTGCATGCTGCCTACAGATATGATGAAATTTTTAGGGGTTGTACACAAGTTGAACGCCAAGAATTTGAGGTTTTCATATTTTCAATTTTCGGTCAAACTCTCTCGAAAAATGATAAAAACATAAATTCTCCATTGTTGTAAAAAATACATTTTCTGATTTCTTAGCCGATTTAAATCAAAACAAATAATCAGAAATAACATTCAATTAGTTCTTGAATTTTGCACAATCCTGGAATTTTTTTTATAAATCCGAAAGTCCGCATGGTTTGAATTTACATATGCATCTTCAAATATATTCACTCCTGCAATATTAACAACCAAAAATAATCTTTGAAAATTTGGCGGTATTGTCTTAATAGACAAACGTTTTATTCTAAATTTCGACTGTTTTGTCGTCATATTAAATTTCCTTTTGGACAAAACCGACAGTTATCCAATTTTAAAATGACTTTCGGAATGAAATTATGAATCCGAAACAGAAAACTGATATTTACCTGGTTTAAATCATCTCGTTCCTTCAAAAGTGCTTCTTTTCTTTCTTTCGTAAAAGAGAAAATCGGCATATTCAAAATATAATCAAAGTCTCGTCCAGGTTCCGTTATTTCCTCAACCGACTCCTCTCCGACTTCAATTCCTCTTTCTCGCTTCATCTTGGCCGCCCACGCTTTAACAGGATCAGAATCAAATTCTTTTTTGAAGATGCCAAATAACATTTTTACTATACAATTTTACGCGTTATATCATATTATACATATATTACGGTATATGACATATATAATTAGACATATATGTAATGGCAAAAAACGTCGGGAGCGCAAAATTTGAAATAGCGGCCTATCAAACAAATCTGGCGACTTTTCCAATGCCGAAAACAAACAATTTCGTAGAAATTCAGCACAAATTAAAAATTATCTGTCAGTCAAACGATTTTGGCCATCTAGACTGAAATTCGAGAACGTTTACATTGCTATGAATATAAATTCCAAAAAACTGGTTATTCATCGGTTTAACTCGATTTTAACTTTTTCACAGGTTTGTGAACTATAAATACTATACAGTATAGACTATACAGTATAGTCTATACTTTAATTAAGGGGTGGTCGTCGCATTTAAAGGCGAAAAACGGGGTTTTTAATATCCAATTATCGCAAAAGTACAAACTGTTGGACAAAGTATCCCCTCTAACTAGTTTGGAAGCAAAAATATTCCTATAAAAATCGAAAGGGACCGGATTGGCTCGTCCATCAAAACGGCGCCTACAAAACTGTGACGAATATTTTTAAAAGAATGTATCGTCCCTGAGTTGTCGACGACGACAATGATATACTTACATAACCGGACAGAACGGGACAGATACATCCGAGTTGAGTTTTTGAAAATGTCCTTGGATGGGTCTGCAGTTCCTACCAAGAAAGACAGTATTTGACCCCCTTCTTTAGGGGTCCAATAAAGGTATCTCCTCCGATTAAAAAGTTACGACATCACCACTACATGAAGTCAGCGAACGATTCCGTGGAAAGCTTGACGAGCGTCGGTTGGTCTAAATCTCACACCCGGGTTCTGTATATCTTTGTTGAACTTTCCAAAATCAAGGAATCACCACTTTTTTTCATACGAAATATTTTGAAGCTCAATCAACAAAGTGCTTTCTAGCCATTCTATCAAAATAAAACGAGACCAAAGATCGCTTGTAATTGTCCATATCAATAAAAAAAAATTGGGCAAATTTGTTCTAGGCCATGCGCCGACCACCCCCCTTAATGTCCTAAATGGAACCTTACTATGTTTACGAAATTAAGAATCAGACCTTACTCTTTTTTATTCTGAATTCCAGAAATTTTCATACGCAGAACTTTTAATTAATTTCTTCATAATAAACACGGTATTCGTATAAAAATTAAAAAAAGATACTACGAGTATAAACCTTGATTGCTAAAGAGAAAAGCTACGAAGTACAAGACCGATCGATATCAATTGTAGGTCAAAAAAATAGCTTGCTGAATTTTTTGAACTACAAACTTGATATCGGATTTACGCTTGGACCAATCAGATACGTGAAGGGAATTACTATGAATTTATGTTGCTCAATATAGTATATCTTGAGATGTAAACCAATTAGCACTTGTAACCTTGTCCAATAAAACAAAAAAGCCTAAAATACCCGGCAAAAATTATCCATACTTTTATGCTAACAATCACTGCCTTAAATTAAGGTAATAAATTACTAAATGCATGAACTATATTAGAAATTTCAATCCAATTGGTCTAAGAAAAGGAACAGTAAGTTACTGGCCCATCCTTCCCTTTGTTAGCTAATAATCCTGACTAGGCGCCTTTCTTCAAATCCATGATCGAAATTTGCTTCAAAATCGTCTCCATAATAAACCTAGCTCTATTTGAGGCCCTGGATGCCTCAGCCACATATTTTGATATAAGTAAAGCATGTCGCTCAAAATATTTTTCTTTTCGGACTTTGAAATGATTTTTCATAATGTCGACGGTGCTTTTGTAGACTTGAAGTTTACCGAACTCGTCAAATAAAACCATGGTGTTGGTGTAGGTCATTGTTTTGGTCAAGCCGAAATATTCGTGATACCCTTTTTAAGTTACAAAATTGATGCTGATAAAATTCGTTTTTAAAGGACTTCTTCTCAAGAGAAATATTATTGCGGTCAAATTTTGAAATATGAGAACGAAAGGCAAATTTAAAACTGACTCTTATAAGATCATATTACATTTCATATTGTATCTAATTATATGGCGGATCAATAAATATAGTTTTCATATGACCTCATTCAAATGAAAATATTATTGCTCAAATACAATGCCCGATTTGTAAAATCAGAAAACTCATCGCGTCAAACGAGTTTGGTCTGACCAATCAAATTCTCACTTTCATTTCAAAAACACCTCTTGCGTAATATTTTTTATTTTAAACCGCGGCAAGCCGTTCAAGCTTGGCCGCTATTGGTCAAATTAAGTTATTTTAAAATTGTATATTTTGGCCCAAAATTTTTGGGGATAAATAAAATTTGTTTTCTCACGGGCATTTCACATATCGAGCACTGTACTTGATTTGTAGATAACAAGGTCAAATTACATTATATAAAAAAATCTACATATTTCTGTATATTTTAAAAATCGCCATTAGTTCCCAGTTTTTTAATTTGACAATTTGGTGTCATTTTACAAAATTTCACTCCGAGAATGTTTCCCGCACTGTATTTGTTTCTGAGCTTAAAAAAGTATTATTAGCTTGAAAATGAATTTTCGAAACGCTAATTTTCAATTTGTTTTTGTATAAACTGTTCAATTTTAAATCATATTATGTAACTATCCTTGATCTCTTGCATTATTTAATTGTGCCCCTGTCATTTTGACAACAAATTTAACTCTCGAATCTGATGATAAATCATCGAAACTTTCGATAAGTTGCGGAAGCTTTTTTCCTTTGTCATCAGATCCACCTCTCATTTTGTCAAGTCTGTCTCTATAGACTTCTGTCCACATTTGTGGTGGCAACTCTGTTATTTCTAGCGTGTCATCGTCGAGTAGAGAAATTTCACCAAATGCAACGCACCGAGCTTTTATTTTGTGTTAAAAATCACGTGAAAAAAAAATTATTTGATAAAACATTAGGTCTGTTTTTAAAGATAGGAAACAACGCTTTTAACACTTTCCTGGGTCAATTTCTACAATTTGACCCCTATAATCTCTATATTTGGGGGTCAAATGTTTTGGCTCATTTCCATCAATCATCCTCTTAACATTTTTGACAATTTCTCTGATATCGTGATTGGGGATCGATGTAGACCACCCGGTTCCGATTCCAGAAGTTCCATTTATTAAAACCATTGGAATAATCGGTGCAAAATACTCTGGTTCAACCGACTGGTTATCGTCCATTTTGTGCTTATAAAGTAAGTCGTCAACTTCGGGGTAAATAATTCTAGCAAGTTTTGAGAGTTTAGTATGGATATAACGAGAGGCAGCGTGATCTTTTCCTCCCTTTTTCGCGGAAATTAGAATCGATTCATTAACTATGCTAGCCTTTTTTGCGACCAGAGGTGTGAAAATATTTTTAATCAATTCTAACTGATTCGCACTGAAAATCTGAAGCAGTACGCAAGTTTTCATGTGAAATAAGAAATCAAAAAAATCATATTCCCCAAAAAATATGAAAACATTTTTTTTCTCTTCACTCATATTTTTAGCAAAAAGAGGTGTTTATGAAAGAAACTGCGCTCTAACTTTAAAAAAACAAAAAAAAAGTGAAAATTTAATAAAAAAAGGGTGAAAAATCCAGCATCGAACCCAGAGTACCGGATCCATAGGCTCAAAACTGACCGCTAATCCACGAAAGGAATTTCCTTACATTTATTCCTCACATAATTTCAGTACTAATTTAAAAAAAATAGCCAACCAGGAAAGTGACATTTATAAGTTAAGAAATATTATAAAAAACATTTTTGAGCAACTTTTAACTATTATGAAGGGAAATTTAATTTGCAAGCACTAGCTGACGCCGAATCATTTTTAATTGCCATTTTGGTTTTCTCTGAGGTCGATTTATCCTAAAATGAAAGGTTCGAAAAATTAAAGCCAACTTTGTTAAATTTTCAGTGGCCTTACCTATGGCGGGAATATCACCAAAATTTTTCTCTCAAAAAGTTACCCTTAAAATGGCCGGAGTCGTAATTCACTTCAAAATTTCTGTTAACCGATATTTATGGATTTTGACGGTTTCTACCGGTCATCTACCAGGTAATAAAAATAGTCTATTTGCCGAGATCTAAACATCAGGGTCTACACTTTTGAAAATTTTCGAATCGGATGAGCCGTTTTCGAGAACATTCGACCCGACTTGGATTGGTCACTAAATAAATATCCCGCCTATGTATACTTTTCCTACTATAAAAATATTCAACTTTACTTGAACTTTACAATTTCCTCTCCTGAAGTCGAGAACCGAACATACCAATTGGTTTTAATAAATTCAGTTATTACTTCCAACGAAATTCTGAGCCAATTTGATGATTGTCTCCTGCAATGAAACTTCTCCGTGATGATATGCTGATTTTTCAGCAACAGAACCTAACAAATAAAAAAATTTAATTTTGAAATTATTTTGGAAAATTGTGGATAATTTTGATCGATACAAAAACGGAGGAAAATGTTATACTGTCGTGTTTGGCTATAAGGACAGCAAATTTTTGTCGTTTTGTCCATGTGAAACGTGTCGTTTTGTCCATATAAAAAAATTTCACTAAAAATGCTCTTAAAAATCGAAAAATAGCGCTAGAGAGCTAAAACTGCAAGCCAAATGTGCGCACGACTTAGGCGCACCTCTCAAAAAAGATTGGGGTAATCAGTCAGCTGTTATTGTTTTTTCAAAATAAATATATATTTTCAAGAAAAAATTCAAAATTATTTTTTGAAAACAATTTTTTTCTGTAAAATAACATCACCCAGTTGACTGATGTCTGTTTAAAAAGTACCGCTAAATTTTGTATTCCATTTTCGGCGTGATATTATAGAAAATCTAGAGTGTTTAAATGGCAACTTCGTCGTTTCTGGTCTATTATTCCTTGAATTGTTGGGCGTTTCTTCTTTTAAGGGGGTGGGCGTCGTAAATTTTTGAGCCTTTATAGAATTAATGTATGATACATTAATATCGGTTATGACTAAAGTTGACCCAAGGAATCTCATGGTGGCAATAATTTTTTCAAAACATCTAGAACAAAATCCTAGAATTTATAAAAAATCAATATTTTTTGCTTTTAACCCGCATAAAACCTGTATTCTACCTTGATATAAACATTTTTCATTGGTAAATATGACCCGCCTAAAACGATGCATGAATTAAAATTATCGAAAATGTCTTAATCGAATTCTAGAAATTTCAATTATTTTTCAAAGCAAAATGTTAAACCTAATTATCGAATTTGACGCTGATTGGTTCAAAATTTCGATTAACTGTAAGCCAACTTTTTGATCAGTGAAATCTCAGCTTCAATTTGGTGTACTTTTGTTCCGATCAGACGAACTTTTCTTCGAACTTTTCATTTCCGGTTTACTATAGTCTATTTCTAGAATTTCTAGGGTGAAATTCAAAAATCCGAGACCAACATATTGACGACACTATATTCATCTAACCTGAGTCGAAAAAACGGTCTTAATTCTGAACATCCGTCTAGGAGAAGATAGAGTTTTGGAAGACGAAAAATTGTAAAAATCGGCGTTCAAAAGTGATTTCTAGAAAATTCAAGAGCGAAAATCAAAAAAAATGGCTCCAACATATTAGTAACCTCACTCTTCCCGTACTCTGTGTAAATTTCAGACGCTTTGTATGTAGGGTCTAAAAGAAGATAGATTTTGAAAAAAACGTTTAGTGCTCTAGAATAGACTTCACCACGCTGGTGGTGTGATGTAACAAGGTTGACTTTGAGATGTGTAATCGTTAGGCGAAGGCTTAGACTAATAAACGAGTATCCTCAGATTTCTCACAACTACCCTAGAATTATTATGAGGCGGGATTGAAAGGTACCAGATTACGACGCCCACCTCCTTAATCAACTTGGACTGGCCATCAGCAACACGAATCAGGGAGAAATTCCACGATTTTTCATAATTGGGCATCAACGGCCCCTCAATTCCAGGCTAATAGACAAGAAACGAAGATATAAAAAATCCAAAAAACATTTACTACATTATTAAGGTCATTATTCGTCAAATTTCGTCAATTTCCCCTAACTACAATTATAAAGTGTTGTTTTTGTCCATATATTCAGCCAAATTTTTCGAAAATGGCCAAATTTCTGTCGTTTTGTCCATATATACGGTGTCCTTATAGCAAACACGACAGTAATTGCTAGTAAAGTTGTTGGTTTAGTCTATAAGAACAGCTGAGATTCTATATTTTTCTCAGGTTAAGGGGTACTGGTCGCTGGAATTGACTTTCTGGATAAGAAATCAGCTAACCAAGAAACTATGAGACAATTAAGATTAGCGATGTAGTAGATCTACCTTAATTTGTCAAAACTATTGGTCAATGACTTTTTGTCCCGATACACTCTGAGATACGTTACCAGTACAAGGTGTCCCTCGACCAAATTTCAAAATCTATCTCCTCCCAGGGTTTATTGGAAAGCAGCTCAAATTATAACATATCCCGTATGATTTATAAACTTAGGTCTCTAGAAGCGTTTATTTCAAAAATCACTTCAGTTTTTCTAGAATCGCAGAAAACTACCGATTTTAAGCTTTTTTTCACCAAAATCTATCTCCTCCTAGATTATATTTTGGAATCCACTCAAATTCCAGCAAACACTAGCACAGAACAAATAGAAACTCCCTAGAAGGCTTTTTTTTTCAAATTTCGACCCCAACTCAAAATATAAATTTTTGAAGGTCACGTGAAAAAATTTCTGAAAAAAAATGTGCTTCGATTTTTTCGAAGAGGTATCAAAAGAAAGCCACGAAAACACTGATCAGAAAGTTGCTTACGTCAAGGTGAAATTTTCAAGTTTTATTGTTAAATTAAAGCAAACGTTATTTTTGAACTTCATTTTGAAAAAAATACTTAAGTCTAAAGAAAAAAATCGAAAAAAACACGAAAAAAAATTTTTGATAATTTGTCGGTAGTACACTTGGTTATCATCCCAATCAATTTGGACCATTTCAAGCCTTAAATGCCTCATAAAACCCAGCGACCAGTACCCTCTTAAGCTAAAATTCAAATTTTACTGCGAAGAGCTAAACACAAACAAAATATTCGGAAGTTATTTTTAATAATAAAAATTCATTTATGTAATTTTCAAAAAAGTGGCATATGTCTCCTTCCCGTCAATAATGTCCTAACAGAGGGACAAACTTTAATAAAAAATGAAGGTTTTTGCCAGACAGTCCTTATAAACGTATCCAAAATTTTTAATTTTGGACTAATTTACCTGATAATTGAGCAACTTTGACATCTTTTTTATCATTTCTCTTGAAGCAAACCCAGATAACTTTACGTTGACCAGGTTTGAATCCATCGATACAATTTGGAATAGAACGTTCCAAATCTTCATATGAAAAAAGAACCAATTCCTTGTCTATAAAATCTGTAATTTGGATATATAAACGTTAAATTAATACAGGAAATTGTTTCAAAATCACCGATTTCTAAACATAAAAATCGCGGTCATTCAAAGGTCTATATTATTCTGGGTCTAAGCCGGATTTTTTGTTTCCGTTTTCACAGGAAATTATCGGTTTCTCGAAAACAGCCCTAGGGATTTTTTTCGATTTTTACGGAATATAGACTATATTATAAACTGTGGTATTGAAATACCACAGTAGTTAAAAATGGAATTTGGCTATGTTCAAGAGGGCATATTACACTATTTGGTATCTTATAATTGAATCGATGAAATTCTATCAAAACAAAAGTATGGGTTAAGTCTGACCTAAGGAATCCAACATAATTATCGAAAATGAAATATAACACCGATGAAGGGTCATATCACATTATAGTGCTATATTTTAGTGGAATGATGCCAACTTCCAGCTATATCAAGAATCATTTTGAGTCATCATAAAAAAGACCTTTACTGTAATTAAATGTGAATAAATATAAGCCTAATCTTTATATGTGACATATTTGATTTCTTCTTCGTCATATAAATTAACTTCAACTTCGTTTGCAATTCTTCGCTGAGCCAATTCTTCCATATAATTAGATAACCACTCTTTTCGGTCATCGATCCGTTTCTTTGCAAATGCAAGCTTTTAAGTGGTTGACATTGAGTTTAAATAGTTGTAACTATTGTTTTTCCATGAAAAAACTTAAGGAAGTACCTGACGGACCTTATATCTCGACACTCAGACATAATTAACTTTATTCTCAATTTTGTTATCGGTTTCATTCGAAAAACAAATTGATAAAAAATTTGTATAAAATTTTTTTCGAAATTTTTTATTTTTCGGAGTATAATTTTCTTTATACTGGCCCTCACTTTTAAAGTTTCACCCTGTTCACGCTCATTTTTGTTGCATGAGTTCACTCTGAATTCAATCTAGAAAAAAAAACAACCTTTGTAATTTTCGAAAAAAAAAATTTCTTACTTTTTTTCTTCTTAGATTGAAAAAATAGGGGTACCTGACGAACGTTATATTTGGGAACTATATATGGAATCTAGATTTTTGCTGCATTCGAAAATTAAAAAAATAAAATTTTGACCGAAAAAAAATCATAAATTTTAAAATTTCAGTTTTTTTCTAAGTATTTCTTCCAAATAATTGACTGAAACTTGATATAGACATCGGGTCTGACCAATTTTCTTAATTATTTCGATTTTTAATGCTGAATGAAATTGAACCAGTAAAAGTCGAAAAATGCCTTTTGGAAAAAAATGCTCGATTTCTCACATTAAGCCGAAGATTATTTATAAAAAATCGATACTAGTTGTTTTAAAACAAGTTTTACTTGGAAACTCAATACATCATACAAAAACTTTCGGTCACTTTTTTTGAAAAATTTGGACAAATATCTTGTGACAGAACAACAGTTCTATTAGATCAAATTGGTTTTCGCTAGAAAACCTAATTAACTATTTTCGAGCTTTTCGCTCATTCCTGTTTTCGACCTGTTAGAGAAATCACCAAATAAATACATTTAATAATAATCTCTTTTATTTGCCAAACATACGCAAATCCTAAGGTGTAACAAATGGTACCAGAATAAAAGGGGCATTTTAAGAAATTATTATTTTTTGTATAAAAATTTAAGTTAATTTTCTGTAAAAAGTTCTATAATAATTACTGTTTTAGGTACATGTATAAATCTTAATTGATATATATTTAATACCGTGTATTAAATACACGAAGAGGCTTGCCCTGATTTCCTACGTTCATACGTAGAGCGCCCTTGCGGCGATTTCCTACTTATCATAAGTAGCGAAGCTTTAAATAAGCAAACCAAT
>SCLH01000187.1:41214-80353 GCA_004367855.1 Oikopleura vanhoeffeni
GGTACGCGTAATGCACTTTGTTCCTCACCGATTCGATGACCGGTTAAACCGCAATCAGCAAAAAAACTGATTGCTACTTCCTTTTTGATTGCTCTGAAAAAAAACCAACGTAATCCAACTTTCCCTTCAGTGATTTTCCAGCTTTCTTTTGAGCCTATTTTCGAAAAAATCGAAGCACATTTTTTTTTCGGAAATTTTTTCACGCGCCCTTGAAAAATTCATATTTTGAGTTTGAGGTCAAAATTGCAAAAAAAAACGCCCATGAGATATTTCTATTTGTTTTGAACTAGCTTTTGCAAAATTTTGAGCTAATTTGCAAATTTAACCTAGGAGGAGATAGATTTTTCGAAGGGGCAATGTCTAAAAAACGGTGGTTTTTTGCATGTTCTAGAAAAAATATAGCACTTATCGACAAAAACGCCCCTAAGAAGTTTTAAATAGTAATTATACAGGTTGTTTGAAAATTAAAACCATGGAAGA
The DNA here is from genome assembly GCA_004367855.1 of Oikopleura vanhoeffeni. Classification (NCBI taxonomy): domain Eukaryota; kingdom Metazoa; phylum Chordata; class Appendicularia; order Copelata; family Oikopleuridae; genus Oikopleura; species Oikopleura vanhoeffeni. Next base: position 41,695 of record SCLH01000187.1, read on the forward strand.
GATGGATTTTCTGTTTTGCGTTATGTCTTCTTTTTTCGCTTATGTGTCACGGAGTGTAAGCAGGCGGGGTATGAAACCCCAACCACAACGCAACCAAAAAAAAAGTATCGCAGGCGCCTAGGTGACGCGCGCGACTAACGAATCCGTAAAAAGAAACACTTAACTTCCAATTTCAGATTTATTTCGCTGGTATTACCCTTACCCTCTGTTAATAGCGACCAATTTTTTTACATAATTAACGGATAAATGTTATGTTTCTCTCGCAAACATTTTGTTATAAAATTGATACTATAAAACCGATTTTTTACAGAAAATAAAATTTTAATCTCGAAATTTTCATGAAAAAAAATCGAGAAATTAACTTTCACCCATAAAAGCTCAGAAAACTGGATCAAAAAAGTTTTTTTACAGAAAAAACATTTTTATCTCAAAATTTTAAGGAAGACAAGATAAAAAAGGGTAGATAGTAATTCGTTCGATGCCACCCATTAATTATGATCAAAAATTATCATTTTCGGGGTTTCGTCGTCGAATAGAAAAAACATAAAAAGCCTTATTTAAATTTCAAATCTATCGGGCCTTGGTGTATTCGCCTTGGTGTATCCTATGTCTAGTTTTTCAACCTATTCAATGCAACAATTATGCATTACTAAAAAAAATGGCGTCAGTTCAAAAATTCAAAAGCCAGTCCAAATCTTTTTTTTTTTCTCTGGTCGTCTCTAAATCGAAAATCATCGTTAAAAACGTTTAAAACAAGACGTTAAAACGTTAAAACAAAGAATAATCTGCTTTATTTCAAAAAAATTTACGAGTTTCAAATACGTAAAAATTCTATTTTGATCGACTTCAAATCATTTAGGTTTAACCTACTTGTATGGGGCAAAACTCCGCCAGAGGCATAATCCGATGGCACTATAGAGGCCACAAAAACGAGCGGCAAGCTTACCGGGAATATTTCGCGTTTTTTTCATCAGGTAAATTTTCTGATTTTACTGTTTTTAACACTCTCTTGTAAATTTTTGCATCTGTTGGTGATTTTCACGAAACATTAGTGTTTTCAGCTATTTTATAACAGTTTGCAACAAATTCTGTAGCATTTACTTCGGCTTGAATACTTTAAGATTCGTGGGATTTTTTGGGCAAATTGTCTGAAATCAAGAAGAATTTGAATTTCAAATCAGCAAATGATTTTCCAAAATGTGAATCTCACCGAAATCGAATTTCAATCTTTTGTTTCGACTTCGATTGAACTTTTCAAGAGAAAATTTTGGCAATACTTATGGTTGAACCGACACCACCGTGTGGTGGGTACACGATATTTTGTATCTCGACCTGGTATGTTATCTGAACCTAAAAATATACTTATTGGTAAAGAATCTCAGTATCATTAATTTGTCAAAAAGAATCTGGTATCATTAATTTAGGACACCATTCTAGTGTGTAAACAGCGCGTTTATTGGTATTTAACACTGGGATATGATGTGAACCTTAATTTCTTATCTGGGTAACTTTCAACAAATTTTTGTAATATTTTTGGGGGTTAACTTGATTAAATGGCTAAAAATCTTTTTAGACCATACTTTTTTCTAAGAGCATTATTAGCATTAAAAATTTGTTGCGCACCACACGGTGGCGTTGGTGTCAAATTAAATAATGCCAAAATTTTTCCTCGAAAAGTCCCGATAAGTACTATTTTTAGGTTCACGTTACATACCAGTGTCGCGATGATGTAATATCGTGTAACTCTACAGGTGATGTCTGGTTGTCAAACATAATTATTGTCAAAGTTATCTCTGGGAAAGTACCCGGATAAGTATATTTTAGGTATCAGATACTACAGTGTCAGATAAAATATGGTTGACTCACAGTGGTGTCTGTGTCAAACAAAAAAGGTTCCCAAATTTCCCTGGAAAGCTTTACCCCCACAACACATTTTAACCTGTTACTAGGGTTAGTTCGCTATAACTGAAATTTACCAGTGTTCTTTCGCTGATTACCAATCACCGGTGGTTCAATATCGAAAACAAATTTCGTCGGACTATTAGTACAGAAACCGTTTCCCGATTATCTTGAACCGTTGGTGGTGTTATTAGGGGTGGTGCCGTTAAAAAAGTTCCCCAGGCAATTACAACCAATTGGCATATAGAACCCACTGTACATTTGAACTGTGAATTTGCCTATTTTGTTCTAAATACAAAAAAAAAAAAAATTGAGCCCCTATTATAACAATCTTGAACAAACGAAGATGCTCGAGTTGAGCACGAATGAGATTAATTCCAATCTGTTTTTTATTTCTTAAACTTACCTGATAAATTTGTTTTTGATTCAAGTTATTCGATTACAGTCAATATTTCCCGGTTCGACCCTACCAATATTTTTTTACGCCTGAATACTTCAAATTTAGGTGATTCTAACATTTCTGACTTGGTATATTGATTCGTGGTTTTCATGTGGCTTTCCGGTTTCATTCAAGTTCAAAAAAGTCTCTGCTTGGTCAGCTGAATTCGGTCCAAGTTGAGCGCACACCCCATTAGCCGATTACAGACTTGAAAAAGAATTCGAAAAATGGCGAAAGAAATGTCCTTAGAATAAAAGTATACCCAAATCCATCGATATCCTATAAACCTCTGTCGAAAGTATATCCCTTACAAAATCACTGGCGGCGAGACTGTACAAATGATGAAGTCAAACTACCATCGGGTTTCTATCAGTTCTCACAGAGTTTCTTTTGAGCACATAACTGCGAAGAATAAATTTAAGCCAAACAAAAAATTGAAGCCAAAATTTTCCGAAAAGTCCATATCCATTGCCGATATAATTTTTCTCTGTTTTTAGATGGCCTCAAACGGCGCTGAGAAAATCTAGAAATTACACCGATCATTTTTTGATTAATTTTTGGTCTAATTTCAAGGTGACTTTTTTGCCAGGAATTTTGACAATGTCGCGGTTTATGTACATTGAATTTAATTTTTAATGTCCGAACTTTTGAGTAATTAATTAGTACTTTCTTATTTATTTGACAATTGGCAATTAAAAGACTACTGTCGATTTTGGTCTAGCGGACGTTTTAGTGTCTTTTTTTTTTTTTTTGGGCGAACCATACGCATTTTTTCAATTTCAAAATTTATTTACGTCTAGCGGACCAACGTTTTTTTACACGATTTCATTGCGAATTCATATCAACACCATAATAATTATAGAGTAAATCTCCAACTTTTTTAATGGGTTTATTTATTTTCCATTTCTGATGAACTTACAGCTGTTTTGGCCGTTTAGGCTCTCTTTTCCGATGGACTTTTGGCTCGGAAGATGAATTAGGGATGGAGCTGGCATTTCAGGATAGGATTATGATGTGTTCTTGTATATTTTTAGATTATAGGTTTTAGGTAGTTATAGTAGGGAGCGCACGGTCCAATTTTCTAAGTTTTTACGGGCGACAATAACGAAACGGAAAGAAAATTCTTAAGCAGAATTCAAACGCCAGATTCATGAAATAAAAAAAATAAAATGAATGGATTTTTTGCCTGGTGCTAATACGGTTATTGGTTTAAATTACGGTTTCACCAGTCGGTTAGCTCCGTTAAAGTGAGCCAATACTTTTTCGTGTTCTCGCTGAATTTTGAATCTTAACAAGTGACCGAATTGATCGGCGGACGTCGGGGAAAATTTTGCAAACGATTTAGAGTCAGTCTTGCAAAATTTTCTTTCAATGCACGAAAAACATTTTTCCAATTTTCAGAAATTTTTTTTTCAAAAATTTTATTTCAAAAGTTAGCAAACTTTTTTTGTGACAACGGCTTCTACTTCCTGACAAAAATCAGGTTAAATGGAGTTTATATTGCTAAACTCGAGTTTTGCTCTAATGGCGTTTTTTTAAAAGGTCCATTTCTGACCACTAGATGGCCCAAACTTTTTTTTTGTGCCCGGAATCGTTTTTCAGAGTCAACCCCCGTGAGTCAAAGGATTTGTATCAACTTACTGTTTCTCTCCGGTAGTTTCACCGTGCGCTCCCTTATTTATAGTTGTATTTTCAAGGAATTATTGCGATTTATTGGTCGGAATGCTTGTTCACGGTCTAGCTCTTTTGTATGAATCACGAATGGCGATTGCTATGGGCAGTAGCTATTTGGTAAACATAAAAGGTAATGCGACAGAAATGTCTGAAAAGTAAATGTTTCTGTTTGTCGGCGTTGAAATTAAAAAATATGTTAGATTGAGTTTATGGTGGAATTAAAATTTACCACAAATTCAAACGAAGGATAATAGTTCAAAAGGTTACTAAATAAGTACGGAAACAGCAAAAAATCACCCAGCTCAGCATTTCTTTTATGTCGCGAGCAACTTTTAGGTTTCTTGCTAAAAAGTTTCAGAAAAGAAATTTTTCGGTCACGAAAACACGGTCTTCGACCCAATATCGCGTTTTTTCGGTCCGAAAAATTACCCGATTTTGAAAAATTTTCGCTTGAGGTTAGTACTCCGAAAATTTCTGGATTAGATGAGGAATATCGGCCTCCTTCATCAGAGCAAAAAACTCTGTCCAAATCACAGCACACTTACTCAAAATTCAGAAAACCGTTATTTTTTGCATTACTAGGATATTGCAGTTCTATTTGTTACATGACAGGTTTCGTAATTCGTAAAAGAATGCTTTTAAAGCATCAATATTTTCGCGCCTAGACGTGAAATCGAGCTTCAAAGAATTCAGAAAATTCGTTGAAATTCAATGCAACTAGCGGTGTCCTTAGGCTTCTCAAGGGAGCTGAATGCAGAATTAGGCATGTTTCGAAACGACTCAGAAAACACTCCGTCTTCTCGCGGTTAATAAATCCAGAATTCAGATGTTCCGTTGAAAAATTTTCAAACATGCCACAGGCCTGTCCTAGTCTCCGATACGATACACGGTTAACGCCGACAAACCTCAAAAAGCCAACTCTTAACAGGTTTTAGATCTTTATTCAAATTTGAGGACCACTTACTAAATGCCCCGTTAGACTGCACAATAGTAACCATATTCAACGGTTCGACTTCTAATGACCTGAAGTAACCCATGTGACTAGAGAACCCAATCGTAACTCTGCACCGCTTTATGCGATCTTTCAACAAATTAACGCAACCAAAGAAAAATCCTTCACACATGAGTACGCAAAAATTCATTCAACAACTATCTCCAACTTGACTCAAAATACGAAAGTGACAAAACCCAATCGTATGGGTTTAAACCGCTAACTGAGGATCATCTCGACACTTACGCACCACATGATCAAAATACTCGGGAGTTCTACAAAATTATTCAGATATTTCACTGTGACTCAATGACCAAGAGTGACCCGGTGATCTTAACGAACAATCGTAATTTCAAACCATCCTACTTGTGGAATCTCTCAGGTCTTAAATCCTCTAAAATTTTTGCGATTCGCAGTATTTGCGAGATCTGGAACTCAAACGTGAGGGGTCGGTGCATTTTGACAGAACGAATATGGTCTTGATATAACTTTTTACTGGATTTTAATTAATCTTCCGCATATGTATTGACAATACACCACCAAGTTGTTTTAGATCCAGGACTTTCTAACTACAGAAATTTTGAATTTGCGTTTTAAGAAAATTGTTGGTTTCGAATGGAACTTTCCGAAGGCCAATACAAAGAACTTTATGTTTTTTTATTTAATTTGTTGAAAATGAGCCCTAAATCGGCGAGGCCGATATGGAGATATTATATTTTGAAATTTGATTTCTTGGAAAATTAGCCCAAATCGCGAGAAAGGGGAATATCATATTTTGAATTTAATCTTGCTTGGAACAATGAGGCCCCAAATCAGCCGAAGGCGAGAGGATATTTTATCTTTTAAAGTTTTAATGAAAAAAGATGCCCCCTAATTCGCCGAAGGCCGATAAGGGATATTATTTTTTTAATTAACTTTTCGAAAATTTTGAGCCCCAAATCGGCCCAAAGGCGATTAAAGCGGGAAATTGATGTTTTGTAATTTTGCTTTATCGAAAATGAGCCAAAATCGGCCGAAGGCCGTAAAAGTGGCATTTATGTTTTAAAATTTCATTTTGTAAAAAATGAGCCCCAATCGGCCTAAACTTATTTTTGTCTAGAATTGTAGCCCAAATCGGCGAAGGCGATAAAGTCGGATTTAGTTTTGAAACTTTTAGATTTGTTCGAAAATGAGCCAAGATCGGCCGTAGGCCGATAAAGGTGATTTTTCTTTTAATTTAAATTTGTTGAAAAGAACTGCTAATTCGGCCAGAAGCGATAAAGGGAGATATTTATTCTTTTAATTTTGCAGTTTTTTTGAAATGAGCCAATCGGCCGAGGCCGATAGAGGGGTATGATTATTTTTAAGATTTACTTGTTTTGAAAAATGAGCCCAAATCGGCTAAGGCGGATAAAGGTATTTTTTGTTTTATTTATTTTTAAAGGAAATAAGACAGAATTTAAGAAATTGTACTTTTTCTCCAATTTGAACTTATGTTTAAATTTGAGAAGGGGATTTTGGTTTTAAAGTTGGTCATTTTTGATTTTATAAAATTGGAATTTCGGTAGTATTTAGAAAATCATAGTTGAGAAATTCCTTCGAATTTGCCTAATTTCCAGATATAATTTTTATTGAGCATTTTTCCCGAAGACTCGGCCATTTCTCAGGATTGACAGATTAATTTCACAATTCCACCAATTAGTACGTTTAAGATTTGACGAATTTTTCTAAATTGTCGATTAGAGATAATAAGCCATGTTTTTAATTAAATTGTCCATTTTAAATTTAAAAACAATTAGTGAGAGACAAATTGTCAATTTCAACAAAGAATCTTCAGAAACTAAAAATAGTAAAGATTTATTTTTCGCGAAGTTTTAAATTTGAAGAAAGTCTTCGATTTGGAGAAATTAAGGCTTGATTTGGGGCTCATTTCAATAATTATTAAGACAAAATTTCCTCTTAGGTCGGCCTTTGGCCCGATTTGGGGCTCATTTTTTGAAAAGTTTAATTTTAAAACATAAAATCCCCTTTATCGGTCTATCGGCGATTAGGAGGCTCATTTTATCATAATTTAAATCTAAAATATGGCTTCCTTTATCGGAATTCGGTCCGAATTTGGCTTCTCATTTTTTTAGATAAATCAAAAAAAATCCCCTGTTTATCGCTTCGGCCGTTTTGGGCTCATTTGAGAAAATTAAATGTAAAACGTAATCTTCCGCGCCGTTATCGCCATAAGGAAGGGGCAAAATCACAATTTTGGCTTTAATAGATCTATGCTCCTCGGGTTTAGTGTTCAAAACGAGGCCAAAAATTTTTTAAAGTACACCTTGTAAAATGCCCAAGATTCGTAGGCGCTTTTTTCTAATTTTCTATTCATTACTGAAATATGATTGTTCGAAATAAAATTTCGAAATTGAAAAAAAATGTTGCTGGTCGTTTTTCTTCGCCATTAGGCTCAAGGAAGTCAGTAAACACTGGACAAAAAAATTGGTACGTCAAGCCGGCTATTTTTGAATGTTTTAGCGGTCAAATCTTAACAAACATATGGTTTGATATTATTCTGAAAAAATACTTTCGAAAATTTTCGACTTTTGTTTTGTGGATTTGGTCAGAAATACATTTTGACAGACCCTTTAGCCGATTGGGGGCTCATTTTTCAACAAATTGATGATTAAGATAAGAATCGTCCTTTATCGGATTTCGGCCGGTTTGGGGCTCTTTTTCATCAAAATTAAATCCAAATATAATCCCCTTTATCGCCGTCGGCCGATTTGGGCTGTTCAGTTTTTTTCAACAAAATAAAATGAAATAAAAATCCCCTTTATTCGCCTTTGGCGATTTTGGGGCTGCAGTTTTTCATCAAAATATAATCCCCCTTTATCGGCCTTCGGGCGATTTGGGGCTCATGTTTATCAAAATTATAATCCCCTTTTATCGGCCTGTTCTGGCCGATTTGAGGCTCATTTTTCAACACATTAATAAATTTAAATCCCCCTTTATGGCCTTCGGCGATTTTGGTATTTTTTCCACAAAATTTAAATTTAATCCCCCTTTATGGCTTCGGCGATTTGAGGCTATTTTTCACAATTAATGAATAATAATCTTACCTTTTTCTGGCTTTTGCGATTTGAGTCTTTTCAAACAAAATTTATTAAAAATCCCTTTTTACCCACGGCGGTAGTAACGTGTCTCATCTTTACACATGTCTGAAGATACTTGATAAATTTGAGATTTGTAAATATATCTCGGAGAGATGATTTTGAAGTTTAATTGTTGAAATTCGTCGGGTTATTGGGCGTTCTGATTGTTCAGTCGCCGGATTATAAGCTTGTATTAAAGGATTGAATACTACCGTTAGTTGATTCTGTGGAAATTTGGAGCTCTTTCTATATTTAGAATACGAAAAAATACTCCAATCAGGTAACTATTTATTTAATGATTTTCTATTTCTTTATTTTGACCTTATCATACAAAAACATTAAATTCTATAGACAGATTTTGAGGCACCAAACGAGAAGAACGATTTTGCTATATAAATCATTGAATTGCAGCAAGTTCACCCAAATTACGTTGAAAAGTCCCTAAGATTTAAAAAGAACAATTGCGAAAGATTTTTTATACCAGATTCCCGAGTTTTTATGTGTGATTCTCCCGAAATTTGTTGGTATCAAGTTCAGAATTTTAACAGGTAGATGCGGCGGTTCATGCTGAAATTGGCTTATATTCAGTCTCTAGCTCCATTATTCGCATTTTTGAGCAAAATTTGTCTCTTTACGTCTAGCGGACGTTTTTGACATTTTCAAAACGTCCGCTTAGACAAAACCGGACCGTAGTTATATTCGTGAAATTCTGCTTTACCGTGCAACATTATTGAAATTGTGTGTCCAAAATAACTAGAATTATGAAATGCCCAATTCGACATTGCAACTAAATGTTAATTTTGACATTGTGTTGTTTAATTTTATTATTATTGCTGCGAAAAATTGGGCCATCTTGTAAAATTTACCTTTTGTGCAAATGTCGATTTAGAAATTTCCCTTTATATAACTTTTTTTATTATTATGTGCCCCTGTTATTGACAGAATTTCACTCATGCATTAAAAAAACAGGAAAATCATGTTATATGAGTCATGTTATAGGCGTCATATATCATATATATGACCCCTCATCGGTGTTTTCAATTTATTTTTTTTACATTTCATGGAATTACCTGATTTCAACTGCACCATGCCATGTTTTGCCAGAATTTTTTTATTTCTATTATCAAGAAGTTGCTATCTCAGCGAATTTGAAGGCATTGAAATAGACCTGATTTTTTAAGGAATTCAACCGTTTTTTTATTTCTGCACTGATGCCACACTAACCACCTTTTTTTATGGCACAAGATTATAACTGTACTATTCGATTATTTTGAATAAAAGTTCAAAGAATAACAAATTTAGCATTATTAGTTTTACAGTGATCTATTCAAGAATATGGGATTGGTACAAGAAAAGAAAATTGTCACCAAAAAATTGAAGAAAAAGTTTTTTGAGCAAGACAGAGAGGTAGTTTGCATTTTAAATTTGAAACAAAATACAAACTTTTAATACTAGTACGAGATTAATTTATTAACATTCTGCGGGCCGTATTCTAGAATTTTACCCAAATATTTTCTAGAATAAATTTCAAATCAAAGGAATTCCATTATAGAATCATTAAAATAACAAAAATTTTTGTTTTTTTATGTTTATTGGTTTTAATTTGAATATATTTTCTATGTATTTATGTTACAGACGTATGATCATACTGGATGAGTCTTACTGTAAGACTTGAACGGGGACAATCTAGACGGCAGTTCGACAAACATTTTCGCCAACCACTTTAACGGACAGCCGCGCGGCCAGTTGAAATTTTCTTCAAATAAAGTTATACATTCAAAATTATCAAATGTTAGAAATAGTTTATTGGTTAAAAAAATTGTTTTTATTTTCATAGTTAATTTACTTTTTTTTATGTGGACTAGAAGAAACTGGTATCTTCAGAATCAAAGTAAAGTTTATTTTACTTGTTGAGACTTTGTAAGGGTATCCTTGCTCCTACATTTCTGCAGTTTTATGTCTAAAATGCACCAAATCATTTTTTAGGTTTTCACGCATTAAACAACCAATGACAACAAAATTTTCGAAATTTTGCGTTTTTTCGATTTTTTTTTAGTATTTTTCTCAAATTAATGTTCAAAATAACGTGTGGTTGTCAATTTGACACTAAACTTCAATATGCGGGTTGAGTAAGTCACTTTTTCTTCGTGTTTCCCCAGCTTTCTTTTGGCTACTTATCTAAAATCGAAGCGACATGTTTTTTTCGGATTTTTCACGTGACTTGGAAATTTTATATTTTGAGTTTGGGGTCGAATTCAAAAAAAACGGCTCCACAGAGTTTTATCTGTTCTTGAGCTGCCTTTTTTGCGAAGAATTTGGGTGATTTTGAAATCAAAACTCAGAGGAGATATATGTCCGATGGAAAATCTCAAAAAACGCAATGGTCCTAGTCGCATATTCTAGAAAAAATAAGCATTATGACAAACTTCCACAGAGTTTTGATTACTAATTATATCAGTTACAATCAGGTGTATGTTTAAATTAGGTTTATTCAAAATAGACATCAGGAGAATTTCCGTTTTTGGCTTAGGTTCCTGTTTCGCTATGTGTCTGGGAGTGGTATTCATTGCAAAAGTTTTGTAATTTTGACGTAGCTGAGGTAGTTCTAATTGGCTAATCTGATTATTCCTCGAGGCCGTTTGGCTATTTATCGAGCATATGTCAACTTAGGAGCAGGATACCTTTAACGTGGAGCGAAATGCTTTTGAAACTCGAGAATGCAAGAAGAGGGAATTTTGCCAGACTTTAAAGACAGGTAAGGATGGGTGTCGTGATTTGGGCCTCTTCAAGCGTCCTTTCCCGCCAACTAGCAAGGTTATATTCCAAAAATTTGTAAACTAAACAGAACCACCCTCTCGCCGGTAATTTAAACTTAAGAGTTCTTGATAGATCCACCTTACGCCGAACCTACGCTTTGGAAAGCCTCCTAAAGCACGCAGTTGATTGGCCTACTCCTTCAATTTCATATTTTTTATTATTTTCGTGTCAGGGCCCGCGAGAAGGCTTAGAATTAATGCAAAATTGCTTTTGTTTTTAATTTTGCTTTCGCTGCAAAACAGCCAAAAACCGAAAACAAAGAATTATTGGTTTATTTATGATTTAATGGAAGTGCCGCTTATTGTTTTCTTTTGACGCTACGAGTTAAAAATTGCACAATCTTAAAAGTGTTTGTATTTTACGGAAAATTATTTTGAAGATTTTTCTCTGGTTTCTAAATTTTGTCAAAATTAGGCTCAAAATGAAGTTGCATGGCCCCAGAGCGCAAGCAAATTTCGAAAAAAAAATCTCTAGTGTGTCAACAGTCTTCTGCCTTCAGATTGCAGTATAAGTCGAAACTGTATCTCTCAAACTGGTGGAGGAGATTAGCTTTTGCCCTGATCTCCCCAACTGACCATTTTCAACAATTTGGCTTAAAAATGAAAATTGACATGGCCCACAGAGAGCCGAAGCAAAATTTCGAAAAACTCTTCTAGTTATGTTGACAGTCTTGTGCTTTCAGTATGCAGTATGAGTCGAACTATATTCTCAAACTGGTGGAGGAGATAGCTGTTGCTGAGCCTTTCAAATGATTCATTTCAAATTGTTAATTTTTAGTTTTTGTTGGTTTTTGTCCGCCGATAGCAAATTGTAAATCAAAGCATTTTGCCGATTTGTTAGCTTTTCCGGAGCCTCAACAAAAAATAATAAAAATGATGAAATTGTGAGGAGTAGGTACAACGCGTGTCTTTTAAGGGTTTGTTAAAGCGTAGTGTTGTCGGCGTAGTGGGGATTGTATCAGTTACTGTTAGTTCATTACGCGCAGGTTGGTTTGTTAGCTTACATGTTTTTGGAGATCAGCCTTTGCTAGTTTGACGGGAAAGACTTGGAGAGGCTCAAATTTGCGGACACCACTCCTTAAGGGGGTTTGAGGGAGGCGACCTTTTAAGCCGTTTGGAATATTAATTTGCTAAATTTTTCCTTTAATAAGTGACTATGAGAAATAATGGTTTAACGAAAATTCCTATCTCTAGACACTTCTAGAATTTGAATTTTCTCAGAAATTTTTGAGAATTATTTTTGTGTTCAACGTAATATGGTCTAATTGCGTTACACAACTTATAGTTCTTTGGACTTGTCAGTATCAACTGTTGACGATGTTCCGTCCGTAGGACTTCTTATCTCTCTCAAATCATTTTTTTCGCGAGTACTTTCTCAAATTTTGTTTGGTTTGTTGAGAACAAAGAATCTTCCGCAACAAAGAGTTTGTTTGTACTTTTTATGTGATTGACAATTATGCCGTGTGAGAAGTTGATTTAGGAACGCAATGCCCTGATTGCGGTATTATAAAAATTCTAATGCCTTTTATTTTTTCGGTAATAAGACAATTTAGTTTGGTATTACGTATTTCTCGAACCAGAAGAGCTCGACTTAACAAGAAAATTATAATCAGAGTCTCGGTTTAAGGGTAGCGCGATGTGGCAGACTTGGCGTCATTTAACTTACGAAAATATTAGTTGGTTTTTTTTTTTGTATTTTATCGTTGCTGAACCACTTAAATTGTGTATCAGCTCATTAAATCATTTTTTATCTATTTATGACGAAAATTCCAACGCATTATGGAAATTTTAAGCATTTGCGTCCAACTTTTTTACTGATTAATTTTTGAAATCTGTGATTTAAAACGAAAAAATAGGCCCTTTAATTTTTTCATGCTGTGCTTACATATTTTGACTGCTGTGTTTGAAAATTCTGATGTTTTTTTGTCATTGTTTGTCGATGCTTTAGAATATTATGAAAATTTTCCGCAAATCAAGTCCAAAATTTTAATTATAGTTTTTTAAAATTCTCTGTAAAGTCAGGCCGAATCACTTGTGAATTTTCTGGTATGCTATTTGGTTTCCGTATTTCAACCGATGCAAGGTCGAGTGATATCGTTTCTGAAACTTTGATGAATTTAAACACTTGCTTAAGGGAAACGTTTGTGCATTTTGGCACGCATTTATAAAATTTTATTTTTTTAAAAAATTCTGTATACAATTGGGGTGTAATGTTACTTGGATTTTAAAAGTCAGGACATTTTTATTATATTTTACTCATTTGAAGGTCAATTTTTTTCTAAAAGCTTGTTTTTCTCCTATTTTTCATGGAAAAAACTTTCATATATTAAGAAATTTTTGCATTGTGGTAATGATTTCCACTATTATGCATTACACCCGACAAGTCTGACGTTTTTTATAAATATGCGCCTTTTAAAAAAATCCAATCGGGTCAAGTTGGAAAAGGGGAGTTGTATGAAAAAAGTGGTTTTGATATTTTTACAGTATTTAGTATGTAAAATTTAAAATAGTAAACGTTTGCAAGGTTATCAACACTTTCATTTTAGATAAAAATAAATAAAATTTTTCACATTTTTTTTTCTTTCAAAAATCACTCCGAAAATGTAACCAATCTGCCAACATCGCTGCTTTACCCCTTTAAGTCAGATTGACCTCGAAAAACAAAATTGATAAAAAGAAAATTTATGTCCACTTGTATGGTTTTTTTTCTTAGAGCGCCGTTAATATCAAACTGTGAGAGAGTCAGGGCTTCGAAATTAAATTCAGCAGGGGAAGTTCAATTGTATAAGCTATCCGCTTCGTGAAATTAAATTAATTGTCGGGACGAGATAGTTTTTTGGAAGTGCTCAAAATGTTGAAATTTGGTGCCGAGAGCTTTCTAGAGCAAATTTTTCAAAATTTTGGAGTCGTTGATTTTTTTCTAATAAAAAATATTCTTGTACTCAAGCTTTAGTCTCTCAATTATAAATATTGTTAATCAAACAGGGGAGAGATCGTTTTCTTGTTTTAGAAATTAAAATTGCTCTCTTAGCTCTAAGTTTATGTCCAAAAATTCAATTTTTATCCAGATCAACTTGAAATTGTTTGGACTCAATATTTTTTTTACCTTAAGGGTGTGGGTGTCGCTTGATTTTGACCTTACGAAGCTATTTTTGGGATAAATGCAGAAGCTGATTCCCAAAATTTTGCATCTTGAAGAAACTCTTCGCGGTGGAATTGTTGATTTTAAGCTGTATCTGATACATCCCACTACGCCGACACTACGCGTTTAAGAAGCTCTAAAAAATCGCTCAATTACGCTTTTGCTTCGTCAATTTTCACCATTTTTCATTATTTTTTTGTGTCTGGCTTCAGAGCCTAACATATGCACATTGTGCTTATCGGATTTTGTTTTGGCGGACAAAATGCGAAAACAAAAAGTAAAAATTTTTTGAATGATAGTTTTGGGGCTCAGTCAAAAAGCTTCTTTCACCAGTTTGGGGTACAGTTTTGGCTCATACTGATCTGAAAGCACAGGCCTTGTTTGACAAATTAGATAGTTTTTTTCGAAATGGTGTTTGGCGGTCTTGAGGGCATGTCAACTTCATTTTTAGCAAAATTTTTGAATCTCAGTTTCGGAGCCAGTCAAATCTATTCTCCTCCCCAGTTTAAGGGAGTGGTACAGTGTCGGCTTCTACTGATCTGAAAGCAAGGCCTTGTGTTGACAAACATTAGGAGAGTTTTTTTTCGGGAATTTTGATTTGGCGTCTCTTGGGGCCATGTTCACTTTTCACTGTGAGCTTTAATTTTTGACAAAATGGTAGAACCAGAAAAAATGCTTCAAAATAATGTTTCTCTCGCTCTCAAACACTTTTAAGGATTTTTGGTACAATTTTTACTCGTAGCGTCAAAGAAACAATTAGCGCACTTTCAATTTTAATTCTAAATAATCATATTTTTGTTTTCGGTTTTTGGCCGCCAAAGCAAATTTCCGAGTAAGGGACAATAGTGCATTATGGAGCGAGGCTTCTTTGAGTCAGAACAAAAATAATTGAAAAAATGGTTGAAATTGACGGAGAAAATGGTATTGAGCGTTTTGTTAGGAGGTTTATTGAAACGTAGGGTGTCGGGTATGGTGGTGATTGTATGCAGATTATTTGTTAATCACATTCACGCGAGGTTGTTCTTCAAATGCAACTTTTTGGGGATATTCGCTCTGCAGTTTATTCAAATAGCTTCGTAAGTGTCAAAATCAGCGACACCCACACCTTAGGTAAAGCTGAAAGCTCTCACATGGTTTTGTTAGCACACTGTAGGCAAAGTCCAAAATATGTGAAAATAAGGTCGCCCCCTCTACCCTTAACGGTTTTTTACCTTGTCCTATTAGTCTTACTACTGTAATAAATTGGTCTGGTCTCTACGAGGTCGTTAGACAGTAATGCTAAATAGTTTTTAGTACCGGGTGGTTTTCAATTATAGGTTTTTGGCGGACCACGCACTCACCTACTATAGTAGTATGAAAATGATTTTGATTAAATCGGTCTATTATTTATAAAATTTATTGACTTCGTTTTTGTTTTAAGGGGTGCGCATCGATCGGGAGATGTACTTTTTTAGAGCGATAATTGAAAAAATGGTGGAAAATTTATTTTCTATCTTCATAGAAGTGGTCCATTCTTGCAAACGTTTATATTTTACTTTTTAACTTCTTAAGTTATCTGTAAATACCAAAAAACCACTTTTCACTGTACTCCCATTTCAACTAACTCGCTACAGATTTTTTAAGGGAGATATTAATAACTTTCAGACATGTGTCGGGTGTTATGCGCTAAAAGTTCTTGTTTTTATGTTTGCTTATTAAAAATTCTTGATATGAAGTTTTCTTCCATGAAATGGTTAAATGGCAAAAAGTAGAGAAACAACTTTTTTGTGAGTAAAATACCTTCAATTGCGTTTGATATCAAAAATGATTTACTATCTAATATGACGCCTATTAACACCACAATTTTATTTTGAATTTTTGACCCATAAATTTTTAAATATTTTAGTGCCAAATGGCATTATGAGTGTCAGCCGAGTGTTAAAATTTCATCGATAGTTAGAAATGATATCGCACGACCACTCATTAGTTGAATTACGGATATTTAATAGATTACCAAACATTTATGATGTGATTCTGCTGATTTTATATGGAGAGTTTTCAAACACTAATTCAAAATTTTTGGACTTTGATTTGCGGAAAATTTTATATTTTTCTGAAAAAGGAAAAAATGAAAAAAATTTATGATTTTTCAACAGCAGTCAGGAATAATTGTAGACATGCATGAAAAGTTAAAAGTGGCGATTTTTTTGCTTTTATTTATAATTTTAAAAACGATCAGAAAAAATTTTGGACAAAAATGCGGGAAAATTTTCATACTTGCTTTGATTTTTTTTGAAATTTACGAATTGCAAAAAATTAAGTTCGGATCATCTTCCCTAATAGGCAAATTATTTTTATAAGTAGATGCACATTTATTTGGTTCAGCTACGATAATAAGCAGGAAAAGTAAACAACTAATTTAATTCGTTAATTTAAATTGGAACTCCAGTCTGCCGAGGTCGATGCCACCCCTTAGGGTATGGTGGTTCTATTTGACATTTTCTCGATAAATATTAGCCGAACAGGACTCGAGATATATTCAGATTAGCCAGTTTGTAGAACTAGCCTTCACTTTGCGAAAAACATGCCAAAACTTTTTGTTGACCACACTCCTTCACACATAAGCGACAAGAGCCACCTAAGCAAAACGAAATTCCTACTCATCTGAGGTTTATATTTGAAATAACCTATTTTAACAACTTGATATTTAGTATTTACAACTTTGTAGGTGGCTTTTGTCGGATAAGTGCTATATTTCTTCGTAAGATTTACGTAAACGGTCCAAGATACCGGTTTTTGGATTTTTTCATCGGGAATTCCTACTCCTCCTAGGTTAATTTCAATTTACCAATTTTTGCAAGTAGCTCTAACAACAGGAACTTTGTAGGTGGCGTTTTTGTAAATTTTCGGCCCAACAAAATTGGATTTTTCAAGTCAGCGCAAAGAATTTTCCGAAAAAATGTGCTTCATTTTTTCGGAAGGTAGCTTCAAAGAAAGCTGAGGAACACTTGAGCCAAGCCGAATTTTGGAGTTTTAGTGGTCAAATTGTCATCCGTTATTTTGAAGTTAATTTGTGAAAAATACTTAGAAAAAAATTCGAAAAAAAACTCAAAATTTCGATTTTTTGTGTGTTTTTATTTTAGGTTTATTTTTTGTACTTTCTAACATAACGATTGATTTGGTGCATTTTTATGACTTGTACTGCGAAATGTAGGAACCACCATACCCTTAGCAGTATTTAATATATTCGAAGGAATCAAATATTTTGTGGGATACGAAGAAGAATTCCAATCAGCGTAATCGATCAGATGAATTTTGTGATTTATGTGCTCAGGACAAATGCGCCTTATCAGTGATGGATTGTAGATCTTTTCGAAAAGTTACAGGTTTAAAAAAGGAAGGGCTTTTTTATATATCGCATGGTAAGAAAAAAATAAATTACACAACTATTTCTCGGTTGGAAAGACACTTTTTTTGTCAAATATTCGAGTTTTTCTTGAAATTTATTTTTGAATTCAAAAATTTGACTTTGTTTTGATGAATGAAAAATTCGCAATTTTAACTGAAATAAAATTTATGCAGTTGTTTGATCTGAAGTCAACGTCCTGGCCTGCAGGTGGCGATTCTTGATGAGAGAAAAGTTTTCAGTGCGGAAAGTGTTTTTTAAATTCTAGAAAATGTTGAAAGCAGGAGTTAGAATTGACGAAGAGAAAGGAGATGAAGCAAAAGCAATTTTTTCGTTCTGGATGCATTTAAATATAATATCAAATGCGAATATAATAAAGATGCATAGCTTACTGATTTGAAATTATTTATAAACTGTTCCCTTCTGCCTTTTCAGGGTGCTCTGTGAGTACCGTAGGTCTGATAGACAACTATTGGTTTTATCGATGAGAAATATTAAAATCCAGTTTGGTTAAAGAACCAGTTTCGTAGAAACTAGCTGGATTTATCACATTTTATGTTAAATTAGATAAGTTACGGAGCGATTTTTTTTCGTGGATCGCGTTTTTGTTAAGGTTTTTTTTCTCAAGCAGCATCAAAAAAAATACCTTCTAGATTCGATTTATAGGCACATATTTTTTCTATTGAAGTGATTTATTATGCTCGCAAAATTTTTATTTGTAAAGGAATCCGGCTAAAGGTTCTTTTCGCCATTGGAATTTTTTGTTACTAATTTGCAATAGAATAAAAAATCCATTTTTATGCAATTTCTAGATTACAGTTTAAGAATGCAAATATCTCGTTCCAATGTCATCCTTTAGGTTAATCCTTCAACTGTTTATAATTGCCTTTATTCAAATCGTCAAAATTATTATTATCAAGTTTTCGTATGGTTTGAAGAAAAATAGTTATATGAAAAAGGAGGCGTTTGTTTGAAATAAAGTTCAGAACCTCATGCCAGGTTTTTATAAAAATCTTGATTACATAATAATTTAATGTTTGTTTTAAATTATTTTGAAGAACTTAATTTTAGGAGTATATATCACAACTATATATAACGATGCTTCTATCAAGGAAATTGATCACGCGATTTGCGATTTATTGTTCTGGGAGAATGGGTTTATCAAGGGAAAATCATCAACCATTTCAAAAGCACAGGATAGTTACGATATGTCCGAGACTTTTTGTGATATAATCAAGGTGATAACAATATTAAACTCTTTTTTATTCTTCTAACTAGGGATACGAAAATCCTCAAACCATAGCCTCAAAAAGGCCATAGTCATTTTTATGAAAACTCATATACAGCGGGGTGCGGGCGGTATAGTTGTACGGCGTTTAGTTGGAACCTGAGATAAAACCTACGTAAGCCTCCGCAAAACCTACGCTTTTGGAAAAATAATTTATTCGTTCCTGGGCGGGGGCGGCGTTTAGTTATAGGAAAAAGATTAGGCTTTTTTTCAACGTTCCTGGGCAAAAGTTCACTTTAACGGTTTCGTGTTCATCATTGTGAACACGTTCTTATTACTGATAGGCTCTGGGTTTACATTACGTTTAAAGAACTTATTATTTGTAGATTTTGTCAGACGTTTGAGGTAACTGTCAGCGTTTGTAGTAAGGTAGCTAGTATTAACATAGTAATTTATCTGAAAGTATTTATTTCCGGCGTTTTACCTTTCCTTAGAAGCGATATATTTTTTTCATTTTTAATTATTTTGCAAGCGTCGAGTTTGATATAATCGCTGAATTTCGAGAAAAAATGTTGATGATATCCCCAAAGTGCTTCAGGATTTTTTTCGTGAGTTTCTTTGCGGCTTCGAGAACTTTAATTTCTCTTCGACTGTAAATGCTAGTTTTAGCAGTGGTCTTTTTTTTTCTTGGAAACCTTCTTGATTCCATGTTTTTTAATTAACTTTATTTCTTTTTTTTATAATCAAGTACACTAGAATTCTAGTCGAGGATATATGTAAATTCCCTTAATCTACCCGTTAAATCACTAAAAATTCTTTCTTTGGCCATATTTTAACGCATTTTTAACTCTTGATATTGTACAATTGACATCGAAGCACATTTTCCAGAAGTACGGCGTATAGTCCGACATTCGCGTATAGTCCGGATTACGCGTATAGTCCGGGGTTTTTGGCGACGAACTTCTACTATAGCCCGCACCCCGCTGTAACAGAAATTTCTGAAGAGGTGTCGAAAGTTTTTTTGGAATGCATATCTTTAAAATAAAATCGTACTATACTTAATATTGCCATAATTGTTGAATTTTTGACATTTGCCAAACCCCGATTTCAAAACCAATTCGATTATAAAGTTTTCATGAATTTTCACCAAATTGTAAAATTTGCAGTGTGTGTAAATAGATAATTTTTCAGATAAGTCGAGATGAACAAACATTATAAAATCCAAATTCCAGCTATTTTGTCCTTTAATAAAGTTTGACCAAAAATAAATTTATTCTAGAAAATCGAATCTGAAGCCAAACGTTTGGCCGGCAAGAAGGGATGAGAGCAGTTTAGCATCGCGCATGAATTAGATTATATATACTTGAGCATGTTCAAACAAGATTGAAAGTTCAGAGAAGATAGAATTGAATGATTTTGGAAAAATAATATTTCGGTCTGGTTCGTCAGTTATTATTCAACAAGATCAACAGCTGTGAAAGGAGTGAGAATCAGAAAGTACTTATTCGTGAGTAAATATGCTCTGATTTGAATGCAAGTTCTAAAAGATCCGTGTTTCTAAAAAATCTGACTAATTGATAAATATAACCGGATTAGTTTATACTTTAGAGTGCCCAGATTTTCGCGGTGTACCTTATATGCGGGCACACAGTGCTTTTTGACGGTGACTGGTAAAAATGAAATACAGTTCGCTCACGCCCAATTGCTACAAGTTCTTGGAAGTGTTTTTTCAACTTCTGCTTCCTATTTCATGAGCCCCAAAGACAAACCTTTTTTATGTTTTTTATTATTGGCCTCCCAATATTATGACTTTTTAAATATCTAAATGAAGTGAAAAACTTTTTTTGATTTTTAATTTTTGAATTTTATATCAAAAACAGCAAAGTTTTAATACAAACTTATTCAAAAATTTATTAAACTTTTGCTGTATTGATTAGTGCTACCCAAATAAATTCGATTTAACTTCAAAATAAGAATTTTTAATCTACATTATTGCTTTCCAAGCAAAAGTATAGTTGGATTGGTCCCTTTTTATAATTCCCACAAGTATTTTTTTTATATGGTAACTTGGAGTCATTTGTATAGTTAGGGCGCACTGTAGTTAAAATTTTCTTCACCAGATCAAAATAAAATCTGCTTCATGTTCACCTACATATTTCCGTTTGCAATTAGAAAAGTTTAACTCAGCAAAAATTGTTATTGCACAGCAGTCGTTCCCATTTTATTTATTTTAATCCGATGTAGGAAGTTCACCAATTTCATCCCACCTTCAAATCACGTACGTCGCAACGCGTCAATTATTAACGATTAATTGTTCTTTATTTTCAAAACTCGTTATTTTGTTTCGATATAATGTTTCGAGATCATGTATCCATCCTTGTCATGTTACATAATAAAAACTTACCCAAACTTAATTGTTAAATTAATTAATTGTGACTTTTAAACCGATATGTAATGTAAAAATTACCTGTCTAAAACTAGCGCATTCATCTTCATAATGTTTCAAAATTCTTAATTATGATTTTTCTACTTTAAACTTATGGACGATTTGCCCTATGTTGTGAGAAGAAATTTTTCGAAAATGAATTTAGAATTGAGAGAGTTGTTTTCCCGCATGGGGTTTATCGTGAAAAATTAGGTTGGTTCAAAATACAAATGACTTTGTTTAACTCAGTTGGGGACAAGGTTTTTTATTCCTTGATTTTTAATGTTAGTTGAGTAAAATTTACTTTCAGTACAATAATTGCTTTAAAATTAAATTTCTTCACTTGAAATTTCTTTTGAAACCATTTGTAAATATCGTTTAAAATAATTTACCGGTGGTATAGACAGTGTAGCTAGTTGGATTATCGAAACCGCGTGCTTTTAGACAAAAAATTTGGACGCCCCGTATTGGTTTTCAATAAATTATTTTCTCGAAAATATTTTAGAAAGTGTAATATCACACCGAGGGCGAGTCCGCGTGACATTTTCGACTTTATTTTGCTGTTTTTTGACAAAAAAGTTGACTTTTTATTTTCTAGATATTTTTATTTATTATTACAAAAGTGAAAGCATGTCAAGCATATTTATTTACTTATTTTTTTTTATGGTTTTGTCTATTTGTATAGAACCTTCTTTAGATGTATCGATTTTCGGACCAAAGTCCGTTTTTGTCTTATAATTTGCCCATTCATTCCTATCTCACATTGACCTCATTGGAGAAATTTATTTTGAGTGCCTATACCTAGTTTTATTCTCGTCGGACTTCAAGAGGTTCTGAAACTTCTAAAAAGGAATTCGATTAAATTCAAATTTATTTCACGATACCCAATTTGACGCTAGGACGGTGGTTATGAATTTTACGTCCTTATTGATTTTATTCACCACGAAGCGTTTGCTTGATTGGCTTTTCAGGAATAGTTTCGGAAGTTAGCTGGGAATTAAAACTGCCACTTCATGTATTTTTTATTAATTTATGTCAAAATCGCAGTATTTCAGAATGTCATCGTATTTTTGGTTATTTGGAGGCCTAATTCTTTAGGTGGTCTACCATTAAATTGACCTATACGGTAAGCTATACAGTTGTAGTTTGGTGATTTGTAATGAAATTCTTCAAGCATAACCAGCAAAATTATAAAAATTGGTCTCACACGTGATCAATATAGCGTGTTTTCCTTATTTTATGCTTCGAATTATTTGAATCTACAGTTTAACTAATAGTTATGATTCAATGGCTATTAATGAGTGAACCATTTAAAAAAAATTTCAAAAAATTGTATAGTTTTGTTCCAAAAGTTCATTTCTTTCGGAAAAACGAAAATTAGAAAAAGTGATGTCAATTGCGTGCGAAAAATTCTTTTAGTCATCCTATCTACATGTTTTTCTATGTGTCTAAAAAGTTATTAATTAGAGTTTTTAAGTTTAAACTTTAGTATTCGTTCAACATATGAAAATTCTGCAGGCATTTAAAAAAGGAAATCCTCATTTCCATTATTACAATGACCTTTTTTTTTATATTCTCGGAGCTTAAAGCTTCAAATTAGAACCCAGAGTATCACTATTATGGGAGGCAAATCGCTGTTTTGTTGATTGTAATTTGTTTGTGTGTACGTTACATTTAGGGATTATATACGTTTTTTTAGACCTCATTAATTATAGTATCTACCCTGCTAATATTTTTTGGATCCTGGTTCGCAAAATCGGACCTTCGAGAAGGTTTTTTTGAAGGGAATTCTCGACTTCTCTCATCTCACGTACAATCACATTTTATATTAGTTATATTATATGAACTAACTTTTCGAGAAAAAATTCAAAAACTTAATAAGTCATACATTGACTATTTAATCATTTCTAGTAGATGTTAACAATGGTACGTTGTTAATGGTGGCAAATCTCTTCTTTCACGTCGCCCACGGAGTTGAAGTCTTAACAATTATTGTAAAATGGTAATCGATATTCTCTTCATCTCCACCTGTTGACGAAATCAATGAATAACTGTTAGACCTAGCTGTATCAAGGGTTAAAATGGTGATTAACTGGTTGACATGCACAAATCATTATGACTACATCTATAATTATAGACCATAAATTATAAATTCATCTTAAAATAGTCTATCAGGAATATCTTAATTATCAGGAGGAATTTTCAACAGTGGAATTGCTTGTAAAATGCGCGCGAGCCAAAAACGAAATCTAATTTGCAATTTTTGTATGCTGCTCAGGCATGTGATTACTTTTTTTTACCTTTACATTTATTCGTTACGGAACTTAAGTGGAGTTTTGCTTACTTCATTCGTGGCTTTCCGTTTTTTCTTTATTTGTAAGAGAAATTTTTCGTATCCATTTTTAAAGATTTATTTGTCAAAATGTTACTGTACAACATTATACGTGATGCAGGTTTATATTCGTATAATACAGATGCCCTTATTTTGGGGCGTGCCGTTTACGACACTATGGATTACCAGCGAGGCGCTGTGATTGGGCCAGTAAATGAGACACCAAACAATGGACTTTGTTTTTAAAGAGCATCGTTAAAACAAAGCATTTTCATTTGCTGGAGTACCTAGGTCGTATCGGAAACCGACTCTCAAAATATGTCACCCGTATTATATGATATCGATTTACGATCCGAAAAAATCTTTTATAAAATTGGATTTTTAGGCTCTGGTTAAATGAATACAAATTCCCTTTTGGATTTTGTTTGATTTAATGGAATGAAAGTTAGGTATTTTTATAAGAATGATAGGTGGTTATCATAAGTTAGCTAAGATGACGTCCAGTGTACATTTTATACTTGATTGGGTCTGATTTTTGGTATCATTTAGTTATCTAGTTGATACCAAAATCAGTAATCAATATCAATTTCACTCTGAAGTACCATATCGCACTTTATATGTTATGTTTCGGTGGAGTCTACCAACCGAAAACAGAAATGATTTCGATTATTTAGTATCTTTCTTTCAAAGTTCTTGAATTTAAAAATACATTTTTTTAATGTAACGGGGATGTATCTTCATCAACGCATTTATCGTCGAATGTATCGTGATGGCGTGAATTCTGTTGAAATCTTGGCATGAAAAATTAGTGACGGTGGTTCTCTCAATTGAGCACCTGGTATTTTTCGAGATTTTTACACTTTTATATTAGACGGATGGAGGTTTTTTTTTTTAATTTTCTTATTACATGCAGTTGATGTTGAAATGGTTCTTAAAAGAGGTATTCGTGTAAAAAATGTTCTTCGTGGGTGTTTACCACCCATGAGCTGGTTTTGAATTAATTTATTTTTTGTAACATTCACATTCAACTGAACGGTATCACTTATTCTATTCCTGGTAGCTTTTCTATTCGCACTTTCTCATTTGCGTATTGAGGACTCCCTGGCAATGTTTTTTGTTTTCGAACGTGGTTGTTTTTTTAAGAGTGCTTATGCTGGCCATATCGCGCGGCTTGGCGTGGAGTTCATAGACGATTTGAATAAGGAATTTCAAACTCAAAAATGGGTATCGATGTTTTTAGCTTTTGTGAGATTTTTTTTGGTATTATTAAGACGGGTTTTTTTTCGTTTTGAGATTTTTTTCAAAAAACGGTTTAAAGGTGCGGAAAAGTGGACTTTTGTCTCGCGTTCTCCAGAGTTAAATAGCGGTATCACAAATAATAGTGAGTCGAACGCGAAGGGTTTTCTCCAGGGTGATTTTTTTAATTGCACGTTTATCGGGATGTACCGGATGATCATTTAACGTTGAGTATAGTTCCGGTACCGGAAGTGATATTTCAATGGATTTACATGTACAAAAGGTGCGCAATTATCGGTTTTTTCTGGACGGTATTATAACTACGGGTCATAGATGACGCAAAGTGGCGCAAGAGGCATTATTATAGCATGGGGAATATCACTTTCGGTTTTCATCAGATATATTATTTTGACGCGGGTAATTCCGATAACGTTGCAATTAAACAACCCGGAGAAAACCTTCGGCTGCTCGAGTCGTTATTTTATTGTGATTACCGTTTTTTTTATCCGTGAGACCGAGGACCTAAGAGGTCACTTTTCGTACCTTGAAACGTTTTTTTTTGAAAATCTCAAGCCAAAAAAAATACTAGTCTTAAAATGCCAGAAAAAAATTCTCTACAAGATAGCTTAAAAAATCGATTGCCATTTTTGAGTTTTGACATTCTTATTCAATCGTCTGGACAGGTAACCCAGAGGAAGGAAATACTGTACATGGGAGAACTTTACAGAGAAAAAATTTTGCTCTTTTTTGATCAGCCCGCAAACCCTTGTAGAGTTACAAAACACTTTGTTCCCCATAGAAACTGCCTATGACGGTGGTTATTGCTGTTACCGGTAGTCCTTGAGTTCGACAAAAATTTGTCAGGCTTTCAATGAAAAACCGTTTACTCGCTACTTCTTATATTTATTAATTATCTTCTGCTGCGTATTTTCAATTTTATCTGAGCTTTCATACAATTTATCTGACCTATTTCAAGTGCTCCGTTATTTTCAATTCTAA
The DNA here is from genome assembly GCA_004367855.1 of Oikopleura vanhoeffeni. Classification (NCBI taxonomy): domain Eukaryota; kingdom Metazoa; phylum Chordata; class Appendicularia; order Copelata; family Oikopleuridae; genus Oikopleura; species Oikopleura vanhoeffeni. The sequence continues at coordinate 67,380 of SCLH01000187.1, forward strand.
CCCGCATTTTTAAGGTGGCTTTTCAGACATTTCGATCGTTTTGAAAATTGTATTGCCCAATAGACTATCGGAATCGAATACAATTTATAATTTATTTATTTGTATTTCTTGTACGTATCGTTTCGCATGCTTAGTTTTAACAATAAAGTCTCGTTCTTGTAAAAGTTAACGAATTATAAGTTTACAATTTGTTGGCAGGAGGATTGGGAGTAGGAACGTTGTGAAATTTTGCTTCATCATTCAAATAAAGAAAATATTTTATACTTTTTCTGCTTGGGTTATGGGTTGTATTAATTATGCATTCATTTTAAAAATTTCGCAATTTGCTAATTTCGCGAAAAAAACCTACGCATTCAGATTTTTAGCTAAATACCCGCCAGTAACGCTATCGCGGAAACAGCCAATATCGTCCAAAGTGCGTGGACGTTTGTGTGAGTTTTATTACAAATTTTACTTTGAGTGCGTCATGAATGACGTCATATTTAAAGATTCAATTTTCCCAAAATCTACTTCTTTGAACTTTAATTTGAGTTGTGTTTGGTCAAGTACGAAATTCTACACTTTGAGGTATTCTCATTTTAACCTATTGTAAACTAAAGGTATAATGAAAAAACTTTTCAGATGAGTATTTCGGACGGCAAGTGGTTTTTCATTTTTCAACGAATTTTTTTTTTTTTTTTTTTTTTCTTTTGGGGTTTTGTTTTTTTTCCCACAATATTTGAAAGTGCAATATCGCCGAATGTACTCACTCTTGACCGTTATGTGCCGTTTTTCCTTGATCTCTTTTTGGAATCTCTATTTACGGGTGACACGGCAAAACTTTTTTGCTTAACAATTCTGGATTATTCAATTGCGCAGGTTTAAAATTTACTTCAGTACAGTGCCATTTACTCCTCACCACCCTGTGACTTTAGTGGCAAAAATTTCAGGGATGTCAAAACGGGCAGAAATAAATTATCACAGACTAAATCTCACTATGTCCTAGGGTTTGCAATTTTATTATTCAAAATAGTGGTTAAAATTTCATGCGATTATGCCTTCAAAGACTATTTTTTCCTTACTTTTTGGTTTCGAGCATTTCTTCAAATGTTTTGTGCAAAACGTACAATGATATCAATTCTGAGTAGGCCAGTTTTAGGAGAGTATTTGGGTGATGTTTTATGAACCAAATATTGTAAAAAATATTTTTTTTAAAATTATTTTCCAGTAAATTTGTGGAGGCATTAAACTCAATTAGGCCAAAAGACAATCGATAGAGTTGTTAGAACATAGTGGTACTGATTTTGAGTTACCAGCTCAATTAGACTTATTTTTCCCATTTTGCTGCGTATATTTTGAATGGGCGCATATTGGATATTGTTTTGTAAGCGTCGAGATATATATTTCAAATCTGAGACCAGCCAGGTTTCCTGTACTTTGTAACTTATATAGTCATTAGTCAAAAATGTATGGTTTTCCAAAGAAATACAAGTGAGTGAACCTTTTTCTCGCAGTATCGAGTTCAGACTTCATTTTAAATGTTTAGTTGTTATTTACTGTTGGTTTTTGCCCAAGCGGGACACAAGTCTAAGCGGACTAAGGCGTAAACCTTCGCATTTTTAAATAGGTCTGAGCGAAATGGTGGTAGTCTAAGCGAACAAACGGGATTTACTTCAAAGTGTCGCTTTGCCAAAACCCGTACTTATTCTATCTTGATCTCAATCAATAAAATACTAAATGATATTTTTCTAGTTTTCCGTGTAAGCGCTCAAGTCGTGCCTCTTATAGGCTTTTTGGTGTGAGGCGAATTCTGGGCGTGGGAGGTTAAGGGTAGTGTCGCAAAGTTGGCTTTGAATTTCATATGTTAATATACAATATTTATGTAATTGAACTGACGAAAATGATTGGTGGTGTGTTATGGATTTTGGTGGTTTCGCAGTCATTCACATATGTTTCCGGCTAGGGTCGTCAAGTACAGGAGTCCGTTTCGGGACGCTCCTATCATTAAAGGTACTGTTAGCGCGCAAAGTACTTACTGTACATAAATATGCCTTATAGTATATTTTAATAAATCGTACTTTGTTATTTTTTTGGTGAAAAAGGATTTTCGCGGTTTACATACTTTTTAATTTTGATGACGCGTCCTGTCGGACTTCACTGTAGTTAATTTGGATTGATTTGTTGATTTTGATTTAGAGTATCTGGTTCCTACCATTTTCTGCAGTTATTTATGTCATAAATGCACACCAACATCGTTATGTTTTGAGGCACGAAACACCCTATACAGTTTTCCGTTTTTGGCTTAAGTCTCCCTTGTCTCGCTTTATGTTGTCTGGGAGTTGTTGCATGCAAAAACTTTTGACACATGTTTTTACGCAGATTGAACGCTGTTTCTACATGCTAATCTGATTATAACCTTGAGCCTGTTTGGTACTGTGGTTTTTTCTATTTAGGACACCCTCTATAGGGACAATATGCCAATATGGCCAAACCTGACGTTTTGTTTTTGGTCCGTCCCTTATAAGACAATATGGCAAAATTCAAAAAGGTCTTTTTTTCAAAAATTCACCTCTTTTTCGTTAAATATGGGTGAGAGCAAAAAGACTCACTATTTGTTTTCCAAATCTATAAAACACCTCTTTCGAAAATTTGACGCAGGCAAAAAGTCTTCACTAATTCTAAAAATATTTTTTATTATTAACTGTACGCACTCATCGTACCTATTGTACGAGATTGACCTTTTTCGACCCACGAAGTTGTCTGTAGATTTTAACCGCTGATATTTATTTTGAGATTCACCTGATTCTACAAATTATATGTTTGAATTTTTCAAATTCGAATTAACAATGGATTGCTTAATACGCCTCTGAGTTATACTCTTCGAAAGACAAAACAAACAATATATTCTGCGTGCTTTCTTTGCGTCAGGGACGATCAAACAACCCTCAATTTAAGTGTGCAAATTTTTTGTATTCGGTTAATTCAGGGAGAACTCAACTTGTACGAGATCAGAATATCTAGATTAAAATTGTGTGAGATATTTTGTATGAAGTTATACGCTTGAAAATGGAGAACACGTTGTTTTTGAGCACTCTGTGTCTCACACTACGATAAAATTTGATCGAGATACCTCCGACCTTGGCTGTATGTTTTTCAGCTCTTCACGTTATTTTTAGAGCATTTTCAAATAAGGACAAGATGGCCAATCTCAGTGTCCTTTAGACGCAACCGTATTTTTATCGAGATTGTCAATTGGAACCGGGATACCTTAAAACAGGTTTTTGCGGTTTATATATTTCATATCAAACTTGACTTATAAATTCTGTTTATTTTTCGAGCGAATTGTTTTTTTCAATTTGTTAAATACAGTATATCTTTAATAATTTTGATAGCATCTCAAATTGCTTTTAAACCACGTGGCGGTTTCTTACTTTAGAGTTGTCCACCGAGCGTAGACGCAAATGAGCATTTACTCTTCCTTCAGAAGTTTGCCTACGACGAATCTTTTGCGGTGGTTTCGAAGCCGTTTGAGTGCATCAAAATTATTATGAGGATATTACTGTATTTTAGTTGTGAAAAAATTTAGCTCATGAATTAAAGATAATTATTTTAAGGTCAGTTTGATATAAATCGGGCAATAAATGTAGTTCTTGTTTTATCAAATTCCCAAAATTTACCACTTTGCGACTTGCGGCGAGACCTAGTTGTCGGCTGACGCGAGTCACCACAATATTTTTTTGAGGTCAGTTTGTATGTATATCAATTTGTCAGCCAACTTTTTTCGGACACTATCCCTTAATGAAGCCCCCAACACAAAAGTGCTCATTCGCATCAGACTGGTCGATTTTGCTTTGCCTTCTAACTCTAATTCATTTTTTCAGTCTAAGATGCCAAGGAAATTGCATTTACTGTTGTATTTTATTTAAATACACTAATATCAGTGCAATTGAATGGATTTTGTATTTCTTGGTGTCCTTTAGGCCTCGGTTGCATTTTTGACGTTTGCCACTTTTTCAATATTTTTTTTTGTTTGATGGGAAACTTTTGCACTTCAAATTTTCGATAAACTTTTCGACCAAGTTGCCACTTTTCAGCTACTTTGTAAATCTGAATTTTCTTCAGATTCTTTTTTTACTTTTATAAATCGTCTTTTTGAACACTCAAAAACGCGCGTTGAAGTTACGTGTTATTAAGTAAATTTATTTTTTATTAATTGTAACTCTAAATCGGTCTGTCGACGTTGAATTATTAATTTTACTTTCATACGATTTTTGAGTCAATGAGGTTTAATGAAATCAATTTTAACGGTCGCGATCGGCTTACATTAGGCAGTCTGGGTGAAATAATTTTTTTAATTTCGACTAGAGGGTGAATTTATTTCGGCGCAGACCTATTTTCATTTAAAAGTATGATTCAGAGTATTATCTTAATGAGCGAGAAAGACGAAACATATTTAATTTAGTGAGTAGCCATTCCAATATTTCAGCTAGATTCCAAAATAAGTTTTGAAGATATTTCTAATTTTTGACAATCACTACCATGACATATGGGTTTTTCATTAGAGATTAAAAACTATGTGTCACCTAGTCGAAAAGTTAAAGTAGCATTGTGAGTTTTTCGTTGTTTGAAACAAATATTGCAAAAATAATTGAACGAAAAATTAGGCCTTTTTTTTATTATGTTTGACTTTTATTCAATTTCTCGATTCGAAAGTTAAATTCGAACAATTTTCTTAAGCCATAATGCAAAAATTCGCTAGTGCAAAATTGCCTGGATTGCTTTGATCATAACTTTGATGGTATTTGGAAGATGATATCATCCATGAAAAGTTTTGTTCATCAAGAGCCCTTCGGTGCTTTTGAGATACGAATCCGCGGTATGGGCTCTTTGATGAACATTTTTTACTGGGGTTATATATTTTTCTCATATACCTCAAATCATGTTTATATCCAGGCACTTTCGTACTACAGAATTTTTGATTATTGCTTTTAAAGAAATTTGAGTTCGATTTACTTTCCGAAAAAAAAAAAAAACTTCGACATTTGAGAATTTGAAAAAGTTCGAACATTTCAAAAATGCTTATTTTTGTGTTCAAATATTGTGTGCTTATTTATGTTTCAATCAACGAAAAAACTCTTCATTAGGCTACTTTATTTTCGGGTGTCACTATTTTTTTATAGCTATTTGAAAAATTATATGCGAAACTTTTTGGAAAAATTTTGAAAATTTTCCTCATTTCTGGTTCAAAATTTTTCAAACTAATTTTTCGGGAATCCTTAGGTGAGAATATTAGGAATGTTTACTTTCACTATACTTAAAAATGTCTACGTTTTGTTTCATCGCTCTCGGTTTGCGCGAAATGTACTCTAGCCCTCTTTAGTCAAAAATTAAATAAAAATTATTTCACCTAAGTCTAATTGGTAAGCCGACTCGTTCACCACGCAAAATTTAATAAATTTAACTCATGAAAATAAATATTTCTTTCGAAGTGCTAAAATTTCGTTTTTTCGTCTTTTTTAGGAAATTTTAATTTTCGATTTTTACGTAGAAATCATATGAAATTAAATTATATAAAATTTCGATGGTGGTCGAGACCATATTTTGAAGTTTTAATTAATAAAAAAGAAATTTGAATGTAATAGACCTAAATACATAGGCGTTTTTAGAGTGTTTTATTTTTAAAGCGATTTTAAATTAAAAATATCGATCTGGAAAAAACAGATTAACAAAGTGGCTAAAAAGTGCAACTTACGTTGAAATATTTTATTCGAAAATTTAGTTGGGCAAAGTTTCCCATGAAGACAAAAAAATTGGAAAGTGCAATCTGCAAAATGCACGCCCTTAAACGATCTAGTTGGTTTTTATATTTAAAACAATTATGAAGAGGACCCACTTTAAACCCAGAAAATTTTGGTCATTATATGCTCATTTTTTTGTTATCCCTTGAAGTATTTTTTGTGGTCGTTATCAATTTTTTTACTGGACTTTTGCTTACTTACCTCAAATGAAAGTTTAGCGGAATGACTTAAAACTGCTCAATTTTTGGCAGGCATACTATATTAACTTGTGAGAAATAGCTTTCCTGGATTTTATAGCAGTTGCCGCTGCATATGGTTGGGGTTACATACCCCGCGTGTAAGCCAATACAAAAGTTTTTGGCAACGTTTTGACCAAGCTGAAGGATAGTTCTCAAACGGCTTATTGAATTATATCCACGAAGCTCTGTTTGGTAATATTTCATCGAGGAAATATAAATAGGACACCATACCCTTAAGTGGTTTTATTTAGGAACTAGCACAAATGACAGCTTTCTGGTATTTTGAAACCCATAAGAATAATTCAGGGTGTAGATTTTCCCTTCTTTTTTCAACGGTTACAACTTGATTTCCGCGTTTTGATTGGTTGAACTTGAGAAGACGTTGGAAAAAAGAAGGAAAAATCTTACACCTTATATATTGGCAGATGGAATTTAATTCCGCGTCTCGGGTGGATTTTGTTTTTGAATTTGACGGTGACGGTAAGCGATTTCGGTCGGTCAATTCAAAGTTGTTTCAAAAGGCAAAATTTCGGTCATGTAGACAAGTACGGGTACAAGGAGTTTGAATCTGATATCAGATTTTTGAGGACGTCATTATGAGTTTTTAGGGTACTTTGAAACATTATTGAATATAACTTAATAGGTATAAACTAAGATAAAGGGTAAATTAGTGCAGGAATTCAATTGAATATCAGGATTTTATGATGACGTATTATGAGTCATTTTGGGGTCACTTTAGAACAATCATTGAAATAGAACCTTTATAGATATAAAAACTCGGCCCTATAGGAAATTGATAACCAGGAATCCAAACCTGATAACAGATTTCACTTCCTTGTCGTTTTTCACTAGATTTTAAGGCAAAATTTTTATATAATTCTGCTTTTGAAAAAAATTCATCCGATTACATCCTTAGATAGCTCAAACTGAGCACAAATATCTCGAATAATAAAATGAAGAAATTGGTTCATGGGACCAATTTATTCAATGTTTTTTCTGAGATTAGTGAGATTGTTTAATTATTAGTTTTTCTTATAAAACATTTGGAAACAATGGTCGAATTCGGAACAATGTTTTTACTTTATTATTCACAAGATATTTGTGCTCAGTTTAAGCTAATCTAAGAATGTAATCCGGTAAGTTGTTTTCAAAAGCCGAATTATATAAAAAATTTTGGGGAACAATTCAGTAAAAACCGCCAGGAGTCCCGTAATCGATATATAAATGCCTTTTTAATTGAATGTTATGGAGTGACGCTATTATGACTCATATGTACGTCACAGATGAAATCTAATATCAGATTTGGATTCCTGGTTATCAATTCCCTATTGGGCCGAGTTTTTATATCTATAAAGGTTCTATTTCAATGAATGTTCTAAAGTGACCCCAAAATGACTCATAATGACGTCATCGATAAAATCTGATATCAGATTTGAATTCCTGGCACTGAATTACTATTGTTCTTAAGTTTTTATATCTATAAAGGTTATATTTCAATGAATGTTCTAAAGTGACCCCAAAATGACTCATAATGACGTCATCGANAAACTGAGCACAAATATCTCGAATAATAAAATGAAGAAATTGGTTCATGGGACCAATTTATTCAATGTTTTTTCTGAGATTAGTGAGATTGTTTAATTATTAGTTTTTCTTATAAAACATTTGGAAACAATGGTCGAATTCGGAACAATGTTTTTACTTTATTATTCACAAGATATTTGTGCTCAGTTTAAGCTAATCTAAGAATGTAATCGGGTAAGTTGTTTTCAAAAGCCGAATTATATAAAAAATTTTGGCTAACAATTCAGTAAAAACCGCCAGGAGTCCCCGTAATCTATATATAAATGCCTTTTTAATTGAATGTTATGGAGTGACGCTATGATGACTCATACTTACGTCACAGATGAAATCTAATACAGTATGTATCAGTAATGTATCAGATTTGGATTCCTGGTACTCAATTACTTATAGGGCACAGTTTTCAAATCTATAAAGGCTATTTAAAAAAAGGAAATTCAAAAAACAAAATCCACCGCGAGACGCGGAATTAAATTCACGATCTGACAATATATAGTCTTATGGGGTTTCAAAATACCAGAAAGCCGTCATTTGTGCGTAGCTCCTAAAAAAACCATCTAAGTTTCAAGAAACAAAAAAGTAAATTTATCTCAATTTAAACATCTTCGATAGCCAACTAAACTTTTCTTCAGAATTGTTCCAAAAAATCAGCATCATCAAGTGAAAAATAATGATAGGGATAAAGTTTATTACATGTTGTACATACAAAATGAGCGAAAGGTTTTAACTTTTATTTGTAAAAACATACATTGAAAAATTGAACATAAAGCTTTGCGATAGGAAATTTTGGACGACCAAACTATTTTTCCTATTTTTTATCAACCTATTATTTTCTAAATTTATATATATATAAATGATATCATATTATTTAAATTATTTTTTTTTGAATTTTTCCTTTGTTGAAAATATATTACACAATTTGGCCCCATACCCATTTCGTCCACCAGTGGTTTTCTTTTCGTCGTCATCATAATTTGATGAAGTCAATAAATGTCCAAAAATCATTTCTGGAACATACATTTTTTCTACGGCATGCATTTGTACTGGAATTCCTTTTTAGCGTGTTTGAAAATATTTTCTTAATTTGACGTTCCAGAGGTTATCGATGATAACTAATCATGACCGACAAAGGCAAGGCCCGCCGGTAGGCAACATATTTTCTCTATATTCTATGTAACAAATTTCATTTCTATGACGGGGATATTTAACATGTACTAATATTTCAAAATTGCGTTGCAAACCCAGAATAAAATTGAATTACTAAGTTTTGCCTAGAAGATTTTTTTTTAATTAAAAAAACGGTCTTTTCACTCCGAAAAAAAGTTGAGCAAACATGTGGAATCTTCATTTTTCCAGTAAACAAACAATTAATCAATTTTCATTGCGTTTTTATGCAATTTCAAATTAACAAAGAAAGTCCTTGCTAGAGATAATAAATATTCTTCAATAAAAAGGTTGCTAATTTTTAGTAGCTTTTCCTAAAAATATAACTTTTTTGATATTTTTTTCAAAACACGTTCCTTTTCCGTTGTTAAAAACAGAAATTTCGTTTTTTTCTTTATCAATCTGAATTTTAATCAAGCTCATTTTTGGATCTCTGACTTTGTTATCTGCTGCGTTAACAATAATTTCATCAAAAATTTTGAATAAGCCCGGAACATATGTGATTTCTTTATTTTCCATTTTTTTATTTTCATCATTCCAAATCCACATATTTTGCTTGACCTCCTCGACGGACCCTTAATTTTTTTTAGTTTTATGACATTATATTACGCTTGCAAAAGGACGGCTTANTTTTTTTAACATTTTTACTGCAAACACAGTCCTTAGAACTTCTATAATTTATAATCAAAAACATACAAATAAAGGAATAAAGTTAATTTTGAAACTCACTTTCTGACCACTAGATGGCAATTTTTTAATTTTTAACATTTATAGCACTGATTTATTCCAGGAATAATTTCATCTTCAAGACGTTTAACTTTGGTCTCCCGGTTGGGACTCTATTCATGGCTGTTTTTGCCATTTTATTATTTTCACTATATTTTGCTTCGATATCCCATCCTTATTTCCCCATAGACCATACTTTTTCAAAGGAAAACATTATTACCCAATTTCGAGACCCGCTATGAAAAATTACTCTTATGCTGCATAAGTTATATATATATTATTATAGTAATTTTGCATAGCGGGTCTCAAAATTGGGTAATAATGTTTCATAAAATGACGTATGCAACAATAAAGAATTCTTGAAGTACTAACCAATGTATGAATCTGGACGAAGCAAAACATGTTCTAATTGATTAACTTTTTTATAAGTACTCTCCACTGATTTCCCCATCACGACGCAACAGATAACAATTTCTAAAAAGTGTTTTTTCTTTATTTTTCGCCATGGAAAAATTATATCTGTTTTAAAACAATTTAATCAGCTGTGGTCCAAAGTTTCTTTTATTCTGTGTAAAAGAAACTCTGGAGCACAGCTGACTGTATTGCTCCTATATCGATAAGGATACCCGTGTGCATAAAACGACTTTTTTTCTCAGAAAAGAGTCTTCCATATTTGGTCGATAATTACGTCATCTACTCATCTCCTTCCGAGAATTGGAATAATGACGGCCTATGAAATTTTTTTTGACTCATAATTAGGTAAATAGGGGAGGCTTTAGCTCTTAAGAGAGATATAATAATAGGAGGATGCCTTCTTAAGGGGGTACTGGTCGCTGGTTTTATGAGGCCTTTCGGGCTTAGAAAATGACCCAAATTGATTTGGGGGATGACAAGGATTAAAACCGACCAAATTATAAAATAAAATTTTACGCGGTTTCTCCATTTTTTTAAATGAAGTTTTAATATAACTTTTGCTTTATTTAACCACTAAGACTTCGAAATATCACCTTGACGTTCGCCAACGTTCTGATCAGTGTTTTTGTGGTTTTCTCATGAGCCTACTTTTCACGTGACCTTCAGAAATTTATATTTTGAGTTTGTGGTCGAAATTTTAAAAATTCTTCTAGAGGAGTTTAAATTTGTTCTGTGCTAGTGTTGCTGGAATTTGGGTGGATTCCAAAATATAACGTAGGAGCAGATAGATTTTGGATGAGAAAAATGCTAAAAATCGGTAGTTTTCTGCTATTTCAGAAAAAACTTAAGTCATTTTCGAAAAAAACCTTCAAGAGGGCCTTAGTTTAGATATCACATGGGGTTTGTTAAGATTTGAGCTGATTTCAAAATGAACCCTGAGAGGAGATATATTTTGAAATTTGGCCAAGGGATACCTTGTACTGGTAACGTATCTCAGAGTGTATCGGAACAAAGAGTCATTTATTTTGACAGGATTAGGGCTAGATCTACAACATGGCTAATCTTAATTGTCTCAGTTTCTCTTTTAGGCTGATTTCTCATCCAGAAAAGTCAATTCCAGCGACCAGCACCCCCTTGATGCATTTGCCCAAAACAAATAGGAAATAGCTTTTTTCAACTTTGTTCAAAATTTCACAAATGCGAGATTTGAAATGACCGGAAGTGACCCACACTATGAAATGAAACTTCAGAAAATTCCAAAAAAAATTCTGAAAATAAAAATTTGAAAATTTCTTTTTTTTTAAAAGTTAAAATCTCCTCTGAGGAAAAGGAGTCGTTTTATGCACCCGGGGATCGTAATCGGCGATTACCGATCGATAAAACAGCTTTGGTTTTTCGATAATGAAGTTTTATTTCTACATTTTTTCGTTGTACAATAATTGTACTTAGAATAAAAAATAAATTTTTCGGTAGTTTTTTAAGCAAAAATCGTGATTCAATCAATCCTCCATACAATTTTAACAAAATATCTACAGTAGACTGCGTTTAAACGGACAGGTTTAAATATAAAGTTTTTGGTGAAAAAAACTGCTAGCGTGCGTTTAACCGGGCAGTTTTTGACTGACTATACAAAAATACAGTAGATAACCTCAAAANTTTTTTGGAGCTGATTTAGTTTTACATCATATTTTAAACCTAACTTTTAGTGCAGACATTATCCTTCAAAATTTTGAAAATCTGATTTTAGCATTATTTTCAGACCTGTAATATTTTTTTGATGACGTAAGTGAAAAATGTAGAACGTATTATTTGTTCGCAATTGTATGAGCAATCGAATAGGCATAGCTAAAACAAATTCTGATAAGCGGTTTTCGAATAAATGGTACCTAACCGGCAAAAATACCACATTTTGAGGTTATCTACTGTATTTTTGTATAGTCAGACAAAAAACCAACGTATTAATTTTTCTCATTGAGAAGTCGCTTAATTTGACACACAAATAAAGTTCATCGGATATCTCATTAAGGAGAAAATGGTACCTCCGTTTTCGACTTTGCCGCCCTCTTGTGGGAGAACCGTTGATTGAAAAGCGACGTGACCATCACCAATCGTTTTTTTGGGGGTGGTTTAGTACTATATCAGATTTTCAGGCCAACTTTTTTTTTGCGGACACTACCCCCTTAATCATATACTTTGAATCGCCAAACTATCCGTTTAAGGGGATGGTCGTCGCATTTTAAGGCGAAAACGGGGTTTTCAATGGCCTATTATCGCAAAAGTACAAACTGTTGGACAAAGTATTACCTCTAACTAATATATTTGAGCAAAAATCTTGCATCCTATAAAAAGTCAAAAGTGACGGATGGCTCGTCCAATCAGTAGATAGAGTCAATAGTTCGGCAATCTGTAGGCTCGATTGTTTGATTATATCGCGCGTACATTTCTGACAAAAAATTTTCGATTCCTCACATTAACCCGAAGATGATTTAAAATAAAATCGAAACTAGTTGTTTAAAAAGAAGTCTTACTTGCAAAAATCATTATATTATTGTACCTCGCCAACCAATAAAAAAAAAGTCAAAAGTGACGGATGGCTCGTCTAATCAGAAACATGCTTACAAAACTGACAAAATTATTTTTTCAAAATGTATCTCCTCCCTGAGTTTTTAAGGTACAACAATTATTTACGACTTAAGGGGGTGGGCGTCGTAATTTTTTGAGCCCTTTATAGAATTAATTTATATTACATTAATATCGGTTATGACTAAAGTTGACCCAAGGAATCTCATGGTGGCAATTATTTTTTTCAAAACAATCTAGAACAAAATCTAGAATTTTCAAAATTCAAATATTTTTTAGCTTTAACCCGCATAAAACCGATATTCTACCTTGATATGAACATTTTTTATTGGTAAATATGACCAGCCTAAAACGATGCATGAAATTAAAATTATCGAAAATGTCTTAATCGAATTCTAGTAATTTCAATTATTTTTAAGCAAAAATGTTAAACCTAATTATCGAATTTGACGCTGATTGGTTCAAAATTTTGATTAGCTGTCAGCAGATTTTT
>SCLH01000187.1:81123-91880 GCA_004367855.1 Oikopleura vanhoeffeni
AAAAAAAGAAATAGAATCGCGCGAAAAAAACTTAATTTCCTGGAATGTTTAGCGCGTTTTTAAATCTTATTTTCTCAGATTATTCCATATAAAAGATTTTAAGGACTTGACATTAATATTTTAAGGCTTTTTCTATAAGTATTGAGTACAATTGTGATAATAAAACCAATAATGCGGATTTCTAGTGGTGGAAAATCAATGTATCATCATATGGACTAGTATTTTCTAGAACTGCCAAACCCCGCCTTATTTCAAGGTTTTCGCTCTTCAAAAGCCTAAGGATCCGAGGTTAAATTTCAGAACTGCAGTATTAATTTGATAAAGACAGAAAAATGTTTCGGGTTTTTTGTCGGAAACAGAATTTTATTTTTCTTGTTCAATTCTTAAAAACCGCACTTTTAGTAAATTGGAAGTTAAAAACTCGGGAAAAATTAAGTCTTCGGATTTAGTCGAAAGTAACTCCAAATTAAACCTTGGGTGGAAGAACATCTGCTTACAGCTTTCTGATATTTTTGAGTTTTTCTGTGTCGAAATTGGGTTAAATGTTTCCAAAAAAAATTACTCAGAAAAATTCTCAAAAAATGAAAATTTCGAACTTTTTTTGTTTTTTTTTTCAATAAATTTATGCTTTCTGAGTGTTCCCAAGCAATGTCGTGCTATTTTAACACCCCAAAGTACCCTAAAAGAGTGCGACCTTAAGGGGGTGGGCGTCGTAATCTTGGTACCTTTCAATCCCGCCTTATAATAATTCTAGGGGCAGTTGTGAAAAATCTGAGGGATACTCGTTTATAGGTCTAGCCTTCGCCTAACGATTCCATGTTCTCAAACTTAACATTGTTACATCACACCACCAGGTGGTAGATCATTTCTAGAACACTAAACAGTTTTTAAAAATCTATCTTTCTTTTAGACCCTTTACATACAAAGCGTCTCAAAATTTACACAGAGTACGGGGAAGAGTGAGGTCACTAATATGGTTTGGCCCATTTTTATGAATTTCACTCTTGAATTTTCTAGAATCACTTTGAACGCCGATTTTTACCAATTTTTCGTCTTTCAAAATGATACTTCTCCAAGACGGATGTTCAGAATAAGACCGTTTTTTCGATCGGGTAAGATAAATATAGTGTCCTCAATATGTGTTTGGCTCGGATTTTTCAATTTAATTCTTAGAATTCTAGAAATATGACTATAAGTGAACCGGAAATGAAAAGTTCGAAAAAAAAGTTCGTCTGATCTGAACAAAAGTACCACCAAATTAAAGCTGAGAGTTCACTGATTCAAAAAATCTGCTGACAGACTAATCAAAATTTTGAACCAATTAGCGTCAAAATCGATAATTAGGTTTAACATTTTTGCTTAAAAATAATTGAAATTTACTAGGAATTCGTCTAGACATTTTCGATAATTTTTAATTTCATGCATCGTTTTAGGCTGGTCATATTTACCAATAAAAAAATGTTCATATCAAGGTAGAATATCGGTTTTATGCGGGTAATAGCTAAAAAATATTTGAATTTTGAAAATTTCTAGATTTTGTTCTAGATTGTTTTGAAAAAAATAATTGCCACCATGAGATTCCTTGGGTTCAACTTTGTCATAACCGATTATTAATGTAATATAAATTAATTCTATAAAGGCTCAAAAAATTTACGACGCCACCCCCTTAAGTCGTAAATAGATTCGTGTTACCTTTAAAAACTCGGAGATACATTTTGAAAAAATAATTTTGTCAGGTTTTGTAAGCATGTTTCTGATTAGACGAGCCATCCGTCACTTTTGACTTTTTTTTATTGGTTGGCGAGGGTACAATAATATAATGATTTTTTGCAAGTAGACTTCTTTTTTAAACAACTAGTTTCGATTTTATTTTAAATCATCTTCGGGGTTAATGTGAGGAATCGAAAATTTTTTTTGTCAGAAAATGTACGCGCGATATAATCAAACAATCGAGCCTACAGATTGGCCGAACTATTGACTCTATCTACTGATTGGACGAGCCATCCGTCACCTTTGACTTTTTTACTAGGATTGCAAGATTTTTGCTCAAATATAATTATTAGAAGGTAATACTTTGTTCCAACAGTTTGTACTTTTGCGATAGATAGGCCATTTGAAAACCCCGTTTCGCCTTAAAATGCGACGACCATCCCCTTAACGGATAGTTTGGCGATTTCAATGTATATGATTAAGGGCGGTAGTGTCCGCAAAAAAAAAAGTTGGCCTGAAAATCTGATATAGTACTAAACCACCCCCCAAAAAACGATTGGTGATGTCACGTCGCTTTTCAATCAACGGTTCTCCCACAAGAGGGCCGGCAAAGTCGAAACGGAGGTACCATTTTCTCCTTAATGCAGATATCCGATGAACTTTATTTGTGTGTAAATTAAGCGACTTTCTCAATGAGAAAATTAATACGTTGGTTTTTTTTGTCTGACTATACAAAAATACAGTAGATAACCTCAAAATGTGGTATTTTTGCGGTTAGGTACCATTTATTCGAAAACCGCTTATTCAGGAATTTTGTTTTAGCTATGCCTATTCGATTGCTTCATTACAATGCGAACAAATAATACGTTCTACATTTTTCACTTACGTTCATCAAAAAAATATTACAGGTCTGAAAATAATGCTAAAATCAGATTTTTCAAAATTTGAAGGATAATGTCCTGCACCTAAAGTTAGGTTTAAAATATGTGTAAAACTAAATCAGCTCCAAAAAACGATTGGTAATTAGTCTCGCTGCTTTTTCATGGTGAATTCTCTCACTAGAGGGCGGTTAAAGTGAAAAAACGAAGGTACCATTCTCTCCTTAATTAATTATCGGATTAACTTTATTTCGACGTCAAATAACGTGGATTATCAATGCGCAAAATAATTTGCTGGTTATCATCATGGAAAAATGAAAAATACAGTAGATAACCCTTCAAAATGTAATATTTTTGGTCGGTTAGGCAGTATTCTTCGAAAACTGGTTATCAGAATTTTTTAACCTAAACCGACCAAAATATTATATTTTGAAGGTTATTTACTGTTTTTTAATTTTTCAGGATAATAACCAAAAAAATATTTGCGCTGTCATATCCACGTTATTTGACGTCAAAATAAAGTTAATCCGATAATTTATTAAGGAGAAAATTGGTAACCTTCGTTTTTCACTTAACCGCCCTCTAGTGAGAGAATTCACCATGAAAAAGCAGCGAGGACTATCACCAATCGTTTTTTTGGAGCTGATTTAGTTTTACATCATATTTTTAACCTAACGAAAATCGACATGGGCCAAGTTATAAACAAATTCCGATAAGCGGGTTTTTGATAAATGGTACCTAACCGGCCAAAATACCACATTTTTTGAGAGGTTATCTACTGTATTTTTGAATAGTCAGCCAAAACTGCCCGGTTAAACGCACGCTTAGCAGTTTTTTTCACCAAAAACTTTTATTTAAACCTGTCCGTTTAAACGCAGTCTACTGTAGATATTTTGTTAAAATTGTATGGAGGATTGAATTGAATCACGATTTTTGCTTAAAAAACTACCGAAAAAATTAATTTTTATATAAGTACAATTATTGTACAACGAAAAAATGTAGAAATTAAACTTCATTAATGCAAAAACCCAAAGCTGTTTATCGATCAGTAATCAGCCGATTACGATCCCCGGGTGCATAAAACGACTCCTTTCCTCAGAGGAGATTTTAAACTTTAAAAAAAAAAAAATTATTTCGGAATTTTTTTTGGAATTTTTTTGAAGTTTCATTTCATAGTGTGGGTCACTTCCGGTCATTCAAATCTCGCATTTGTGAAATTTTGAACAAAAGTTGAAAAAAGCTATTTCCTATTTTTGTTTTGGGCAAATGCATTAAGGGGGTGCTGGTCGCTGAATTGACTTTTCTGAATGAGAAATCAGCCTAAAAGAGAAATGAGACAATTAAGATTAGCCATGTTGTAGATCTAGCCCTAATCCTTGTCAAAATAAATGACTCTTTGTTCCGATACACTCTGAGATACGTTACCAGTACAAAGGTATCCTTGACCAAATTTTCAAATATATCTCCTCTCAGGGTTCATTTTGAAATCAGCTCAAAATCTTAACAACCCAATGTGAATATCTAAACAAGGCCCTCTTGAAGGTTTTTTTTTCGAAAAAACTTTAAGTTTTTTTCTGAATAGCAGGAAAACCTACGATTTTTAGCATTTTTCTCATCCAAATCTATCTGCTCCTACGTTATATTTTGGAATCTACCCAAATTACAGCAAACACTAGCACACGAACAAATTTAAAACTCCTCTAGAAGCATTTTTAAATTTCGGACCCCAAACTCAAAATATAAATTTCTTAAAGGTCACGTGAAAAAATTTCCGAAATGATGTGCTTCGATTTTTCGAAAGTAGGCTCATAAGAAAACCACAAAAACACTGATCAGAAGCGGGCGAACGTCAAGGTGATATTTACGAAGTCTTAGTGGTTAAATTAAAGCAAAAGTTATATTAAAATTCATTTAAAAAAAAATGGGAGAAACGCGTTAAAATTTTATTTTATAATTGGTCGGTTTGAATCTTTGTCATCCCCCAAATCAATTGGGTCATTTTTAAAGCCCGAAAGCCTCATAAACCAGCGACCAGTACCCCCTTAAGAAGGGCATCCCTCCTATTATTATATCTCTCTTAAGAGCTAAAGCCTCCCCTATTTACCTAATTACTAACAATAGGAGTAAAGTTCTAGCGTCTACGCTACGTCGGTTAGTTGAGTTACGTAGACGGAACTGCTATTATTGTTTTAGACTTCTAAGTCTACTTGATAAACTTCTAAGTGAACTTCTGCAACAGTTTGCTTGAATGCTTATCCTGCGATGGTCGACACAAACGTTTTGTATTTGATATACGTAACCTTATTTATTTTTAGTTATTCACATGTTTAAATAAATCATCTCTGTACTTTTACTCGGATATGTGAATTCTCGATGTGCCGAGTTATCTTAAATCATTGAGTGAATACACAGTTGATTGCCCTATTCGCCTCCTATTTGCGCGAATAAGCAATCTTAGAATCTTAGTGTAGACTTTCCACTTATGTAAGGCTTCATACACTAGCATACACGACTCGGTCGACTTCTCCAGGTTCTATTGACCCTTGGAGGTCTATGACCCTAGCCCTGCATCTTCGTCACCGACCCGTTGCAGCTCCAAGGCTCGAGTAAAGACTCGTGTATCCTAAGTAGGTTCTGCGCGTTACGTCCCCCCACCTAGAAAAGAAATTCAAAACCTTGAAATTTCCATCTAAACTTAGATTCTTACCTCCCCAGGTAAACCCTCAGTAGGACCCTAACCTTATTACCTCAACCGTAAACTTTAAATTCTAAATATTTTAAAAGCCCTACCCTAGCAATAAATATTTTAAAACTATAAACAGTTTATCACACACAAAATGTTTAAATAGCGAATAAATTATAAAAGAAAAATTCTATAATTAAAGTATACAACTTAATGCAACCTTTTCAAAAAAAAAATTTATAAATGTTTTTCAAAAAAACCTATTTTTACATCTAGAAAAAAAAAATTTCTATACATGGTAAATGAAATAACAATTTAGACAAAACAAACAGATGAACTAACCTTTCAACTTCTGTTCTTACTTTTATTACGTCGATATTCCTTCGTCGTACGATCGTCAACTTATTATCCGGCCCTCGCCTTGACTCCTTGATTTCCAATTTTCTTACTCTCACACGGACACTTGTTCGATAGTAGCTCCGCGTGATTTCATTTTCCATGGCCTTTCGTCTGGGTTTGTTGTTTGTTGCTGTGACACAATTACCAACTCCGGTAAAGAACCTTTGGCTTTTCTTCTTGATGGTTTTTTCCCCCTTACCTGTATGGGATAATATCCTCCATACGCCGGACTAGGAGGAACTGTCCTGGACCTTCATGCGTCCGAAGCTAAAACTTCTACTGGTTACTCTTTTCCCATTGTTTCTGCTCCGACCCCATCGCTTTTCTGGCTCCGACCCTCCATCGTTTCTTGCTCGATCCATCGTACTTGCGCCTCCGCCAACCTCCTTTTTTTCAACCGCTCTCTATCCTCGATCGGCCCGTCTTTTTGTTAAAGGCTACCTCACGCCATCATCGTACTCAAATTTTATACGCCTAAACTCCGCCAGCTCCTTTATCCATTCTTACTTACCGCACCTCCTTGTGTCAGCGCCTGTATTCACTGTCGCTCGTTTTCGAGACGATCTGCGAATCACAGGACCTTTTGTTCTTCCTCCGAATCTGAGTCGCTGTTTCTAGCCGCTTTCTTGGAAACTTTACGTTACCTCCACTTGGTCGCCTTTCGACGTAGAATGGCTTTTCGATATTGGGCCTCCTCTGCCTGCGCCTCAGCCTGTTCTTTTCATTTTCCTCCTTGGAGGTGTCCACTAGCTTCTCGTTCGTATCGTCTACCTCTATTTCACTCGATACGTTTATAACGTCTTCCGTGGCCGCCTCGTCCACCTTTGACGCCTGTTCCACCTCTTACGGCTCATGACCTCCTCTGATCCAAAACTTCCTCAGAGGTTACTTCTANAGGCGGGTTTTGGCAGTTCTAGAAAATACTAGTCCAAAACTCAAAAATGTGTTTCCGACAAATAACGACGATTATTGTTTCTGTAGTTCATGCCAAGTTTGAGTAGAATGGTATGCGCGCTCTAAAAGCCTTAGCGATTTGAAATTTAATAAGGGTGTTCTAGAACTCGCAGCATGGTGGTCACCAGGGTCAGCCAAAAAATATTCTATTAAATTATTTTTGGAGATTAAGAATAGATCTACCAAATGGCTATTCTCAAAAGTTTCGAAGCAGTTTAGTACTCTCGTAAAGTGGAGTACAAAATTACCATTTTGCGACCGCTACCCCCTTAAATTAACCGGACAAAACGTGAGCAGATAATTGAGTTGAGTTTTTGAAAATTATTTGATTTGGTCTCAGTATCACCAAAAAACAGTATTTTGACCCTTTTTTAGGGGTCTCAATCAANGCTTGTAAAGGGATGCATCCCTAGCTGATTTAGAAGTTACACATTCGAAACCTACATGAATTTGCAGCTGAAGTGTGCAGCTGAAGTGTGTTTTTCTGTAAACCGTGTTTAAAATTTACAAAAATCAAGAAATTTCAACTTTTTTCATACGATATATTTTTGAACCCATCAAAAAATGCTATCCTAGCCATGTATCAAAATAAAACGAGTACCAAAATGCTTGTGATTTTTCATATTTTCATAAAAAAGGCATAAAAATAAAATTGCGAAAATTTGTTCCAGAGCCTCATTTTGCGACGACCACCCCCCTTAAACGTACGCTGGTGAGACATTCTGAGTCAAACATTTTGGGCTGATTTTTTCTTTGTATTTAAATAGCAACGTGCTACTAGTATTAGCATTACTAATTTAGCAAGGTTGCAAATTTGTTATGCGTAAATATTTTGTAAAAAAATATTATTAAAAAATTTAACAAAAAGCATTTTTATTTTCTCTAGAATTCACTGTTCTCTATTTCTGTAATTTTATTCAATTTTTATCAGAAATACTTTTTTCTGTCTTTTTGTTATCAAATTGAGTCATTTCCAAATGTATTTACCTGGCCTTGAGTTCAGCCAATGAAGCGCGACGATTTAAAACCTACCCGTTAATTGGGCCAACAGCGATGATGAATATAAGAAATTATTTATTACTTTATAAAGTAACTTTATTGACGTTCTTTATTTTTAAGTGAAGCCAAGATAAAAAACCAACCAAGCACTTTCCGGATTCATGTATTGTTTTGCTTGTCCACCATTAAATTCGACTGATATCCCTATTCACACTTATGTTACAATCCCGGCCCTGATTAGGAAACGTAGTGTGTTTTTAAAGTAGTAGGGCCGGTTACTTAACAAAAAGTGTGAAATGGGGATAATTATGTATTTATTAAATAATTGATGGAATCTCCATCATTGAAACTTTCCATTAGAAAGTATTGAAAATTACGTCAAGGGAATAAGTTATTTTCTCATTTTAACTCCCGTAACTCGGGCCGTAGTGTCTTTGGCGCCATCCGTGGCGCGATGGCCTTTAATCGCAATTTAGGAACCTTAATCATGTATGAATGAAAATTTACAAAGTGATCAATCGACTATTTGGATAATTGACGTTTGTGCGTTTTTTTTCGAAAATTTTTACTGTATTACAGTACTATTTTTTGCAAAAAAAATTTACATCATCAAAAAAAAGCCTTTGAGCAGGATTTGATGAACTTTTTATAAACTTTTTTACAACAAATTTTTTAATAAGACTGAATGAGAATTCTTTGAATAATATGATTATCAATTGAAAAAATATATGTTGATAATGAATCTTCGGTTATATGCTTGATTCAAACGCAACGCCACGGATGTCAAAGACACTACGGGTCCAGAGATTGTCGGCCCACTACGGGAATTAAGGGGGTTGTGGGTGCTAACTGTTGGAAATATGCAAGCAAACAAAGTGGCTTATATTTATTACAGGGTGCGGCGTATAGTTGGAACTCACGCAAAACCTACATAAGCCTCCGCAAAAACCTACGCATTTGAAAAAATAAATTTATTCGTTCCTGCGTGCGGCGTATAGTTGTAGGCAAAAATATGATTTTTTTTCAAACGTTCCCACGCAAAAATATAGGCGTTTTTAAGGGGGTATATCTGTCTGATTAAATAAAGGCCTTAGAGGTATTAAATGCTCAAATTGATCCTGGATGATAATTAAGGGTAAGAAAAAACCCAATCATCCAAAAAAAATTTATAAATTTTTCGTATTTTTTTGATTTTTTTTCTATGTACTTTTAAAAGTATGAAGTAAAAAAATAACGTTTTGCTCGAATTTGAACCACTAAAACTTCAAAATAATCGCCTTGACGTAAGCCAACTTTCTCATCAGTGTTCTTACCTGAATTTTCTTCAGCTAGAAATTGAAAGAAAACCCGTGAGAGTCTTTTACTATTGTTCTTAGGAACACTTGATAACAATTTGAGCCATTTTGCAAATACATCTTAGGAGGAGATAGATTTTGAAGTCTGAAATTGTGAAAAATCGTCGGTTATTTGACGTTCATAAGAATTGTTCCGTTGCCGGATAAAAAAAAAACCCGTGAGAAAAGATTCACATACTACCGTAACGTGATGTGTGAAAATTTGAGCTCAATTTGATATACACGTCTGGAGGAGATAGATTTTGCAGTTTGAAAAATGTCACCTTGTTACGATAACTGTACCTATTGGTGTGATGGTCAAAAATAATTTGTGATGTACTTTTTCGCAAAGATTAAGAATAGATAATACAAATTAGCATTTTCGGTTTTTACATGAACTCGTTAGTTTTCAGAATATATCACCGTGAATAATGATAATCTGCCATATTTAATACCCCCTTAACCAAGATTTCAGACCAAGATCTCCGGTCCCGGCGAGACAATGCAAAATACATTTTTTTAAAAACATCGTCAGATTGACCAATGAAGTGTGGGTATTTCAAGAAGTTTAAAAACATGTTTTCAGGTCTCGCAGACAATTTCGGCTAGCTTGAAAGTGGGTCAATAGTTATTCAGTCAAAAATATTTAGTTTTTCTGGATTTTGAGAGTGATTTACTGTGAGCATGAGTTTTTTCTTATAATTTTCATTGTTTCCTTGAAATTTTACCCGTTTTTGGATAATTTTTTTTCGAATTCATGTTTATTTAAAATTAACTTTGTTTCATTTTTTTGATAAAATTAAATTTATACATCCTCGAAGATTTGTAACGAAAAATTAACTTTAAAATCACCAAAAAATCTTACTCTGACCAGCCTTTAACTCAATTACATGTATAAAATCTAGATACTGTTCAAATTGACCAATCAGAGCACATTTTCCCAGCCGTACGCGTATAGTTGGAAATTACGCGTATCGTTGGAATTACGCGTATAGTTGGGGTTTTTTGGCGAAAAACTTTCCAACTATACGCCGCAGCCCCCCTGTACATGACATAAATATTTTTCGAAATAATTAACGATACTTATTTGGTCAGCCTATTCTTTACAGCGTTAGATTTTTGTTCTCCATCAAGAAATTTTTTTCTACATGCTGCACAATTGTAATGAATTTTTCATGGTCCTCCAGTTGAAATTTAAGAATCTCCCGAGCTCATATTTTCGATTTTGGGTGAAACTCCCGAAAATGATAGAAATTCGCCATTTTTGTAAAAAAAATTCCCATATTTTAAGTGATTAAAGTCAAAAACTAATAATCAGAGCTCGGTATTTCGATATTGCGTGGGTTTTGCAAAATCCCAGAAAAGTACAGTGTGTAAGTTTGGTAAATTAATTGAAAATAAAATAAAATTATGTTAGATTTACAATTTTTTCGAAAATTTGGTACTAAAAAATTCAAAAAGCAATTTCTGCGGCCGTTTCATGCCATTAACAAAGGATAAATATTTTTTATTAATTTAACATTAAAAAAATTTCTGTCGTTATTATTGAATGTCTAGCTACCGAGCAGAAAATGTTAAATGGTTATTGGTATTTTTTTTCACTATGATTCACCTTTAAAAATGTGGATCATCTATTCTAAAAGCCATTTTACTTTAAGGGAGTGGGTGTCGCAAATTTTAGCCTCTTCCGAGGCCATTTCCCGCCAAACTAGCAAAGGTGATATTCCAAAAACATTTGTTACTAACAGAACCAACCTTTGCGGTAATTTTGAAGTTAACAGTGATCTGATACAATCCCAC
>SCLH01000187.1:101461-114776 GCA_004367855.1 Oikopleura vanhoeffeni
AAAAAATTCTCTACAAGATAGGTTAAAAACATCGATACCCATTTTTGAGTTTTGAAATTTCTTATTTCAAATCGTCAAAGCCAAAAACCTAGCTTTTAATTATCTGGCTTGACCTGTAGTTAAAGCCCACACTAGCTAAATTTGCCAAAAACCAAGCCAAATATTATCTGACTTGCCGAGGTTTACCAGATACCCAAAAATTTTCAACATTTTACTAAAAGAAGAACACAATAAATTTGGAGTCATTTTTAAATCACCGACTCAGAAATCACTTTTGGAACTCACTTTTCAGTTTTTGTTTTTTTGGAAAATCCAGGCAATGTCATAATAAAAGGGTAAAACCATCTCATTTTTAATTTTTGTTCTTGTGATGGCTCATTGTGTTACTGGTCTCAATTGTTTATTTGATTTTCACTTCAATAAATGATAATTGGTACGTAGGTTTGGGGGTACCCGACGGCATGAAATACTTTGGAATAAAATTAATTTATATGGGATTCTTACTTTGAGGGCACTGGGCAAGACTCGTTTCATTGAGGCAATGGGCAAGAATCTTCCTTTGATGTCAATGGGCACTTTTGGCCAAAAGCTCGCGTGTTGCCGATTGCCAACAAATACAACAAATTTGTTCAGATAAAGTTCATAAATTAATTCAGACTAGATTTTTCAATGTTTATTGGAATTATCAAAAAAATATTAGTTAGCGTTTTGTATAGCGTAACTTGGCAGCGGAAAATAATTTATTTCGTCTTTCATTTCACGTTTGTTTCGAGTTTTGTACGACGGCATTGCACTTTTGATCAATTTCTCCAGAAGGCTTGGACTTCGCTTACTCATCTTTTTTTCAAAATAATAATATATTATATTATAATTCTGTCAGTTATGGTAACGTTTTCAATTTATTCATTTTCAACCATTATTTAATAATAAAGAATTTTCCGTACAGATTTCAATACATTAAATTATTTTAAACTGGGGAGTGACTCCCCGGGAGTCTAGAACTTTTTTCAATACAGAGGAAATAATGGAGGCTTAATAAAATACCAAAAATTTTACATGCCAATTTAAAATAAATCGAAGAACGAAAATTCTTCTTGTTTATTGAAGCTAGGCCGATTCATTCTGAGGAAGAAAGCTTCGGCGTCCAAACGATGTTGGAGGAAGCGGAAGTTTTTCTGTAATATTTTGAAATGGGTTGTAAAATATTTGTATTTGAGCTTATCCGTAGAAAGGCTTAATTTTTGTCTTTCTGGTAGCTGCTGTTTTTCGGACAGATTTGGGTCATTATTGGGTTTTTTAAAATTAAATTATATTAAATGGATATATAATATATCAATAATATTATATTAAGCGGTGAACGACGCGTTACCTTTGTTCGTCAGTCCTGTTCTAACGGACAGCTTGACGATACTGAAATCTTGGATATATTTGATTTTTGTCTGATTCTCTCAAAAAATGTATTTAAAGATTTTTGCAGTATCGTACCGGTCGTGATACTGTTGAAAACCCGTTTTTTGACTAAATTCGTATCATTCATTTAGTCATGAGATGTCAAAATTTTTTAATTTTTCTAACGCCCACTATTAATGTTTTTTAGGAAGTAAAGTGGAATAGAAATGTAATTTTCGGTTTATTTGCACAAAATCGACAAAAATACATGTTAAATTGACTGTTTTGGGCTGTATTGTAGTATGAAAAGTTGATTTACTATTTTTTCATATAGCTTACATAACAAGGGAACGGATACCAAAAAAATAATAATTCTGATATGTGGTCTTCTCAATACAGCACGATTTCGAAAGAAAAAAATACTTGGAAAAAATCCCAATTTTTTTAAATTTTTTTGTTCGAAATTGATTTTTTTTATTTTTTTACAACTGAAATCGACAACAAAATTTCGAATGCCACAAAAATTAATAATTTTCCATGTATAGATCTCGAGATAAAAACCCCAAATTTCTGTAGCTAAGGAAATTTTGTTTTCGAAAAAAAAATGTTTTTTAATTTTTCATACAATTTGAAATCATGGCTACCCAATGCAAGAAAAATCAAAGGTTTTGATATAGCAGTTCAAAAATGACACCGTAAAACACTTACAGAGAATTCGAAATTTCTGAATTTTTTTTTGTCATAATTTTTTTTTTCTGGAATGAAATCGGCAACAAAGTTCCGAATGCCGCAAAAATTAGCTTTGTAGCATGTGTAGATCTCGAGATATAGACCTCCGTCGGTTACCTCCTTAAGCTGGAACTTTTTGATCAGAGCTCCAGTTTTCTGGTACGGGATTAGTTTGGATTTCAATCCCGTCCCTATACCGACCCGGGATGCGGGATTTGGAACCCGAATCGGGATTCTGATCCCGTTTCAGAACACTTTGTTCCTATATCTCCTTAACACACTTTGGTTAGTTTTTGGCCCGTGCGTGAAAAGGCGATTTTAACACACTCGGACCAAAAACTAACCAAAGTGTTTGAAGGGGATATCGGCCTATATCGCTGAATTTGCCAAGATCGCTGAAAACAACCTATACAATTTGACAAATTTAGCTAAAATCTTTCCGTTGACCATGTCGTCGAAAAAACCAATATCACCGAAATGCTCATGGAATTCGAGGTTTCAGTGACAAATTACTTTGAGTTCGTCATAAATGACGCAATATTTCAGGATTGAATTTCTCAAATCCACTTTTTTGAACTTTTGATGGCGTTTGGTAAATTACGTAATCCTACACATTTTGATCTTAAAATTTACTTCATTTGAATAAATTGTTTAACTCCTTTTAAAATTGAGTAAGTACCAATTTCACCGAACGTGCCAATATCGCGGAAAGTGCACAATAATTTGGCAAAAACTTTCGGCGATATTGCGCTTTATTATTATTTTTCCCTTCGACAAAGAATGTTCAACTGTACCAAATGCCATGGCGGAAGCTAAGAAAAAAATAATCGAAAAATTCATAACTGTTTAAATGTTTGAATATATACTGTTCTATTCAGTAAATTAAAAAGTAAATTTTCTCTTTTTATATTGCAGAAGACTCAATTTCATAACATAGATTAACCTTCCAACTGGCGATAAGCTATTATTTTGGATAAAAAATGATAAATTAAGGGAGTTAGAGTACATTTTATTAACTTCTGAAAATGGACTCTTATACGCATTAAAAATACGGTATTGGCTACTTTGTCATTTCTTGCGGGACATATTAAGACAGATGGCTGTATATTAAATGTTAAAATTAAGCTCAGATATGCCCGAAAAAGGGGTTTAACTTGGGGCAAGGGGGTTTTGATTGTCGACCACTGTGACAGATGTACAATAGAAAGCATTCGAGGTTGAACATGAACCGGTCTTCTGCGGGTTTTTATGAATTTTAAAAGATGATTTTTAAAAAAAGTCCCGAGACCGTTGCGAAGTGAATGTTTAATTTGATTCTCGTTTACCAGGGTATACCACTTTATGGAAATTTTGGTTTCGGGAGGTTGTAGGGTCTTCAATACAGCTTTTAATCTTTGACTAATGCCAACTGAATAGATATTTAATTAAGTATATGAGTGAACAGACCACGAAAATGTTTGTTAAAATTTTCTGCGACCTTGAGAAAGCCGAAATTACAATTTCGTATTTTTAAATCGAGCTCAGGCCTCCCCTTGTCGAAATTCAAAAAACGGCTTTTTATCAAGCTGGCCGATAGTTTCTATGTTCACACATACCGCTATAAACTTTTCCTCCAATAAAGAACAAAAAAACAGTATGTGAAGATGATTATATAATTAGAATTATTAAAGAAAAATGAGTCTACAATGTCTCGGCTGAGAGTATTTAAAAGTTCTTTTGCTATATTAGTAAATAATAAAAAAATAATAAAAAAAAATAAAATAAAAACTAAATTTTTTTCTGCCTTTTACTATATTTTTTTACAAACGGCCCGTTTTCCTCTGTCTCAGTACATCTGGCAGGGCTCAAACAAAACTTTTAAAGCTGGCACAGTTTGTGATGGGTGATCACTTTATTTTGACAATTGTTACCCTATTACAAATGTTTAAGCAGGACAGGTTAAAATTGAGGCCCGAAGAGCATTCTTAGTAATACTAAGAGTGAATTTACTTTAATATATTATTAAGTAGAAAACTTTAGGCCTCATTCTCTTGCTGCAACATAGCCATGTTAATAAATGCAAACTCAACACAAAAAAAAATCGAATTAGAAAACAGTTGTTCGTTTGTATGTTTGGTTTAACCTGGTTGTGTTTATGGCAGATAATAATGTCACATGGAATTTCTGAACGATCGAATTGTTTCTATTATGGGCCATAGAAAAGTTATAACTTATAATTATAAGCGTTTAAAAAACCAAATATAGGGGGGGGGATATCGCCTGCCTAAAATTGTGACATATGACGTCATTTTGAACGCCTACGCGTTTTTCACTACATGACCCTACAACCTCTTTAAGGAGGTAGCGGTCGTGAAAATGTACCTTTGTACTCCACTTTATCGGAATATAATAGTCACCGAAATCATTTATACAAAAATTGAGTAAAGTTTTACTGTTGTTCATTTCCACAGTTTTGTAAAATGCGTTTTCGGTTACAAGTTAAAACGCAAAATAGGTTGCCGTTTGAAAATCTTGACTAATTTTGAACAAAATTTGATTACTGGGACAACCCTACCAGATTAGTTGGTATTTACACAATTTTTTGAATATGTTTCCGGCATTTTTTTTAAATTAAAATTCCACCGAGCAATTGCAATGCAATTATTGCATAATTGATGATTTTATATATTATTTATACATATTTTCATAAATAAAATTTGATGAAATTCAGGAAATAAAGTGGGGACTAAAAACTCAGCATAATTAGGGATGAGAATGGCAAAACTCAAAAAAGAGCGAAGAACGCCGAGTAAACAAAAGCAATTCAATCCAATATTCTTACGTTGGGGTTTAAATTTCTAGTCAGGTACGAATATGCAGTCTGATTCTTTTTATAACCTGTACTTCACAAATCTGTTCAGTACAGTTTTAAAATTTTACTGTTTGTTTTCGATTCACTTGTCCAAAAAACGTCAAAAAATATAAAGGTCATTCTGAAGACGTCTCACATACAAAATTGCTTTAATAATTCAAGATAAAGCTATTAAGAAAGTAGGTCATTTTTATATTAGTAAAATTAATTATTGATAGGTTTTAAATTTATTATAATCATTTTTAAAATCTGTGATTTTTTGAAGGGAATATTTTTCTGTTTTTTAGAAGTGCAACAGGATAATCATTTCCAGTGTTCGTTAATTTTAAACGAGTAAGAAAACTACATATTCAGTTTTATTTCATGAGTTATGTTTAAAACGATATGACACATTAAAATGACTAGAAAAATAATTTTGTACAAGATGAGTGACTCATGAGTCAATAACTTTTTTTTTATTTTTGTAATTTTTTTTTCTAGATTTAATTGATCAACAATAACAATNCAAATTCGATAATCAGGTTTAACATTTTGGATTAAAAATAATTGAAATTTCTAGAATTCGATAAAGACATTTCCGATAATTTTAATGTCAGGCATCGTTTTCGGTGGGTCATATTCACCAATAAAAAATGTTCATATCATGGTGGAATACCGGTTTTATGCGGGTTAAAGCAAAAAAATATTCGAATTTTGAAAATTCTAGATTTTGTTCTAGATTGTTTGAAAAAAATAATTGCCACCATGAGATTCCTTGGGTCAACTTTAGTCATAACCGATATTAATGTATCATAAATTAATTCTATAAAGGGCTAAAAAAAAACCGACACCCACCCCCTTAAGGTCAATTTAAAAGTCATCGTTATCCTTTTCGACTTTATGTTACCGGTATGAACAACCATGGGTCAATAATGTACACGCAGAGCGCAGATTTGAGTCTAAAAATTTCAGGCTAAAATTACGAGCAATACTCCATTGATGATCATATGGTATGATTCATATCCTCTTTTGAGATTCAAAGTACATCCTGAGATCTGTACTTACAGAAATGATCTCGTGAATACATTAATTAACAGTCGTCTCTTTATTTTAGTCCTTTCTCGACCGCCGACAAAATGCACTGAGTAGAATTATGCCGTACGAGATTGTCTCATAGACTGGACACTTATGAATGAAAGTGTTCGTCAAAAGTTAGTTTGACTTCTGTTTTTTCAACGATTTTGAATTTTTTTAGAAAAACACAAGTGAAAGAATGTTGTGTTTGATGCGTTAGCCAAAAGTAAATTGATGCATGATAAGGCTATTTAAGTTTGTCCAAAAAAAGGGAAGAACTCGAAAATTTTTTGGAATCACATTTATTTTGAAAATTATTGTGAAATTTTTTATCTAGGAATTTTCCATCAGCAAGAAACGGAAAAAATGCATTGCTAAAAATTAACTTTCTAGCTATCGAAATAACTTAAGCCTGATTTGATAGTCATCGTACATTGAGTTAGTTCTCATTATTTCAGAATGTTGAATTTTCACAAAAATTTGAATAAAATCGGGCTAAAAATTCCCAAAAACGGTTTTCAACAAATTATATGTCTTGAATTTTTAATATATGAAATTTCATATGTCCGAGCCAGTTTTATATATAACTTAGTTTGGATTGTATTGCCAATAATAAAGCAAAAAAAAATTTGATTTTTTGTGATTCTTATCTCAAAAAAGACGCCCTCGATTTTCTGAAATTATTCAATTTAGCATTAACAAAAGATGCGCAATCATCAACTTTGTGGAAACGGTTGCAGCAACTATGGGTCTTGAATGATCACATGAGGTGCTAGAGGCGATTTGTTTCTGGTGATGCAAAAAACGCCACGGTATTCACTATTTCTGGGAAAGCTAAACATTAAAAACAAATCAAGACCGCCATTAAATAGGAAAATTTCTGGAGATTGATTTTCACTCATTTTCCCACCAAAAATTCAAATGAAGGAAAAACAATTCAGATAAGGCCGGTCAAGAATTTAAAACTTGTCGAATTTAGGACCTTATTTAATCGTAATTAAGAAGAAGTCGTTTGTTAGGATTGAGCTCAGAAATGAATTCAAACTAGATTTTTCATTGTTTATTTGAAGAAAATTGACAAGAATTTCAGTTAGCGTTCTGTGTAGCGTAACTTGGGAGCGGAAAATAATCCATTTCGTTTTCGATTTCACGTTTGATTTGACTTTTGTATGACGGCATTGCACTTTTGATCAATTTCTCCAGAAGGCTCATACTTCGTTTACTCACCTTTTCGGAAATAGATAATATAATACAGGTCGAAAAAATAAATAGAGTTTCAAGTTGAATTCAAGAATATTAATTAAAACTTTCTATCGCCAACGATTCAGACGTGAATATATTTAACTTTTTGTCGATTTCTCTCAAATTTATTCATAACGCCGTTTTCTATAAAGTGACTAACTAAACAAAAAATTTGAGAAATTATTTTTTAGTAATTCAATATTCAAAACAAATTTTGTCTGCGAAACGTAAACCTTATTTTTACCAGTGGATTATCAATCTATTTTTTTGACAAATATAATGGTCTGATAATAGATTTTCGTAAATTGCGACAAAGCACCGTTAATTAAGTGAATACGCTAAACGAAAGAATACTCTGCAAGAGATGCAAGTATCAATTGTTTTGTGATCAATTGCAATCAAGAAATAGGATCAAAACATGTTAATAATAACCATGTGAATAATAATACCATGTTAATAAATCACAACAACTAGAAATCTTCTAGAACGTTTATAAGAACATCACATGTGCGATCAATTCGAAGATGCTGCAACCACATTTGTTCGTGAAAATAAACAAAACGATTTGACACTAAATCAACTTGTTTGAATTTATTTAAGAATTAATTTAAGATTATTCACAAAGGTTTTGGAAATTACAATGATCACAAAAAATCGGAATACCGGCTTTTCTCAAAAACATTTAAAATTAATGACCAATTGTATCAAAAACTATCAATAAATGTTCTTAGTATTAGATAAGGAGTCAATCTTATAATGTAAGTCAATCTTATATTATGTAAGTAAGCATTATTTTTAGTGTTTCTTGAAATATCGTTATTATAAATCCAGTTTGCTCATAAGCATTAATGTTTTCCACTATTTTCGATATTTTCTCTGCGGTATTGTTTCAGGGGGTACCCGTCGGCCGTTTTGGATCATTTTAGAATTTCCCAAAAAATGTATTTATCGGCAACATTAGTAATTCAAATAATTTGGAATCGAGCGGGAGTAATTTCGGAGCTGTATCTTACCAAGAAAGTACTTTTTTCAAAATTTGAAAATAACTAGGCGTTAATTTTATTTCAATTAGATTCTAATTATTAGAAGTAAACGATTAAAGAGTAAAAATTAAAGCGGCTATATTGAAGGCCATATATCAAAAAGCTCCCTTAAAATGTTCAAATTTTTGAATGCTCTTTTTCTAAATGTGTCAAGTAAAAAATATTTTCTTCATTGATAATCACGGCAAAAAACTAAAACCTGTTCACATAAGAGAAAATATTTTAAATAAATTGGATTTTCTAACAACTTTTAGGGGTTGACTCTGCCTCACAATTGGCATATCCAATTAGAAATCAGGAAAATTTTTTTCCAAATGTTTACGAATTCGAAATATAAATTCGCACTCAAATTTTTCGAAAGAAGCAAATTTTGAAAATTCAGATAATTGTTCAAAGTTTTTATCGAAATAAAAAATGTGCAATTATCGATCTCTGTTAAAACAAAGAGCATCTTAAAATGACGAAAAAATATACAGGGGGGGCAATATCTCCGGCCTAATATTGCCGAATTTGCCAATGTTGCCAATATGTCCGAAATTTTTGGGCAAAAACTTTCGGCAATATTGCCCCACCCCTTGTATTGCGGCTTGAAAAAATTGTAAATTTTTACTAATAAAATAGCGGTAAAAATTTTGAATTGACGTTTTGTTCGTGAGCGCGCACATAAATCGTATAGAAAATATTAAAAAATACATAATTTCTTATCATATCTATAATATTTCTGAATTCTATAATATTTCTGGATATGCTATTTCGTCATTCACGAGACCGAAATTTGTCTTTCAAATAACTGTGCTTTCAAATATCTGTTTTTTCAAAATTCCTTAAATTTTTTTAAAAAGTATTTTTAAAATTTCAATTTTTTTTTTACTTTTATACAATTTAATTAAATAATTGACACGTTTAATTTTGGCCAAAATGTTGCAAAGACGTCACCGTATGCGCTCGTATTGTCATTATTGTTTCCCTTAACAAAGCATATACATCAGGACCATAGGCCATGGTGGAAGCCAAGAAAAAAATAATTGAAAAATTCATAAGTTTTCAAAATGTGTCACTTGAAACTGTAAGATTTAGTATATGAAGGAATAAATTCTGTTCTTTTATAGTGTAGGAGACTCAATTGCATATGAATTTTTAATGTGAAAAGCAATTTTGCAACAGGGTTTTAAGATTCTGAAGAATCATAGAGAAATATTGTAATGTGCTGAAAATCTGAAAATAAACTAGATATATTGAGCTTCGTCACAAAACAACTGTAATCGTTTCTGTTGAACCTATTAATCAAAAAATTAAAAAAATACATTATAATGTATTTTGCGAACCAACTAATTATTCAATTTTAATGTTTGAGACATTCATCATGCCGTGTAATAAAATCCAATTATGGGGGAGGTAGTGGGGCTCATACGATAATTTTTCAAATTTGTAACATTAATTATTGTCAATTTTAAAAATCTTAACAACAGTTTTTCGCATTTTTAAAAGATTAAAAATCTTGAGAAAATCTCGATGAGAATTATATGTTTAATGCTTCCAGCTAATAACGATAAGAGTATTATCGTTATTAGCTGGAAGCATTAAACATATAATTCTCATCGAGATTTTCTAAAATTTTTTAATCTTTTAAAAATGCGAAAAACTGATGTTAAAATTTTTAAAATTGACAATAATTAATGTTAAAAATTTGTCTTATCATAAGACCCAAATGTTGTTTTTTAATTTTCTATCGGATAACAGCCTTTTAGGTATTTTTTCTGAAGTATCCTTGAAATTGAGAATTTTATGAAAAACCCTTTTATATTTGATGAAAATTGAAACAATTTTATGTCTACAGCATATCATATTTTGGTTGCGATGTCAGTTTTTTGCTCGAAAATGATCGACACCGTTTATTGGCCAATGATAATTTGAATCTGTTCAAAAACCAACTTGTTTGTTAATTCAAGCGTTTTGATTGACGGAGGAAGCTGAAGCAAAAAATAAGATTGCAAGCAAAAATGTGACATGCTGTATAAAAATTCTTTTACAATATTTGTTAATTCAAGCCACAAAACCTCCAAAACGAATTTTGCGTTTTTCACCTTCAATTGATGAAGAAATTAGAAGCTGTGATAGATAAAACGAACAAGATCTTTCAATTAGTATAGTTCATAGGGAGT
This sequence comes from Oikopleura vanhoeffeni, assembly GCA_004367855.1. NCBI lineage: Eukaryota > Metazoa > Chordata > Appendicularia > Copelata > Oikopleuridae > Oikopleura > Oikopleura vanhoeffeni. Next base: position 111,931 of record SCLH01000187.1, read on the forward strand.
GAGCACCATTAGAAAATAACCACGACCTCCTTATAAATGTTCTAAAGTCATCACAGGTTAAAATTGAGGTCAAATTAACCCTGATTATACGGGGTAGAGCCAAAATGCTTCGCAAATTCAGTATATTTGGCTTGAAATGACCAAATGTGACGTGACTCACGGCCTTAACTTTCTCCGAATAATTTTTCACGCATTTTGTGACAAAAATAAATTTAAATAAGATCGAATATAATTGGCACAATTGGCACTCGATAACTTTAAAAAATCATATTTAATCATCTCTACATGTCACGAAGTTATAACTGGACGGATTTTAACAAGCAAAGTCCAATGATATAGCCTATTGCAAAGAGTTTATCATGCAACAGAATCTGGAACAGTTACAGTTTGAGAAATAGTTATAGCAGTTTTTGAATAGAATATGTTTTATATAAATAATCAGAGCGCGCAAAAATACGAAAAAAATAGAACGCTTATTTTCAAAAACTAAGATAACTCATAAAGCTTTTTCACTGGTCAAATTATGTTTGGGTGGTTTGGGTTTGAGTAACAGTTTTCTCTGTATTTGTATTTCACGCTATATCCCTTTATCACCTTTTGGTTAGAATGCGTAGCCACAACGGTAAAATCACACGTTAAAAGGAGTAGTGGCTACGCATTCTAACCAAAAGGTGATAAAGGGATATCAGCGGTTAGTTATTTGATATTAGTTTTTGATGAAAAACGTCTTGATAAATGAGAGCTGGTGAAACACACAGGTGATTTATCCAACTTGCAAAAATTAAATTTACAGATTACTACAAAGCAATCTGTAAATTTAATTTTTGACGTCATCAATATCATTGCTCTTTCGTAATTTACACAATAAATACGACTAATTAAAGCAATATTTTTGTCTTGAAATGACTAAAAAAATCATTAAAAGTCTGCAAAGTACTACTTTCAACCCGTGGCACGGGTCCCGTGCATCAATCCAGAAAAACAGGTCAACTCCTTCCAAATGTGCCACGTAGGATATTAAAAAAAATCTACATTTAACGAAAAATTTCTCCATTTTTCTGATTGAAGTTGTCCATAAAATGCTTTGCCAGAGCAAATCATTGGTAAAAAAAAATCGGTCGTAGCTGGAAATATGTGTTTTTCTCTAAAACATTATTTTCTCGCCGAACCTGTATGTCAAAAATATTTTCTGATTTGACCATCAATGTTTTTATCACTTCAAAATATGAATGAGATCATAATTCTCTACTTCAAAGTTTTCAAAATTTTTCGAGTTTGAACGTTAATTTAATTTCTTCAATTTCGAAGCGCAGAAAAATCGTGACAGAATTAAGCATAATGCAATTTGCTAATTTCATTTATATCTTGTCTATAATAACGGGCGTGCTAAATGACGACTCAGTGCCAATCGGCACTGTCCAAGATAAAGTGATTTTTAAAAATTTCCTAAAAACAAATTATATGTAAAATGTCGAAGCTATTTGAAATTATGACTCGAAATGATCAACCGATAATTTACCAAATTAAGACGGATTTTCTACAACGTTGGATAAGTTCAATTTTAATAAAAGTCTCATAATCAAAAATAGGCACAGTATCAAAAACTCATTAATTTCGAAAATTTTCCAAGCATTAACACGGGCATAAAATCAATTATATTTTAGTATTTATCAGTTTCTGTCTTCGCTCTTACATAATGATGTGGCGAAATTTATAATTTCCGATTGCATATTTATATTATTTTCAACATTGAAATCAGTGTGCGCAGACAGTGTCGATTGGCACTGAGTAGTTATTTAGCGCTTATTATTATTGCAAACGATATTGTACCAAAAAATGAAGAATTGTGAAAAACTTAAGAATTATAAATGTAATAAAAGTCGTGTAAAGTCTATAAACGACTTTTATCTTGTCAAACTACTATTTAGCTTGTTATAATAAAATCGGCGTTATAGGCAATGGCAGGAATTTACCTATAATAATCGTGAAATTGCGTAGGTTTTATTCAGCGATATTGGCAAATTCGGCGATATTGAGCCGGAGATATCGGCCCCCTGTACTAAGGTAATAACGAGCTAAGGTACAATTATAAATTGAAAAGTGAACTGACCTTTTATTACCCATAAATTGTCGGTCATAGACTATGACTCAAAGCACTTTCAAATATTTCTCATGAATTCTTGAGCGGTCACAAAAATGATAAATTGTCTGAAATGATCCTGGTTGACACTGATGCAACATTTTTTTATTGAACTAAAGTAGCATTTAACTCGTCGAAAATACAGTAGATTCTGCTGAAATTAAGAGAATAGAGTGAATATGCCAAAAAAATAAGAATGATTTTGGTTTCCAACTTGAATATGTCGAAAATATAAAAAATTCTGCTGAAATTAAGAGACTGAAGTTCATATGCCAACAAAATAAGAATGATTTTGGTCTCAGACTTGAAGGACCTGACAGTCTCCAACTAGAGAGCGATAATTGTTGATTCTGAAAAACATATTCCTCCTTGAACTTTGAATTTAATAAAGTCAATTTTTCGGCCATGGGGAGAGTTTCTGTTTAAAATTTTCGGATTTTTAAAACCTAGATGTTATGAGATTAATTTTTATTTATTTTCGATGGTTTATTAGAAAAAAGTCATTTAGCAAAAAAAAATATCAAATCCTGAGGTGGCAAGTGTTTAAAATTAGTGAAAATAGAAGGCACTTAGGTATCCTTTTTAACAGCGACAGATTTGCTTATTTCCAGAAGAAAAAAAGTGGGATAACCGAGATTCGAACCCGTAACAAATTACATTTCGGACTATATGTTCAGTGAACCTCTTCGATTGTTAGCGTATCGGT
>SCLH01000187.1:114797-126891 GCA_004367855.1 Oikopleura vanhoeffeni
AAAAAATTCAGCGATATTGGCACATTCGGCGATATTGGGTACTTTCGGCGATATGTGAACAAAAATAGAATTTTTTGTTCAAAAAATGAAAAACACGTAGGCGTTGGAAATGACGTCATATCTCAAACAATTTTTCAATTTTATAAGAAGTTTCACGATAGGTTTAAATGCCGTGAATCAACAAAATGCGTAGAATTTAATACTCCATCAAGCGCAATAAAATAAAAGTTGTTTAGAGTAGCTTTAGGAAATTCAATCCTGGAAGTGAAGTCATTCATGAGACGATTTGAAATAAGAAATTTCAAAACTCAAAAATGGGTATCGATATTTTTAAGCTATCTTCTAGAAAATCTTTTTTTGGTCATTTTGAGAGCCAGGTTTTTTTTTGGTTTCGAGATTTTTTTTTAAGAAAAAATGGTTTAAGGGGGTAGGTGTGGTAATCTGGTACCTTTCAATCACGCCTCAGGATACTTCTGAGGATACTTGTTTGTAGATNTTTTTTTTCAATTCTGATTAAGCTCGGTCAATTTTGTTTAAAATTGAATAAAACAGAAAATTTATAAAACCTATGAAATGTTGTCATATTTTATCAGAAGCTCGTTACAAAAATTATTCTCTGTTGGTTTTTATAAGTAAAATAAGTTCATTTGGTATAATTTCCCAGCAGAAGGTTTGTTGTCCTGGTGTGTTGTTTTGTCAACTAACGTACACGCCTTGGCGCGCCTACGCGGTACAAAATCAAATTAAAGTTATCTGATTGGTTCAAAATATTGTTCTTTCTGAATTGTTTTCTTTCAGCTGAATTCAAGAATAAAACAAAAATTTTCTTCAACGCTTGTTTCATTAACACCCACAACCCCCTTAAGGTGCGAAAAGTGACCTTTTAGTCCTCGGGTTCTCACGGGAATTAAAATAGCGTAATATCAAATAAAATGAGCTGACTCGACAGCAAAGGGCTTTCTCCAGGGGTTTATATTTTGCAACGTTATCGGATGTACCGGCTGGTCAAAATTAACCGGTAAAGTATAGCTTCCGGTACCGGAAGTGATATTTAAATGATTAACATGTACCAAAAGATGCGCAATTATCGTTTTTTGAAACGATATTACGATCAAGCGGTCATAAGTGACCGCAAAGTGCCGTTAGAGGAGAATTTATATCCTGAGTGAAAACCAAAAGTGGTATTTTCCCATGATACAAATTCCCCTCTAGCGGCACTTTGTGGTCACTTATGACCCCTAGTTTAAAATGCGGGTTCAAGAAAACCGATAATTGCGCATCTTTTGGTTCATGTAAATTATTGAAATATCACTTCCGGTACCGAGAGCTATACTTGACCGGTGAATTTTGACCAGCCGGTACATCTGATAACGTTGCAAAAAAATACATCCCTGGAAAAACCCTTCGCTGTCGAGTCAGCTTATTTTATTTGTGATACCGCTATTTTAACTCTCGTGAGAACCCTAGGACTAACAGGTCACTTTTCGCACCTTTAAGGGTATCCCGGTCCCTAAGTTGACATATTCTCGATGAAATATTAGCGAAACACGGCTTCAGAGGACCTCATAATGATTTAAGGTCAATTTAAAAGTCATCGTTAATCGTTTTCGACTTTATGTCCCGGTATGAACAACCATGGGTCAATAATGTACACGCAGAGCGCAGATTTTGGAGTTCTAAAAATTTCAAGGGCCAAAATTTACGAGCCACTACTCCCATTGATGATCATATGGTATGATTCATATCTTCTTTTGAGATTCAAAGTACATCCTGAGATCTGTACTTACAGAAATGATCTCGTGAATACATTAATTAACAGTCGTCTCTTTATTTTATTCCTTTCTCGACGCGCCGACAAAATGCACTGGTAGAATTATGCCGTACGAGATTGTCTCATAGACTGGACATTATGAATGAAAGTGTTCGTCAAAAGTTAGTTTGACTTCTGTTTTTTCAACGATTTTGAATTTTTTTAGAAAAACACAAGTGAAAGAATGTTGTGTTTGATGCGTTAGCCAAAAGTAAATTGATGCATTAATCATGCAGCATGATAGGCTATTTAAGTTGTCCAAAAAGGGAAGAACTCGAAAATTTTTTGGAATCACATTTATTTTGAAAATTATTGTGAAATTTTTCTAGGAATTTTCCATCAGCAAGAAACGGAAAAATGCCATTGCTAAAAATTAACTTCCTAGCTATCGAAATAACTTAAGCCTGATTTGATAGTCATCGTACATTGAGTTTAGTTCCCATTATTTCAGAATGTTGAATTTTCACAAAAATTTGAATAAAACGGGCTAAAAATTCCCAAAACGGTTTTCAACAAATTATTTGTCTTGAATTTTTAATATATGAAATTTCATATGTCCGAGCCAGTTTTATATATAACTTAGTTTGGATTGTATTGCCAATAATCAAGCAAAAAAAAAATTGATTTTTTTGTGATTCTTTCTCAAAAAAGACGCCCTCGATTTTCTGAAATTTTCAATTTAGCATTAACAAAAGATGCGCATATCAACTTTGTGGAAACGGTCTTGAAATGATCACATGAGGTGCTAGAGACGATTTGTTTCTGGTGATGCAAAAAAACGCCACGGTATTCACTATTTTGGGAAAGCTAAACATTAAACAAATCAAGACCGCCATTAAATAGGAAAATTTCTGGAGATTGATTTTCACTCATTTTCCACCAAAAATTCAAATGAAGGAAAAACAATTCAGATAAGGCCGGTCAAGAATTTAAACTTGTCGAATTTAGGACCTTATTTAATCGTAATTAAAAAGAAGTCGTTTGTTAGGATTGAGCTCAGAAATGAATTCAAACTAGATTTTCATTGTTTATTTGAAGAAAAATTGACAAGAATTTCAGTTAGCGTTCTGTGTAAGCGTAACTTGGGAGCGGAAAATAATCCATTTCGTTTTCGATTTCAACGTTTGATTTGACTTTTGTATGACGGCATTGCACTTTTGATCTTTCTCCAGAAGGCTCATACTCCGTTTACTCACCTTTTCGGAAATAATAATATAATACCAGGTCGAAAAATAAATAGAGTTTTCCCAAGTTGAATTCAAGAATATTAATTAACAACTTTCTATCGCAACGATTCAGAAGTGAATATATTTAAACTTTTGTCGATTTCTCTCATTTATTCATAACGCCGTTTTCTATAAAGTGACTCAAACTAAACAAAAAATTTTGAGAATTTATTTTTTAGTAATTCAATATTCAAACAAAGTTTCTCTGGGGAACACGTAAACCTATTTTTACCAGTGGATTATCATCTATTTTTTTTGACAATATAATGGTCTGATAATAGATTTTCGTAAATTGCGACAAAGCACCGTTAATTAAGTGAATACGCTAAACGAAAGAATACTCTGCAAGAGATGCAGGTATCAATTGTTTTGTGACAATTGCAATCAAGAAATAGGATCAAACACATGTTAATAATAACCAGGTGAATAATAATACCCATGTTAATAAATCAAAACAACTAGAAATCTTCAGAACGTTTATAAGAACATCACATGTGCGATCAATTCGAAGATGCTGCAACCACATTTGTTCGTGAAAATAAACAAAACGATTTGACACTAAATCAACTTGTTTGAATTTATTTAGTAATTAATTTAAGATTATTCACAAGATTTTTGGAAATTAACAATGATCACAAAAAATGAATACGGCTTTTCTTCAAAAACATTAAATTAATGACCATTGTATCAAAAACTATCAATAAATGTTCTTAGTATTAGATAAGGAGTCAATCTTATAATGTTAAGTCAATTTATATTATGTAAGTAAGCATTATTTTTAGTGTTTCTTGAAATATCGGTTATTATAAAATCCAGTTTTGCTCATAAGCATTAATGTTTTCCACTATTTCGATATTTTTTCTGCGGTATTGTTTCAGGGGTACCCGTCGGCCGTTTTGGATCATTTAGAATTTCTCCAAAAAATGTTTTTATCGGCAACATTAGTAATTCAAATAATTTGGAATCGTAGCGGTAGTAATTTCGGAGCTGTATATTACAAGAAAGTACTTTTTTCAAAATTTGAAAATAACTAGGCGTTAATTTTTTCAATTGATTCTAATTATTAAAGTAAACGATTAAAGAGTAAAAATTATAAGGCTATATTGAAGACCCATATATCAAAAAGCTCCCTTAAAAATGTTTCAAATTTTTGAATGCTCTTTTTCTCACAATGTGTCAAGTAAAAATATTTTCTTCATTGATAATCACGGCAAAAAACTAAACCTGTTCACATAAGAGAAAATTATTTTAAATAAAATTGGATTTTCTAACAACTTTCAGGGGTTGACTCTGCCTCACAATTGGCATATCCAATTAAAATCAGGAAAAATTTTTTTCCCAAATTGTTTACGAATTCCGAAATATAAATTCGCCCTCAAATTTTTTCGAAAGAAGCACATTTTGAAATTCAGATAATTGTTCAAAGTTTTCATCAAATAAAAATGTGCATTATCGATCTCGTTAAAACAAAGAGCATCTTAAAATGACGAAAAAATATACAGGGGGGGCAATATCTCCGGCCTAATATTGCGAATTTGGCAATGTTGCCAATATGTCCGAAATTTTGTGGGCCAAAAACTTTCGGCAATATTGCCCCACCCCTTGTATTGCGGCTTGAAAAAATTGTAAATTTTTACTAATAAAATAGCGTAAAAATTTGAATTGACGTTTTGTTCGTGAGCGCGCACATAAATCGTATAGAAAATATTTAAAAAAAATAATGTAGCAGAAAAATACATAATTTCTTATCATATCTATAATATTCTGAATTCTATAATATTTCTGGATATGCTATTTCGTCATTCACGTAGACCGAAATTTGTCTTTCAAATAACTGTGCTTTCAAATATCTGTTTTTTCAAAATTCCCTTCAAATTTTTTTAAAAAAGTATTTTTAAAATTTCAATTTTTTTTTACTTTTATACAATTTAATTTAATAATTGACAAGTTTAATTTTGGCCAAAATGTTGCAAAGACGTCACGCGTATGCGCTGTATTGTCATTATGTTTCCCTTAACAAAGCATATACATCAGGACCATAGCCATGTGAGAAGCCAAGAAAAAATAATTGAAAAATTCATAAGTTTTCAAAATGTGTCACTTGAAACTGTAAGATTTAGTATATGAAGGAATAAATTCTGTTCTTTTATAGTGTAGGAGACTCAATTGCATATGAATTTTAATGTAAAAGCAATTTGTGCAACAGGGTTTTAAGAATTCTGAAGAATCATAAGAAATTTGTAATGTGCTGAAAATCTGAAAATAAACTAGATATATTGAGCTTTCGTCACAAAACAACTGTAATCGTTTCTGTTGAACCTATTAATCAAAAAATTAAAAAAAATACATTATAATGTAATTTTGCGAACCAACTAATTATTCAATTTTAATGTTTGAGACATTCATCATGCCGTGTAATAAATCCATTATGGGGGAGGTAGTGGGGCTCATACGATAATTTTTAAATTTGTAACATTAATTATTGTCAATTATTAAAAATCTTAACAACAGTTTTTTCGCATTTTTAAAAGATTAAAAATCTTGAGAAAATCTCGATGAAATATATGTTTAATGCTCAGCTAATACTATAAGGTATTATCGTTATTAGCTGGAAGCATTAAACATATAATTCCTCATCGAGATTTTCTAAAATTTTTTAATCTTTTAAAATGCGAAAAAACTGATGTTAAAATTTTTAAAATTGACAATAATTAATGTTTAAAAATTTGTCTTATCATAAGACCCAAATGTTGTTTTTTATTTTCCTATCGGATAACAGCCTTTGGTATTTTTTCTGAAGTATCCTTGAAATTGAGAATTTTATGAAAAACCCTTTTATATTTGATGAAAATTAAACAATTTTATGTCTACAAGCATATCATATTTTGGTGGCGGATGTCAGTTTTTTCTCGAAAATGATCGACACCGTTTTATTGGCCAATGATAATTTGAATCTGTTCAAAACCAACTTGTTTGTTAATTCAAGCGTTTTGATTGACGGAGGAAGCTGAAGAAAAAATAAGATTGCAACAAAAATGTGACATGCTGTATAAAAATTCTTTTACAATATTTGTTAATTCAAGCCACAAAACTCCAAACGAATTTTGCGTTTTCACCTTCAATTGATGAAGAAATTAGAAGCGTGATAGATAAAACGAACAAGATCTTTCAATTAGTATAGTTCTAGGGAGTGAGCACCATTAGAAATAACCACGACCTCTTATAAATGTTCTAAAGTCATCACAGGTTAAAATTGAGGTCAAATTAACCGATTATAGGGTAGAGCCAAAAATGCTTCGCAAATTCAGTATATTTGGCTTGAAATGACCAAATGTGACGTGACTCACGGCCTTAACTTCTCTCCGAATAATTTTTCACGCATTTTGTGACAAAAATAAATTTAAAATAAGATCGAATATAATTGCACAATTGCACTCGATACTTTAAAAAAATCATATTAATCATCTCTAAATGTCACGAAGTTATAACTGAGCGGATTTTAACAAGCAAAGTCCAATGATATAGCCTATTGCAAAGAGTTTATCATGCAACAGAATCTGGAACAGTTACAGTTGAGAAATAGTTATAGCAGTTTTTGAATAGAATATGTTTTATATAAATAATCAGAGCGCGCCAAAAATACGAAAAAATAAGAACGCTTATTTTCAAAAACTAAGATAACTCATAAAGCTTCTTCACTGGTCAAATTATGTTTGGGTGGTTTGGGTTTGAGTAACAGTTTTCTCTGTATTTGTATTTCCACGCTATATCCATCATTGGCGCGGACAACGGTTATGTTATATAGTGCTACTTCTAAACAGTATTAGGTTATTTTAGTTTTGATGAAAAACGTCTTGATAAATGAGAGCTGGTGAAACACACCAGGTGATTTATCCAACTTGCAAAAATTAAATTTACAGATTACTACAAAGCAATCTGTAAATTTTAATTTTTGACGTCATCAATATCACTGCTCTTTCGTAATTTACACAATAAATACGACTAATTAAAGCAATATTTTTGTCTTGAAATGACTAAAAAAATCATTAAAAGTCTGCAAAGTACTACTTTCAACCCGTGGCACCCGTGCATCAATCCAGAAAAACAGGTCAACTCCTTCCAAATGTGCCACGTAGGATATTAAAAAAAATCTACATTTAACGAAAAATTTCTCCATTTTTCTGATTGAAGTTGTCCATAAAATGCTTTGCCAGAACAAATCATTGTAAAAAAAATCGGTCGTAGCTGGAAATGTGTTTTCTCTAAAACATTATTTTCTCGCCGAACCTGTATGTCAAAAATATTTCTGATTTGACCATCAATGTTTTTATCACTTCAAAATATGATGAGATCATAATTCCTACTTCAAAGTTTTCAAAATTTTTCGAGTTTGAACGTTAATTTAATTTCTCAATTCGAAGCGCAGAAAAATCGTACAAGAATGCAATAAGCATAATGCAATTTGCTAATTTCATTTATATCTTGTCTATAATAACGGGCGTGCTAAATGACGACTCAGTGCCAATCGGCACTGTCCCAAGATAAAGTGATTTTAAAAATTTCCTAAAAACAAATTATATGTAAAATGTCGAAGCTATTTGAAATTATGACTCGAAATGATCAACCGATAATTTACCAAATAAGACGGATTTTCTACAACGTTGGATAAGTTCCAATTTTAATAAAAGTCTCATAATCAAAATAGGCACAGTATCAAAAACTCATTAATTTGAAAATTTCAAGTTACGATAATCAATTTGTAGATCCAGTGTCTCCCACATTGAGTCGATTATAATCGTTGATAATATTCCATTAAAAGTGCGAACTGGATATGAATATATTAGCGCTTAATTAGCAACATATGACCAAATAACTTAAAATTAAGAATTATAAATGTAATAAAAGTCGTGTAAGTCTATAAACGACTTTTATCTTGTCAAACTACTATTTAGCTTGTTATAATAAAATCGGCGTTATAGGCAATGGCAGGAATTTACCTATAATAATCGTGAAATTGCGTAGGTTTTATTCAGCGCATATTGGCAAATTCGGCGATATTTGAGCCGGAGATATCGGCCGCCCTGTACTAAGGTAAAACGAGCTAAGGTACAATTATAATTGAAAAGTGGAACTGATTTTATTACCCATAAATTGTCGTCATAGACTATGACTCAAAGCACTTTCAAATATTCTCATGAATTCTTGATGCGGTCACAAAAAATGATAAATTGTCTGAAATGATCCTGGTTGACACTGATGCAACAATTTTTTATTGAACTAAAGTAGCATTTACTCGTCGAAAATACAGTAGATTCTGCTGAAATTAAGAGAATAGAGTGAATATGCCAAAAAAATAAGAATGATTTTGGTTTCCAACTTGAATATGTCGAAAATATAAAAAATTCTGCTGAAATTAAGAGACTGAAGTTCATATGCCAACAAAATAAGAATGATTTTGGTCTCAGACTTGAAGGACTGACAGTCTCCAACTAGAGAGCGATATTGTTGATTCTGAAAAACATATTCCTCCTTGAACTTTGAATTTATAAAGTCAATTTTTCGGCCATGGGGAGAGTTTCTGTTTAAAATTTTCGGATTTTAAACTAGATCGCAATTGAAGAGTTATTTATTATTTTCGATGGTTTATTATGAAAAAAGTCATTTAGCAAAAAAAATATCAAATTCCTGAGGTGGCAAGTGTTTAAAATTAGTGAAAATAGAAGGCCACTTAGGTATCCTTTTTAACAGCGACAGATTTGCTTTTTCCAGAAGAAAAAAGTGGGATAACCGAGATTCGAACCGTAACAAATTACATTTCGGACTATATGTTCAGTGACCTCTTCGATTGTTAGCGTATCGGTAATGTATCTAGTTATGACCCTTTAACCTGAGTTTGATTCCCATAATTATCTACAGGGGAGCCCATATCGCCGACAATTTTTGGCAAAAAAATTCAGCGATATTGGCACATTCGGGCGATATTGGGTCACTTTGGGATTGTGAAAAATGACATTGTTCAAACAATAAAACACGTAGTTATACTCATTAAACATTTTTCAATTTTATAAGAAGTTTCACGATAGGTTTAAATGCGTGAATCAACAAAATGCGTAGAATTTAATACTCCATCAGCGCAATAAAATAAATTTGTTAGAGTAGCTTTAGGAAATTCAATCCTGGAAGTGAAGTCATTCATGAGACGATTTGAAATAAGAATTTCAAAACTCAAAATGGGTATCGATATTTTTAAGCTATCTTCTAGAAAATGTTTTTTTGGTCATTTTGAGAGCCAGGTTTTTTTTGGTTTCGAGATTTTTTTAAGAAAAAATGGTTTAAGGGGGTAGGTGTGGTAATCTGGTACTTTCAATCACGCCTCAGGATACTTCTGAGGATACTTGTTTGTAGATACTAGCCTTCGTATAACGATTACACATCTCAAAGTCAATCTTGTTACATCACACCACCAGGTGGGTTGTCCTATTTAGAGCACTAAACGGTTTTTTAAATCTATCTTCTTTTAGACCCCACGTACAAAGCGTCTCAAAATCTACACAAAGTAGCGAATGAATAGAGCAAAAAAGTGATGAGAAGAAATTTATCGATTTTTGACTTTTTTTTTCTAGAATCTCACTTGAACGCCGAATTTTTGCCAGTTTTTCGACTTCAAAACCTCATCTTTTTTAGACGAATGTTTAGAATGAACCATTTTTTCGACTAGGTAGATATATATAATCGGTAAAAGCGTGAGAAGGAATTTTGTGAATAAAATTCTAGAATTTTAGAAAATTAAATGAAAATGAAGAAAAGGGAATGAAAAGTTCGAAAAAAAAGTTGTCTGATCGAACAAAAGTACCCCAAATGAAGCTGAAATTTCACTGATCAAAAAGTTGGCTTGCTGCTAATCAAAATTTTTAACCAATCAGCGTCAAATTTGATAATTAGGTTTAACATTTTGGCTTAAAAATAATTGAAATTTCTAGAATCGATTAAAACATTTCCGATAATTTTAATGTCATGCATCGTTTTCGGTGGGTCATATTCACGAATGAAAATGTTCATATCATGGTGGAATACCGGTTTTATAAGGGTTAAAGCAAACAAATATTCGAATTTTGAAAATTCAGATTTTGTTCTGGATTTTTTTGAAAAAAAAGATTGCCACCACGAGATTCCTTGGGTCACCTCTTAGTCATAACCGATATTAATTATCAAAATTAATTCTATAAGGGGCTCAAAAATTACGACACCTACCCTCTTAAAGGGGTTGTGGGTGTAGAAGTTGGGAATTGCTTGGGAAAATAGCCCTCTGCTCCAGCTGGACTGGAAGTGTCGATAACGGGCAGAATAAGAATAAATAGAAAGAAAATACGGAGACTGAAACCTTGTCTGTCACTGCAAGTTAAATTTTTTAATTTGGTGTAGGATGGCCTCACCGGTGCGGCATCGAAAAACTGGTAAAAATATGTTCTCAATTCACACAAAATTTGTTAAATCTCGGTCAATTTTGCTTTAATTGTAAAACAAAAATTTTCGGAAAAGTACGACGTCTTCAAATAAAACCAGAAAAGAAAAATTAAAAAAAAACTCTTTGGTTTTAAGCGGTAAAAATGAAATTCAGATTTTTTTTCAATTCTGATTAAGCTCGGTCAATTTTGTTAAAATTGAATAAAACAGAAAATTTTATAAAACCTATGAAATGTTGTCATATTTTATCAGAAGCTCGTTACAAAAATTATTCTCTGTTGGTTTTTAATAGTAAAATAAGTTCATTTGGTATAATTTCCCAGCAGAAGGTTTGTTGTCCTGGTGTGTTGTTTGTCAACTAACGTACACGCCTTGGCGCGCCTACGCGGTACAAAATCAAATTAAAGTTATCTGATTGGTTCAAAATATTGTTCTTTCTGAATTGTTTTCTTTCAGCTGAATTCAAGAATAAAACGAAAAATTTTCTTCAACGCTTGTTTTCATTAACACCCACAACCCCCTTAAGGTGCGAAAAGGTGACCTTTTAGTCCTCGGGTTCTCACGGGAATTTAAATATGCGTAATATCAAATAAAATGAGCTGACTCGACAGCAAAGGGCTTTCTCCAGGGGTTTATATTTTGCAACGTTATCGGATGTACCGGCTGGTCAAAATTAAACCGGTAAAGTATAGCTTCCGGTACCGGAAGTGATATTAAATGATTAACATGTACCAAAAGATGCGCAATTATCGTTTTTTGAAACGATATTACGAAAGCGGTCATAAGTGACCCGCAAAGTGCCGTTAGAGAGAATTTATATCCTGAGTGAAAACCAAAAGTGGTATTTTCCCATGATACAAATTCCCCTCTAGCGGCACTTTGGGTCATTATGACCCCTAGTTTAAAATGCGGTTCAAGAAAACCGATAATTGCGCATCTTTTGGTTCATGTAAATATTGAAATATCACTTCCGGTACGAGAGTCTACTTGACCGGTGAATTTTGACCAGCCGGTACATCTGATAACGTTGCAAAAAATAACATCCCTGGAAAACCCTTCGCTGTCGAGTCAGCTTATTTATTTGTGATACCGCTATTTTAACTCTCGTGAGAACCTAGACTAACAGGTCACTTTTCGCACCTTTAAGGGTATCCCGGTCCCTAAGTTGAAATATTCTCGATGAAATATTAGCGAAACACGGCTTCAAGGATATTATTCAGATTAGCCAGTTTGTAAGAACTAGCCTTCATCTTGCGTGAAACATGTGTCAAAATTTTGTCATGCATACACTCCTAGAAACATAAGCGAGACAGTGAGACCTAAGCCAAAACGGAAAATCTATCTCCTCTGAGGTTTTAATTTTGAAAGTAACCTAAATTTTAACATAACCTGTATAATTAGTATTAAAACTTCTGAGGAGTGCTTTTGTCGATAAGTGCTATATTTTTTCTAGAATGTGCAATAAACACGTTTTTTGGACTTTGTTCATCGGAAAATTTTCTCCTCCTAGGTTAAATTTCAAATTCACTCAAATTTTTGCAAACGGTAGCTCGAAACAAAAGAACCTTTGAGGAGCCGTTTTTTCAATTTTGAC
>SCLH01000187.1:126912-143657 GCA_004367855.1 Oikopleura vanhoeffeni
TCAGATTAGCGCAGTTTGTAGAACTAGCCTTCATCTTGCGTGAAACATGTGTCAAAATTTTTGCATGCATACACTCCTAGAAACATAAGCGAGACAGTGAGGACCTAAGCCAAAACGGAAAATCTATCTTCCTCTGAGGTTTTAATTTTGAAAGTAACCTAAATTTTAACATAACCTGTATAATTAGTATTTAAAACTTCTGAGGAGTGCTTTTGTCGATAAGTGCTATATTTTTTCTAGAATGTGCAATAAACCACCGTTTTTTTGGACTTTGTTCATCGGAAATTTTATCTCCTCCTAGGTTAAATTTCAAAATTCACTCAAATTTTTGCAAACGGTAGCTCGAAACAAAAGAAACTTTGAGGAGCCGTTTTTTCAATTTTGACCTAAACTCGAAATATGAATTTTTCAAGAATGACGTGGAAAAATTTCCAAAAAAATGTGCTTCGATTTTTTCGAAAATAGGCTCAAAGAAAGCTGGAAAACACTGAAGAGAAGTAGGCTTACGTCAACCCGATATTTTCAAATTGTAGTGGTCAAATTGACACAAACGTTATTTTTGAACAAAATTTTGAGAAAAATACTTGAAAAAAATCGAAAAAAACGCAAAATTTTCGAAAACTTTTTTTTTCATTTGGGGTGTTTATGCATTATTTATGTCCTAAAAATGCACCAAATCAATTGTGTATGTTTTGAACGGACAAAACAACCCAAATGACAAGAAAATTTTATCGAATTTTGCGTTTTTTCGTTTTTTTTAAGTATGTTTCTCAAAATTATGTTCAGAATAACGTTTGTGTCATTTGACCACTAAAACTTCAAAATTCGGTTGACGTAAGCCTACTTTCTCTTCAGTGTTTTCCAAGCTTTCTTTTAGCCTACTGTCGAAAAAATCGAGCACATTTTTTTTCGAAAATTTTTTCACGTGACCTTGAAAAATTCAAATATTTGATTTTGGGGTCGAAATTGCAAAAAAACGGTGGTTTTTTTGCATGTTCTAGAAAAAAATATACCACTAATCAACAAAAACGCCACTGTAAAGTTTTAAATAGTAAATAACAGGTTGTATCAAAATTATGATTCTGAATTATATCCTCAGAGCCCTGTTTAGCTAATATTTATCGAGAATATGTCAAATTAGGAGCATAGATACCCTACAACGTTTTTTTTTAGGAAAAAATCTCAAAACCAAAAAAAAACCTTGGTCTTAAAATGACCAGAAAATTCTCTACAAGATAGCTTTAAAATATAGATACCCATTTCTGAGTTTTGTAATTTTCTTATTTCAAATCGTCTGAACACACACAAGTAATTTGAGATATAAATCTCAAAAAAATTTGGCGATTTCGACAAATTCGGCAATATTGGGAACTTTCGGCGATATGGGAACAGGAATTTTTTTAGCTAAAAATCGTGATATTGCGTAGGTTAATTCGGCGATATTGGGTCTCCCCTGTATACTTTTGCTATGTTGACCCGCCAATAAACCCGATATCAAATCTAATTAAGAAAAATATCCCACCAGAGCTTTTAAACAGGCAAATCTGTCGCTTATATAGTCTATATCGAATAAAAGCTGGCTTGGTCGACATTTCTGCCACGATTAATTTTCCCCCAAGAAATATGAAGGCTTAGAAGAGGCAACATTCCCAATTTAGGGCGGCTTTTATCAACATTCTGTCACATTGATATTTTAAAGGGCGGCTTCATCGACAATTTCTGCCCAAAATGAAGGCTTGTGAAAGAGGCAAGCATTTTGAATTTAGGGCGGTTTCATTCAACATTTTCTGGCCAGATTGATAACTTTAAGGGCGGTTTCAATCACAATTTTCTATCACATTGATATTTTAAGGGCGGCTTCATCAACCATTTCTGCCCAAAATGAGGGCTGGGAAGAGGCAACATTTTGAATTTAGGGGCGTTCCATCAACAATTTTTGCCAGATTGATAATTAGGGCGGTTCATCACATTTCTGCCAACATTGATATTTGAGGGCGGTTTCATCTGACATTTCGGCCGTAAAGTTTGATAGTTAGGGCGATCACAATGGACCATTTCTGAATGCACAGAGTTATAACTATACTAATTTTATTAGAAAATCACATAATGACCACCAAGTTTTATTTAAATACATTGAAATTAAAGAGCGAATATTCTGAGATTTGAAAAATATCTAAGGAGATTTCAATTATAACGTAGGTCCTCCGAGCAAAAAAATGAAGCAACCCGATAAAAAGGTCCCTAGGAATTTGAAAATTTCGGACTGGAGTAAAATTTTTGACGCTTGAAATTAAGTCAAAAAAATTTTGGCTCCGAACGTCACTCGTGGCGCTGTCTAAGGTGGTTCGAAACATTCGTTTTTTTCGTATTTCAAAGTTAAATTTGACAAAAGCAAATGTTCATGCTTTTTTCGCAAATGCTTACTCACTTTTTTCGGGTAGAAACGTAAAATTCTGCTCCAGATTGACATCTCAAATATTTTATATTACCCCAAACGATCACGTGGTGTAAACACGGAAAGGAGGTGCCCGAAAACTCGAAATATTTCAAATCAATGATTTAGGGTTCTGAAAGATGCGCAAGCATCCAACTTTGTGGGAACACGGATGTGGTCTCTAGATGAACGACGACGCGATTCATGATTTGTGGTGTAAAAACAACACTACGGTATTTATGATTTACAGGAAAGCATCATCAATAAGAAATAAATGAAAGTAACCAATTAGAAAGAAAATTTAATGGAGAACATTTAAAAATTATTTTCAGAAAATTTTAAAATTTTGCCGATCGCTGATTAGTTGCAAAATTAAAAATGCTCAAAGTCAGCTTTTGGACCCCAGGAAATGAACTGCATGATCAATAAATAAATAACAAATTTAAAATTTTTATATAAATGGATAATGGTTGTTAAGGGTAATCAAAATGAACAAAAATTGTCTTAAGGGGGTGTGCGCTTTTGGTACCTTTTTCAATCCAACGGCCTCAGATCAATCTAGGGCGAGTTGTACAATAATTCTTAGGAACTCGTTTGTTAGATCAGCCTTCGTCTACAATCGATACAATCATCTCAAAGTCAACCTTGTGTACACATCACACACCAGGTGTTGAGTCTATTCTGAAAGCACTAAACGGTTTTTTTTTAAATCTATCTTCTTTTAGACCCCATACAAGACAGCGTTCAAAATTTACACAAAATAGCAAAAATAAATGAGAAAACAAAGTGATGAGAAGGAATTTTCTCGATTTTGACTTTTTTTTTCTAGAATCTCACTTTAAACAGGCCGATTTTGCCAGTTTTCGGACTTCAAACTCTATCTTCTTTTAAGACGAATGTAGAAGAAGCTATCTTTTTTTGGAATACAGGTAGATAAATATAATGCGGTAGAAAAGGGATGAGAAGGAATTTTTTGAATAAACTTCTAGAATTGCTAGAAAATTGAAATGAAAGTGAACCGGAAATGGTAAAGTTCGAAAAAAAGTTTGTCTGATCAGAACAAAAGTACGAAAAACCAAATTGAAGCTGAGATATCCTGACAAAAAGTTGGCTAACAGCTTAATCAAATTTTTACCAATCAGCGTCAAATTCGATATTATTAGGTTTGAACATTTTGGCTTAAAAATAAATTGAAATTTCTAGAATTCGATTAAGACATTTCGATAATTTTCAATGTCAATGCATCGTTTTCGTGGGTCATATTTCACCAATAAAAATGTTCAGATATGGTGGAAAACCGGTTTATGCGGTTTAAAGCAAAAAAAATATTCGAATTTTAAAATTCTAGATTTTGTTCTAGATTGTTTTAAAAAAAAATAATTGCCACCATCGAGATATCCTTTGGTCAACTTTAGTCATAAGCCCGAGATATTATGTTACATAAATTTAATTCTATAAAAGGGCTCAAACCAAAACCGACAACGCACCCCCTTAAGGGGATTGTGGGGTTGCGGTAGTTATTTTTCGGACCCACGTCCGCAACAATTCGGTATTTTTTCAATTGCATCTGATCTATCCAGCACCTCGGACAATCGTTTGCAATAAAAAAAAACACCAAAATTATTTCTGGATATTTTTTTCTAGAACATTGAATCAGCTTGCTAACTGACAGTGCCCGAATATGAACAGGATGATCGAAAACAAAAAACCAACATTAGTGATCAATTTCACGGAGATTCAGACCAAAAATAAAAATTGGAAACTTTTACCAATATCTAGACAAATTTCCAAAAAATATCGTTTCGGGACTTTTGCATAAAAACGGAAAATACATTCTAGTATGGATCATTTCAGAATAATAACAAAAACTCAGCAAGAAAAAGTAATTCCTAAATGAAAGTGATTTCATATGATAGTTGGTTCAGATTTTTTGCGCCCTTTTTCAATATTTCCAATTTTAGCGCTAATCACTATCAATAATAAGTGCGCATTAAAATCAGCATGAAAATAGTGATTGCGAGAAATATAAACAAAAAATTATTGAAATTTGCTGGTTAAAAGTTTAATAACATAATAGAGAAAGAAATTTAATGAAAAGAGAAAGAAATCGCGTGTGCCGTTCCGGAGGTAATACCTTTTTTTTGTAAAATAATCTTCATTGTTGCCTACTATTTAACTTAGCAAAGGAATTTTAAAAATAATTTTCGGCGATTCAGATGAATTTTATAATAGATGATTTATAAAATATGCTTGTTAAATTGGTAGAATCTTTTTTCTGATCAATAATATCCGGCAATATTTGATTTTTGATACGTGGATATGACGGTATATCTTCAATGAAAAGAAATACTCAGCATTAGGTTTTATGCATTTAAAGGTTGATGTGAATAATATTTTCTAGAAATAAGATCAGTTTTTTGACTCTCAAGTTACGGACCAATATATCATTATGGAAAAATAAACGTTCACTCAATTCCTCACGAAAAGATATTTGAGTTTGTAAAAACGCCTTATTTTTTCCCCAGCACATTACTGGAAGCACCCCACAAATCCCCATTAACCCTCACACTCAAACATTAAAATTCCTCTCACACCGAAAACGTCAGCCGATAATAAAGGCGAAAGAATTATTCATTATTTTTCATGACTGAGCATCTAGGATAGACTTAAATTGGACGGGCTAATAATTTTTTTAAAATCGGTAATCCTGTGTGCTCCGATAAATGCAAGATCACGAAATATGAATTTTTCAAGATCACGTGGAAAAATTTCCAAAAAAAATGTGCTTCGATTTTTTCGAAAATAGGCTCAAAAGAAAGCTGGGAAAACACTGAAGAGAAAGTAGGCTTACGTCAACCCGATATTTTCAAATTGTAGTGGTCAAATTGACACAAACGTTATTTTTGAACAAAATTTTGAGAAAAATACTTGAAAAAAATCGAAAAAACGCAAAATTTTCGAAAACTTTTTTTTTTCATTTGGGGTGTTTTATGCAATTATTATGTCCTAAAATGCACCAAATCAATTGTGTATGTTTTGAACGGACAAAACAACCCAAATGACAAGAAAATTTTTATCGAAAATTTTGCGTTTTTTCGTTTTTTTTTTAAGTATGTTTCTCAAAATTATGTTCAGAAATAACGTTTGTGTCAATTTGACCACTAAAACTTCAAAATATCGGGTTGACAAAATATGAATTTTCAAGGTACGTGAAAAAATTTCCGAAAAAAAATGTGCTTCGATTTTTTCGACAGTAGGCTAAAAAGAAAGCTTGGAAACACTGAAGAGAAAGTAGGCTTACGGCAACCGAATTTTGAAGTTTTAGTGGTCAAATTGACACAAACGTTATTCTGAACATAATTTTGAGAAACATACTTAAAAAAAACGAAAAAACGCCAAATTTTCGATAAAATTTTCTTGTCATTTGGGTTGTTTTGTCCGTTCAAAACATACACAATTGATTTGGTGCTTTTTAGGACATAATAAATTGCATAAAAACCCCAAATGAAAAAAAGTTTTCGAAAATATTTGCGTTTTTTCGATTTTTTTCAAGTATTTTTCTCAAAATTTTGTTCAAAAATAACGTTTGTGTCAATTTGACCACTACAATTGAAAATATCGGGTTGACGTAAGCCTACTTTCTCTTCAGTGTTTTCCAGCTTTCTTTTGAGCCTATTTTCGAAAAATCGAAGCACATTTTTTTTTGGAAATTTTTCCACGTTGATCTTGAAAAATTCATATTTCGAGTTTAGGTCAAAATTGAAAAAACGGCTCCTCAAAGGTTCTTTTGTTTCGAGCTACCGTTTGCAAAAATTTGAGTGAATTTGAAATTTAACCTAGGAGGAGAAAATTTTCCGATGAACAAAGTCCAAAAAACGGGTTTATTGCACATTCTAGAAAAAATATAGCACTTATCGACAAAAGCACTCCTCAGAAGTTTTAATACTAATTATACAGGTTATGTTAAAATTTAGGTTACTTTCAAAATTAAAACCTCAGAGGAGATAGATTTTCCGTTTTGGCTTAGGTCTCACTGTCTCGCTTATGTTTCTAGGAGTGTATGCATGACAAAATTTTGACACATGTTTCACGCAAGATGAAGGCTAGTTCTTACAAACTGGCTAATCTGAATAATATCCTTGAAGCCGTGTTTCGCTAATATTTCATCGAGAATATTTCAACTTAGGGACCGGGATACCCTTAAAGGTGCGAAAAGTGACCTGTTAGTCTAGGTTCTCACGAGAGTTAAAATAGCGGTATCACAAATAAATAAGCTGACTCGACAGCGAAGGGTTTTCCAGGGATGTTATTTTTTGCAACGTTATCAGATGTACCGGCTGGTCAAAATTCACCGGTCAAGTAGACTCTCGTACCGGAAGTGATATTTCAATATTTACATGAACCAAAAGATGCGCAATTATCGGTTTTCTTGAACCGCATTTTAAACTAGGGGTCATAATGACCCAAAGTGCCGCTAGAGGGGAATTTGTATCATGGGAAAATACCACTTTTGGTTTTCACTCAGGATATAAATTCTCTCTAACGGCACTTTGCGGGTCACTTATGACCGCTTTCGTAATATCGTTTCAAAAAACGATAATTGCGCATCTTTTGGTACATGTTAATCATTTAATATCACTTCCGGTACCGGAAGCTATACTTTACCGGTTTAATTTTGACCAGCCGGTACATCCGATAACGTTGCAAAATATAAACCCCTGGAGAAAGCCCTTTGCTGTCGAGTCAGCTCATTTTATTTGATATTACGCTATTTAAATTCCCGTGAGAACCCGAGGACTAAAAGGTCACCTTTTCGCACCTTAAGGGGGTTGTGGGTGTTAATGAAAACAAGCGTTGAAGAAAATTTTTCGTTTTATTCTTGAATTCAGCTGAAAGAAAACAATTCAGAAAGAACAATATTTTGAACCAATCAGATAACTTTAATTTGATTTTGTACCGCGTAGGCGCGCCAAGGCGTGTACGTTAGTTGACAAACAACACACCAGGACAACAAACCTTCTGCTGGGAAATTATACCAAATGAACTTATTTTACTATTAAAAACCAACAGAGAATAATTTTTGTAACGAGCTTCTGATAAAATATGACAACATTTCATAGGTTTTATAAAATTTTCTGTTTTATTCAATTTTAACAAAATTGACCGAGCTTAATCAGAATTGAAAAAAAATCTGAATTTCATTTTTACCGCTTAAAACCAAAGAGTTTTTTTTTAATTTTTCTTTTCTGGTTTTATTTGAAGACGTCGTACTTTTCCGAAAATTTTTGTTTTACAATTAAAGCAAAATTGACCGAGATTTAACAAATTTTGTGTGAATTGAGAACATATTTTTACCAGTTTTTCGATGCCGCACCGGTGAGGCCATCCTACACCAAATTAAAAAATTTAACTTGCAGTGACAGACAAGGTTTCAGTCTCCGTATTTTCTTTCTATTTATTCTTATTCTGCCCGTTATCGACACTTCCAGTCCAGCTGGAGCAGAGGGCTATTTTCCCAAGCAATTCCCAACTTCTACACCCACAACCCCTTTAAGAGGGTAGGTGTCGTAATTTTTGAGCCCCTTATAGAATTAATTTTGATAATTAATATCGGTTATGACTAAAGGTGACCCAAGGAATCTCGTGGTGGCAATCTTTTTTTTCAAAAAAATCCAGAACAAAATCTGAATTTTCAAAATTCGAATATTTGTTTGCTTTAACCCTTATAAAACCGGTATTCCACCATGATATGAACATTTTCATTCGTGAATATGACCCACCGAAAACGATGCATGACATTAAAATTATCGGAAATGTTTTAATCGATTCTAGAAATTTCAATTATTTTTAAGCCAAAATGTTAAACCTAATTATCAAATTTGACGCTGATTGGTTAAAAATTTTGATTAGCAGCAAGCCAACTTTTTGATCAGTGAAATTTCAGCTTCATTTGGTGGTACTTTTGTTCGATCAGACAACTTTTTTTTCGAACTTTTCATTCCCTTTTCTTCATTTTCATTTAATTTTCTAAAATTCTAGAATTTTATTCACAAAATTCCTTCTCACGCTTTTACCGATTATATATATCTACCTAGTCGAAAAAATGGTTCATTCTAAACAATTCGTCTAAAAAAGATAGAGGTTTTGAAGTCGAAAAACTGCAAAAATTCGGCGTTCAAGTGAGATTCTAGAAAAAAAAAGTCAAAAATCGATAAATTTCTTCTCATCACTTTTTTGCTCTCTATTCATTCGCTACTTTGTGTAGATTTTGAGACGCTTTGTCGTGGGGTCTAAAAGAAGATAGATTTAAAAAACCGTTTAGTGCTCTAGAATAGGACAACCCACCTGGTGGTGTGATGTAAGCAAGATTGACTTTGAGATGTGTAATCGTTATACGAAGGCTAGATCTACAAACAAGTATCCTCAGAAGTATCCTGAGGCGTGATTGAAAGGTACCAGATTACCACACCTACCCCCTTAAAACCATTTTTTCTCTAAAAAAATCTCGAAACCAAAAAAAACCTGGCTCTCAAAATGACCAAAAAAACATTTTCTAGAAGATAGCTTAAAAATATCGATACCCATTTTTGAGTTTTGAAATTTCTTATTTCAAATCGTCTCATGAATGACTTCACTTCCAGGATTGAATTTTCCTAAAGCTACTCTAACAAATTTATTTTATTGCGCTGATGGAGTATTAAATTCTACGCATTTTGTTGATTCACGCATTTAAACCTATCGCTGAAACTTCTTATAAAATTGAAAATGTTAATGAGATTTAACCTACGTGTTTATTGTTTGAACAAATGTCATTTGTTCACATACCCCGAAAGGACCCAATATCTCCCGAATGTGCCAATATCGCTGAATATTTTTTGCCAAAAATTGTCGGCGATATGGGCTCCCCTGTAGATAATTATGGGAATCAAACTCAGGTTAAAGGGTCATAACTAGATACATTACCGATACGCTAACAATCGAAGAGTCACTGAACATATAGTCCGAAATGTAATTTGTTACGGGTTCGAATCTCGGTTATCCCACTTTTTTCTTCTGGAAATAAGCAAATCTGTCGCTGTTAAAAAGATACCTAAGTGCCTTCTATTTTCACTAATTTTAAACACTTGCCACCTCAGGAATTGATATTTTTTTTGCTAAATGACTTTTTTCATAATAAACCATCGAAAATAATAAATAATTCTTACAATTTCTGCATCTTAGTTTAAAATCCGAAAATTTTAAACAGAAACTCTCCCCATGGCCGAAAAATTGACTTTATAATTCAAAGTTCAAGGAGGAATATGTTTTTCAGAATCAACAAATCGCTCTCTAGTTGGAGACTGTCAGTCCTTCAAGTCTGAGACCAAAATCATTCTTATTTTGTTGGCATATGAACTTCAGTCTCTTAATTTCAGCAGAATTTTTTATATTTTCGACATATTCAAGTTGGAAACCAAAATCATTCTTATTTTTTTGGCATATTCACTCTATTCTCTTAATTTCAGCAGAATCTACTGTATTTTCGACGAGTAAATGCTACTTTAGTTCAATAAAAAATGTTGCATCAGTGTCAACCAGGATCATTTCAGACAATTTATCATTTTTTGTGACCGCTCAAGAATTCATGAGAAATATTTGAAAGTGCTTTGAGTCATAGTCTATGACCGACAATTTTATGGGTAATAAAAAGTCAGTTCACTTTTCAATTATAATTGTACCTTAGCTCGTTTTACCTTAGTACAGGGGGCCGATATCTCCGGCTCAAATATCGCCGAATTTGCCAATATGCGCTGAATAAAACCTACGCAATTTCACGATTATTATAGGTAAATTCCTGCCATTGCCTATAACGCCGATTTTATTATAACAAGCTAAATAGTAGTTTGACAAGATAAAGTCGTTTATAGACTTACACGACTTTTATTACATTTATAATTCTTTTACAAGTATATTTGTACATATCGTTGCATAACCTAAAAAATTCTGCTCACTGTTGGACACTGATTTATGGAATATATTGCAATCGAATTATAATCGCCATCATGTAGAGGCAAAATTGGAACCTATGATTTTATGCGGTTAACTTGAAATTCAAATTAATGAGTTTTTGATACTGTGCCTATTTTTGATTATGAGACTTTTATTAAAATTGGACTTATCCAACGTTGTAGAAAATCCGTCTTAAGTTTGGTAAAATTATCGGTTGATCATTTCGAGTCATAATTTCAAATAGCTTCGACATTTTACATATAATTTGTTTTTAGGAAAATTTTTAAAATCACTTTATCTTGGACAGTGCCGATTGGCACTGAGTCGTCATTTAGCACGCCCGTTATTATAGACAAGATATAAATGAAATTAGCAAATTGCATTATGCTTAATTCGCTTTCATTTGTACGATTTTTCTGCGCTTCGAATTGAAGAAATTAAATTAACGTTCAAACTCGAAAAATTTGAAAACTTTGAAGTAGAGAATTATGATCTCATCATATTTTGAAGTGATAAAAACATTGATGGTCAAATCAGAAATATTTTTGACATACAGGTTCGGCGAGAAAATAATGTTTTAGAGAAAACACATTTCCAGCTACGACCGATTTTTTTTACAATGATTTGCTCTCTGGCAAAGCATTTTATGGACAACTTCAATCAGAAAAATGGAGAAATTTTTCGTTAAATGTAGATTTTTTTAATATCCTACGTGGCACATTTGGAAGGAGTTGACCTGTTTTTCTGGATTGATGCACGGGTGCCACGGGTTGAAAGTAGTACTTTGCAGACTTTTAATGATTTTTTTAGTCATTTCAAGACAAAAATATTGCTTTAATTAGTCGTATTTATTGTGTAAATACGAAAGAGCAGTGATATTGATGACGTCAAAAATTAAAATTTACAGATTGCTTTGTAGTAATCTGTAAATTTAATTTTTGCAAGTTGGATAAATCACCTGTGTGTTTCACCAGCCTCATTTATCAAGACGTTTTTCATCAAAACAAAAAACGCTAATATGTGAAGTAGCCATACTATAACATAACTTCCGCATGACCAGTATAGGATATAGCGTGGAAATACAAATACAGAGAAAACTGTTACTCAAACCCAAACCACCCAAACATAATTTGGACCAGTGAAGAAGCTTTATGAGTTATCTTAGTTTTTGAAAATAAGCGTTCTTTTTTTTCGTATTTTTGGCGCGCTCTGATTATTATATAAAACATATTCTATTCAAAAACTGCTATAACTATTTCTCAACTGTAACTGTTCCAGATTCTGTTGCATGATAAACTCTTTGCAATAGGCTATATCATTGGACTTTGCTTGTTAAAATCCGTCTCAGTTATAACTTCGTGACATTTAGAGATGATTAATATGATTTTTTTAAAGTATCGAGTGCCAATTGTGCCAATTATATTCGATCTTATTTAAATTTATTTTTTCACAAAATGCGTGAAAAATTATTCGGAGAGAAGTTAAGGCCGTGAGTTCACTCACATTTGGTCATTTCAAGCCAAATATACTGAATTTGCGAAAGCATTTTTGGCTCTACCCTATAATCGGTAATATTGACCTTCAATTTTTAACCTGTGATGACCTTTAGAACATTTATAAGGAGGTCGTGGTTATTTCTAATGGTGCTCACTCCCTAGAACTATACTAATTGAAAGATCTTGTTCGTTTTATCTATCACGCTTCTAATTTCTTCATCAATTGAAGGTGAAAAACGCAAAATTCGTTTGGAGTTTTGTGGCTTGAATTAACAAATATTGTAAAAGAATTTTTATACAGCATGTCACATTTTTGTTGCAATCTTATTTTTTGCTTCAGCTTCCTCCGTCAATCAAAACGCTTGAATTAACAAACAAGTTGGTTTTGAACAGATTCAAATTATCATTGGCCAATAAACGGTGTCGATCATTTTCGAGCAAAAAACTGACATCGCCACCAAAATATGATATGCTTGTAGACATAAATTTTTAATTTTCATCAAATATAAAAGGGTTTTTCATAAAATTCTCAATTTCAAGGATACTTCAGAAAAAATACCAAAGGCTGTTATCCGATAGGAAAATAAAAAACAACATTTGGGTCTTATGATAAGACAAATTTTTAAACATTAATTATTGTCAATTTTAAAAATTTTAACATCAGTTTTTTCGCATTTTAAAAGATTAAAAAATTTTAGAAAATCTCGATGAGGAATTATATGTTTAATGCTTCCAGCTAATAACGATAATACCTTATAGTATTAGCTGAAGCATTAAACATATAATTTCATCGAGATTTTCTCAAGATTTTTAATCTTTTAAAAATGCGAAAAAACTGTTGTTAAGATTTTTATAATTTGACAATAATTAATGTTACAAATTTGAAAAATTATCGTATGAGCCCCACTACCTCCCCCATAATGGATTTTATTACACGGCATGATGAATGTCTCAAACAATTAATTGAATAATTAGTTGGTTCGCAAAATACATTATAATGTATTTTTTTTAATTTTTTGATTAATAGGTTCAACAGAAACGATTACAGTTGTTTTGTGACGAAAGCTCAATATATCTAGTTTATTTTCAGATTTTCAGCACATTACAATATTTCTTATGATTCTTCAGATCTTAAAACCCTGTTGCACAAATTGCTTTTCACATTAAAATTCATATGCAATTGAGTCTCCTACACTATAAAAGAACAGAATTTATTCCTTCATATACTAAATCTTACAGTTTCAAGTGACACATTTTGAAAACTTATGAATTTTTTCAATTATTTTTTCTTGGCTTCACCATGGCCTATGGTCCTGATGTATATGCTTTGTTAAGGGAAACATAATGACAATACAGAGCGCATACGCGTGACGTCTTTGCAACATTTTGTGACCAAAATTAAACTTGTCAATTATTATAATTTAAATTGTATAAAAGTAAAAAAAAAAATTGAAATTTTAAAAATACTTTTTTAAAAAAATTTGAAGGGAATTTTGAAAAAACAGATATTTGAAAGCACAGTTATTTTGAAAGACAAATTTCGGTCTACGTGAATGACGAAATAGCATATCCAGAAATATTATAGAATTCAAGAATATTATAGATATGATAAGAAATTATGTATTTTTCTGCTACATTATTTTTATTCTAAATATTTTCTATACGATTTATGTGCGCGCTCACGAACAAAACGTCAATTCAAATTTTTACGCTATTTTATTAGTAAAATTTACAATTTTTTCAAGCCGCAATACAAGGGTGGGGCAATATTGCCGAAAGTTTTTGGCCCCAAAATTTCGGACATATTGGGCAACATTGGCCAAATTCGCAATATTAGGCCGGAGATATGCCCCCCCTGTATATTTTTTTTCGTCTTTTAAGATGCTCTTTGTTTTAACAGAGATCGATAATGCACATTTTTATTTGATGAAAACTTTGAACAATTATCTGAATTTCAAAATGTGGCTTCTTTCAAAAAATTTGAGGGCGAATTTATATTTCGAATTCGTAAACAATTTGGAAAAAAATTTTTCCTGATTTCTAATTGGATATGCCAATTGTGAGGCAGAGTCAACCCCTAGAAAGTTGTTAGAAAATCCAATTTATTTAAAATATTTTCTCTTATGTGAACAAGGTTTAGTTTTTTGCCGTGATTATCAATGAAGAAAATAATTTTTACTTGACACATTGTAGAAAAAGAGCATTCAAAAATTTGAACATTTTTAAGGGAGCTTTTTGATATATGGGTCTTCAATATAGCCTTATAATATTTTACTCTTTAATCGTTTACTTTAATAATTAGAATCAATTGAAAAAATTAACGCCTAGTTATTTTCAAATTTTGAAAAAAGTACTTTTCTTGGTAATATACAGCTCCGAAATTACTACCGCTACGATTCCAAATTATTTTGAATTACTAATGTTGCCGATAAAAACATTTTTTGGGAAATTCTAAATGATCCAAAACGGCCGACGGGTACCCCCTGAAACAATACCGCAGAAAAAATATCGAAATAGTGGAAAACATTAATGCTTATGAGCAAAACTGGATTTATAATAACGATATTTCAAGAAACACTAAAATAATGCTTACTTACATAATATAAATGACTTACATTATAAGATTGACTCCTTATCTAATACTAAGCAACATTTATTGATAGTTTTTGATACAATTGGTCATTAATTTAAATGTTTTTGGAGAAAAGCCGGTATTCCATGTTTTTGTGATCATTGTTAATTTCCAAAAATCTTTGTGAATAATCTTAAATTAATTACTAAATAATTCAAACAAGTTGATTTAGTGTCAAATCGTTTTGTTTATTTTCACGAACAAATGTGGTTGCAGCATCTTCGAATTGATCGCACATGTGATGTTCTTATAAACGTTCTGAAGATTTCTAGTTGTTTTGATTTATTAACATGGTATTATTATTCACTGGTTATTATTAACATGTGTTTGATCCTATTTCTTGATTGCAATTGTCACAAAACAATTGATACCTGCATCTCTTGCAGAGTATTCTTTCGTTTGCGTATTCACTTAATTAACGGTGCTTTGTCGCAATTTACGAAAATTATTATCAGACCATTATATTGTCAAAAAAATAGATGATAATCCACGGTAAAAATAAGGTTTACGTTTCCCAGAGAAACTTTGTTTGAATATTGAATTACTAAAAAATAATTCTCAAAATTTTTTGTTTAGTTTGAGTCACTTTATAGAAAACGGCGTTATGAATAAATGAGAGAAATCGACAAAAGTTTAAATATATTCCACTTCTGAATTCGTTGCGATAGAAAGTTGTTAATTAATATTCTTGAATTCAACTTGGGAAAACTCTATTTATTTTTCGACCTGGTATTATATTATTATTTCCGAAAAGGTGAGTAAACGGAGTATGAGCCTTCTGGAGAAAGATCAAAAGTGCAATGCCGTCATACAAAAGTCAAATCAAACGTTGAAATCGAAAACGAAATGGATTATTTTCCGCTCCCAAGTTACGCTACACAGAACGCTAACTGAAATTCTTGTCAATTTTTCTTCAAATAAACAATGAAAAATCTAGTTTGAATTCATTTTCTGAGCTCAATCCTAACAAACGACTTCTTTTTAATTACGATTAAATAAGGTCCTAAATTCGACAAGTTTAAATTCTTGACCGGCCTTATCTGAATTGTTTTTCCTTCATTTGAATTTTTGGTGGAAAATGAGTGAAAATCAATCTCCAGAAATTTTCCTATTTAATGGCGGTCTTGATTTGTTTAATGTTTAGCTTTCCCAAAATAGTGAATACCGTGGCGTTTTTTGCATCACCAGAAACAAATCGTCTCTAGCACCTCATGTGATCATTCAAGACCGTTTCCACAAAGTTGATGATGCGCATCTTTTGTTAATGCTAAATTGAATAATTTCAGAAAATCGAGGGCGTCTTTTTTAGAGAAGAATCACAAAAAAATCAATTTTTTTTGCTTGATTATTGGCAATACAATCCAAACTAAGTTATATATAAACTGGCTCGGACATATGAAATTTCATATATTAAAAATTTCAAGACAAATAATTTGTTGAAAACCGTTTTGGGAATTTTTAGCCCGTTTTATTCAAATTTTTGTGAAAATTCAACATTCTGAAATAATGGGAACTAAACTCAATGTACGATGACTATCAAATCAGGCTTAAGTTATTTCGATAGCTAGGAAGTTAATTTTTAGCAATGGCATTTTTCCGTTTCTGCTGATGGAAAATTCCTAGAAAAATTTCAAATAATTTTCAAAATAAATGTGATTCCAAAAAATTTTCGAGTTCTTCCCTTTTGGACAAACTTAAATAGCCTTATATGCTGCATGATTCAATGCATCAATTTACTTTTGGCTAACGCATCAAACACAACATTCTTTCACTTGTGTTTTTCTAAAAAAATTCAAAATCGTTTGAAAAAACAGAAGTCAAACTAACTTTTGACGAACACTTTCATTCATAAGTGTCCAGTCTATGGAGACAATCTCGTACGGCATAATTCTACTCAGTGCATTTTGTCGGCGCGTCGAGAAAGGAATAAAATAAAGAGACGACTGTTTATTAATGTATTCACGAGATCATTTCTGTAAGTACAGATCTCAGGATGTACTTTGAATCTCAAAAGAAGATATGAATCATACCATATGATCATCAATGGGAGTAGTGGCTCGTAATTTTTTTTGCCCTGAAATTTTTAGAACTTCAAATCTGCGCTCTGCGTGTACATTATTGACCCATGGTTGTTCATACCGGGACATAAAGTCGAAAACGTTAACGATGACTTTTAATTGACCTTAAATCATTA
>SCLH01000187.1:143667-158730 GCA_004367855.1 Oikopleura vanhoeffeni
TGATTTTGGGGTCGAAATTGCAAAAAAACGGTGGTTTTTTGCATGTTCTAGAAAAAATATACCACTAATCAACAAAAACGCCACTGTAAAGTTTTAAATAGTAAATAAACAGGTTGTATCAAAAATTATGATTCTGAATTATATCCTCAGAGCCCTGTTTAGCTAATATTTTATCGAGAATATGTCAAATTAGGAGCATAGATACCCTACAACGTTTTTTTTTAAGGAAAAAATCTCAAAACCAAAAAAAAACCTTGGTCTTAAAATGACCAGAAAAATTCTCTACAAGATAGCTTTAAAATATAGATACCCATTTCTGAGTTTTGTAATTTTCTTATTTCAAATCGTCTGACACACACAAAGTAATTTGAGATATAAATCTCAAAAAAATTTGGCGATTTCGACAAATTCGGCAATATTGGGAACTTTCGGCGATATGGGAACAGGAATTATTTTAGCTAAAAATCGTGATATTGCGTAGGTTTAATTCGGCGATATTGGGTCTCCCCCTGTATACTTTTGCTATGGTTGACCCGCCAATAAACCCGATATCAAATCTAATTAAGAAAAATATCCACCAGAGCTTTTTAAACAGGCAAATCTGTCGCTTATATAGTCTATATATCTTACCCGAAGACTCTATATAATATAGAGTCTTCGGGTAAGATTGGATTTGCAAAACAAATTTTGCTTGAAAAAGAAAATTTATATAACGATGCCTATAGTTTATTGTAGAAAATAAAAAATAGATAACTTTTAAGGGGGTGGTCGTCGCATTTTAAGAGTTTTTAATAGCCAATTGTGGCAAAAGTACAAATCGTTGGACCAACTTTTACCTCTCCTTGATATATTTAAACAAAAATCTTGCATCNAATGATTTTAAGGTCAATTTAAATGACGATCTGAGTATTCGTAGTCTTTATGTTCCCGGTGTGTGATGAAACGAACCATGGGTCAATAATGTACACGCAGAGCGCCAGATTTGAGTCTAAAAATCAGGGCCAAAATTACGCAGCACTACTCCATTGATATCATATGGTAGGATTCATATCTTCTTTGAGATTCAAAAGTACCCCCTGAGATCTGTACTTACAGGAAATGATCTCGTGAATACATTAATTAAACAGTCGTCTCTTTATTTCTATTCCTTTCTCGACGCGCCGACAAAATCACTGGTAGAATTATGCCCGTACGAGATTGTTCTCATAGACTGGACACTATGAATTTGAAAGTGTTCGTCAAAGTTAGTTTGACTTCTGTTTAATAATACAAACATTTTGAATTTTTGAGAAAAAACACAAGTGGGAAAGAATGTTGTTGTGTATTGCGTTAGCCAAAAGTATATAGATGCATTAGTGCGTATGCGAGCGAGATGAGAGCTGTATTTAAGTTGTGCGTGCGAGAAAGGAAGAACTTCAAAATTTTTTGGAATCATATATTATATATATAAAGCTCCTGAGATGAAATTTTTATCTAGGAATTTTCCATCAGCAAGGAAACGGAAAAAGCATTGCTTAAAAATTACTTTCTAGCTATCGAAATAAACTTAAGCCTATTTGATATCATCGTTACATTGAGTTTATTCCCAGTTATTTCAGATGTTGACATTTTCACAAAATTTGAATAAAATCGGCTAAAAATTCCCAAAAACGTTTTAAAAAAGTATTTGTCTTGAATTTTTTCAAATATGAAATTTCATATGGCCGAGCCAGTTTATATATAACTTAGTTTGGATTCGTATTGCCAATAATAAACAAAAAAAAAATTATTTTTTGATTCTATCTCAAAAAAGACGCCCTCGATTTTCTGAAATTTATTCATTTAGCATTACAAAAGTATGCGCAATCATCAACTTTGTGGAAACGTTTTTCTTGAATGATCACATGAGTGCAGAGACGATTTTTCTGGTGATGCAAAAACACGCCACGGTATTCCACTATTTGGGAAAAGCTAAACATTAAAAAACAAATCAAGGACCGCCATTAAAAGGAAAATTTCTGCGAGAATTGATTTTCACTCATTTTCCCACCAAAAAATTCAAATGAAGGAAAAACAATTAGATAAGCCCGGTCAAGAATTTAAACTTGTCAATTAGGACCTTATTTAATCGTAATTAAGAAGAAGTCGTTTGTTAGGATTTGAGCTCAGAAAATGAATTCAAACTAGTAGATTTTCATTGTTTATTTGAAGAAAATTGACAAGAATTTCAGTTACGTTCTGTGTAAGCGTACTTGGGAGCGCGAAAATAATCCATTTCGTTTTCGATTTCACGTTTGATTTTGACTTTTGTATACGCATTCACTTTTGATCAATTCTCCAGAAGGCCTCATACTTCGTTTACTTCACCTTTTCGGAAATAATATATAATACCAGGTCGAAAAATAAATAGAGTTTCCCAATTGATTCAAGAATATTAATTAAAACTTTCTATCGCCAACGAATTCAGAAGTGAAATATTTAACTTTTGTCGATTTCTCTCAAATTTATTCATACGCCGTTTTCTTATAAAGTGACTAAACTAAACAAAAAATTTAGAAATATTTTTAGTAATTCAATATTCAAACAAAGTTTCTCTGCGGAACAACGTAAACCTTATTTTTACCAGTGGAATTATCATCTATTTTTTTTGACAAATATTAATGGTCTGATAATAGATTTGCGTAAATGGCGACAAAGCACCGTTAATTAAGTGATACGCTAAACTAAAGAAGAATACTCTGCAAGAGATGCAGTATCATTGTTTTGTGATCAATTGCAATTCAAGAAATTAGGATCAAAACATGTTAATAATAACCATGTGACATAATAATACCCATGTTAATAATCAAAACAACGTAGAATCTATCAAGACGTATAAAACATCACATGGCGATCCATTAAGAAGATGCTGCACCACATTCTGTTCGTGCAAATAAACAAAAACGATTTGACACTAAATCAACTTGTTTGGAATTATTTAAGAATTAATTTAAGATTATTCACAAAGGCTTTTGGAAAATTACAATGATCAACAAAAAAATCGGAAATACGGCTTTTCTCAAAAACATTAAATTAATGACCCAATTGTATCAAAAACTATCAATAAATGTTAGCTAGTATTAGATAGGAGTCAATCTTATAATGTTAAAATCTTTATTATGTTAAGTAAGCATTATTTTTGTGTTCTTGGAAATATCGTTATTATAAATCCAGTTTGCTCATAAGCATTAATGTTTTCCACTATTTTCGTTTATTTTATCTGCGGTAGGTTGTCAGGGGTTACCCGTCGGGCCGTTTTGGATCATTTAGAATTTCTCAAAAAATGTTTTTATCGGCACATTAGTAATTTCAAATAATTTGGAATCGAGCACCGTTAGTAATTTCGGAAGCTGGTATATTACAAGAAAAGTACTTTTTTCAAAATTGAAAATAACTAGGCGTTAATTTATTTTCAATTGATTTAATTATTAAGAAGTAAACGAATTAAAGAGTAAAAATTATACACGGCTATATTGAAGGCCCATATATCAAAGCAAGCTCCTTAAAGAATGTTTCAAATTTTTGAATGCTCTTTTTCTCACAATGTGTCAAGTAAAAAAACATCATTTTCTTCATTGATAATCACGCTAAAAAACTAAAACCTGTTCACATAAGAGAAAAATTTTAAATAAAATTGGATTTTCTAACAACTTTCAGGGGGTGACTCTGCCCCTCACAATTGCATATCCAATTAGAAATCAGGAAAAATTTTTTAGCCCAAATGTTTTACGAAATTCGAAAATATAAATTGCGCATCCAAATTTTTCGAAAGAAGGCACATTTTGAAAATAGTAATTGTTGCAAAAGTTCTTCATTCAAAATATAAAAAATGTGCAATTATCCGTCTCGGTTAAAACAAAGAGCATGTAGTTAAAATGACGAAAAAATATAAGGGGGGCATATCTCCGGCCTAATATTGCGAATTTAGGCAATTGTTGCCAATATGTCCCGAAATTTTGGGCCAAAAACTTTTCGCACAATATTGCCCCACCCCTTGTATTGCCGGCTTGAAAAAATTGTAAATTTTACTAATAAAATAGCGTAACAATTTTGAATTGACGTTTTGTTCGTGAGCGCGCACATAAATCGTATAGAAATATTTAAAATAAAATAACCTCGTAGCAGAAAAATACATAGATTTCTTTCATATCTATAATATTCCTTCCGATTCTATAATAGTTTCTGGATATGCTATTTCGTCATTCCACGAGACCGAAATTTGTCATTTCAAATACTGTGCTTTCAAATATCTTGTT
The DNA here is from genome assembly GCA_004367855.1 of Oikopleura vanhoeffeni. Classification (NCBI taxonomy): domain Eukaryota; kingdom Metazoa; phylum Chordata; class Appendicularia; order Copelata; family Oikopleuridae; genus Oikopleura; species Oikopleura vanhoeffeni. The sequence continues at coordinate 147,942 of SCLH01000187.1, forward strand.
TTTTGCAAATTCCGTTCAATGGTTTTTTTAAAAAAGTATGTTTAAAAATTTCAATTTTTACTTTTATACAATTTAAATTTACAAATAATTGACACAGTTTATTTGATCAAAATTTGCAAACGACCGTCACCGTATGCGTGCGTATTGTCATTAATTGTTTTCCCTTAACAAAGGCATCAAATCAGACCTATGGGCAACTGTGAAGCCAAGAAAAAATCAATTGACACAATTTCATAAGTGGGTTCAAATGATGTCACTTGAAACTGTAAGATTTAGATATGACAGGAATAAATTCTGTTCTTTTATAGTGTAGGAGACTCAATTGGCATATGAATTTGTAATTGAAAACAATTTTGCAACAGGGTTTTCAGATATACTGAAGAGTCATAAAAACAATATATTAAATGTGCTGGAAAATCTGAAAATAAACTAATATATATGAGACTTGTCCACAAACAACTGTCTCTTCTGTGAACCTTTAATCATAAAAATTAAAAAAATACATTATAAGTGTAATTTTGGCGCAATCCAAACTTAATTATATCAATTAATGTTTGAGACATTCATCATAGCGATGTAATAAATCCAATTAGGGGAGGTAGTGGGGCTCATACGATTAATTTTTCAAATTGTAACATTAAATTATTGTCCAATTTTAAAAAATTCTAACAACAGGTTTTTCGCCATTTTAAAAGATTAAAAAATCTGAGAAAATCTCGATGATAATTATCATGTTTAATGCTCCAGCTACTAACTATAAAGTATTATCGTTATTAGCTGGGAAGCATTAAACATATAATTCCTCATCGAGATTTTCTAAAATTTTTAAATCTTTTAAAATGCGAAAAAACTGATTGTTTAAAAAAAAAAAAAAATTTTTTAAAATTTACAATAATTAATGTTTAAAAATTTGTCTTGATTCATTAAGACCCAAAATGTTGTTTTTTAATTTTCTAATCGGATAACAGCCTTTTAGTATTTTTTTTCTGAAGTATCCCTTTGAAATTGAGAATTTTATTTGAAAAAACCTCTTTTATATTTGATTTGAAAATTGTGAAAAACCCCAATTTATGTCTACAGCATATTTGTCATATTTTTGGGTTGCGATGTCAGTTTTTTGCTCGAAAAATGATCGGACCACCGTTTATTGGCAATGATAATGAATCTGTTCAAAAACCAACTTGTTGTTAATTCAAGCGTTTTTGATTGACGGAGGAGCTGAAGCAAAAAAATAAGATTGCAAGCAAAAATGTGACATGCTGTATAAAAATTCTTTTACAATATTTGTTAATTTCAAGCACAAAACCTTCCAAAACGAATTCTTGCGTTTTTCACCTTCAATTGCGAATGAAGAAATTAGAAGCTGTGAAGATAAAAACGAACAAGATCTTTCAATATATAGTTCAATAGGGGAGGCACCTTAGAAATAACCACGACCGCCTTTATAAATGTTGCTAAAGGTCATCACAGGTTAAAATTGAGGTCAATAACCCGGATTACGGGGGGAGAGCCCAAAATGCCTTTCGCAAAATTCAGTATATTTGGCTTGAAATGACCAAATGTGACGTGACTCAGGCCTTAACTTCTCGAATAATTTTTCACGCATTTGTGACAAAAATTAAATTTAAATAAGATCGAATAATAATTTGCACAATTGGCACTCAGATAACGTTTAAAAAATCATATTTAATAGTCTCTCTAATGTCACGAAGTATAACTGGACGGATTTTAACAAGCAAAGTCCAATGATATTAAGCCTATTTGCAAAGAGTTTATCATGCAACAGAATCTGGAACAGTTACATTGAGAAATAGTTATAGCAGTTTTTGAATAGAATATTTTTATATAAATAATCAGAGCGCGCAAAATACGAAAAAAAAATAGAACGCTTATTCAAACTAAGATAACTCTAAAAGCTTCTTCACTGGTCAAATATGTTTGGGTGGTTTGGGTTTGGAGTAAACAGTTTTCTCCTGTATTTGTAGTTTCCCGCTATATCAAGCGTGTTAGTTATTAATTATTAGTTTTGATGAAAACGTCTTGATAAATGAGAGCGGTGAAACCACACAGGTGATTTTATCCAACTGGTGCAAAAATTAAAATTTACAGATACTACAAAGCAAATCTGTAAATTTTAATTTTTGACGTCATCAATATCACTGGCCTCTTTGCGTAATTTACACAATAAATACGACTAATATTCAAAGCAATATTTGTTGTCTTGAAATGACTAAAAAAATCATTTTAACAAGTCGCAAAGTACTACTTTCAAACCCGTGGCACCCGTGCATCAATCCAGAAAAAAGGTCAACTCCTTCCAAATGTGCCACGTAGGATATTAAAAAAAATCTAACATTAACGAGAAAATTTCTCCATTTTTCGATTGAAGCATGTCCATAAAATGCTTTGCCAGAGCAAATCATGCCAGTAAAAAAAATCGGTCGTAGCTGGAAAATTGTGTTTTCTCTAAACATTATTTTTCTTCGCCGAACCTGTACACTTCAAAATATTTTCTGATTGACCATCAATGTTTTTATCACTTTCAAAATATGAATGAGATCATAATTCTCTACTTCAAAGTTTTCAAATTTTTCGAGTTTGAACGTTAATTTAATTTCTTCAATTCGAAAGCGCAGAAAAAATCGTGACAAGAATTAAGCATAATGCAATTTGCTAATTCACTTTATATTTCTTGTCGTAATAACGGCGTGCTAAATGACGATCCAGTGCCAATCGGCACTGTCCAAGATAAAGTGATTTTTAAAAATTTTTCCTAAAAACAAATTATATTGTAAATGTCGAAAGCTATGTCGAAATTATGACTCGAAATGAGTCAACCGATATTATACCAAACTAAGACGGATTTTCTACAACGTTGGATAAGTTCAATTTTGAATAAAAGTCTCATAATCAAAATAGGCACAGTATCAAAAAACTCATTGTAATTTGAAAATTTCCAAGCATTTAACACGGCATAAAATCAATATATTTATAGTATTTATCAGTTTTGTCTTCGCTCTTAACATAATGATTGTGGCGAATTTATAATTTCCGATTGCATATTTATATTATTTCAACATTTTGAATCAGTGTGCGCAAGACAGTGTCGATTGCACTGAGTATTATTTAGCAGCTTATTATTATGGCAAACGTATTGTACCACAAAAATTGAAGAATTGGTGAAAAACTTAAGAATGTATAAATGCTAATAAAAGTCGTGTAAAGTCTATAAACGACTTAATCTTGCTCAACTACTATTTAGCTTGTTATAATTTAAAATCGGCGTTGTGAGTGTATGTGTCGTGCAAGGCCGTGAGGGAATTACCTATAAAATCTGTGAAATTGCGTGAGGTTTTGTGAGTCGATGCGGGATATGGCAGAATTCCGGCGAGTTGTGATGGAAGCGAAGATATCGGCCGCGATGCCTTGTACTAATAAGTAACGAGGCTAGAGCTCCAATAGAAGAGGTGGTGGTAGAGAGGTAATCGTGGGTGTAACGGCTTGTTTGAAGTGGTGTGACCATAAATTGGTCGTCATAGGTCTGTGTTGTGCTCGAGATGTGTTGCACTGTTGTTCAGTAGTTGTTCTCGTGAGTGATTCCTTTGCATCGGTCAACAAATAAAGTGAGGGTAAATTGTCCCTGAGAATGATCGCGTGTGGTGGTTTTGTTGACACTGATCTGCAATGACGAGAACATTTTTAGGAAACTAAAGTAGCATTTAACTCGTCGAAAATACAGAGTTAGCCCTGCTCACGCAATTAAGAGAATAGAGTGAATATGCCAAAAAAATAAGAAATGATTGGCGGTTTCCAACTTGAATATGTCGAAAATATAAAAAATTTGCTGAAATTAAGGACTGAAGTTCATATGCAACCAAAAATAAGAATGATTGGTCCTCAAGCTTGAACGGACCTGACAGTCTCCACTAGAGACGATAATTGTTGATTCTGAAAAACATATTCCTCCTTTGAACTATTGAATTTAATTAAAGTCAATTTTTCGGCCATGGGGAGAGTTTTCTGTTTAAAATTTTCGGATTTTTAAACTAGATGTTAGAAGATTATTTTTATTCTTATTTCGATGGGTTTATTAGAAAAAACTCATCTAGCATAAAAAAATATCAAATTCCTGAGGGGTTGCAAAGTGTTTTTAAAATTAGTGAAAAAATAGAAGGCCACTTAGGCATAATCTTATTTAACAGCGACAGATTTGCTTATTTCCAGAAGAAAAAAGTGGATAACCGAGATTCGAACCCGTAACATGAATTTAACATTTCGGACTATATGTTACAGTCCGCTTCGATTGTTACGCGTATCGGTAATGTATCTAGTTATGACCCTTTAACCTGAGTTTGATTCCCAGTATCTATCTACAGGGGAGCCCCAATATCGCCGACCAAATTTTTCGGCAAAAAAATTCAGCGATATTGGCACATTCGGGAATATGGGGTACTTTCGGCGAATGTGAACAAAATAGAATTTTTGTTCAAAAAATGAAAATACAGCGTAGGCGTTTGGAAATGACTTCATATATAAACAATTTTGCACATTTTATAAGAAGTTTCACGATAGTTTAAATGCCGTGAATCAACAAAATGCGTAGAATTTAATACTCCATCAAGCGCAATAAAATAAAAGTTGTTTAGAGTGCTTTAGGAATTCACTCCTGGAAGTGAAGTCATTCATGAGACGATTTGAATAAGAATTTCAACTCAAATGGGGTATCGATATTTTTAAGCTTATCTTCTTAGAAAAGGTTTTTTTTGTCATTTTGAGACCAGGTTTTTTTGGTTTCGAGATTTTGTTTAAGACAAAAAATGGTTTAAGGGGGTAGTGTGGTTTAATTCTTTTGATTGTACCTTCAATCACGGCCTCAGGATACTTCTGAGGATACTTGTTGTGAGATATAGCCTTCGCTTATAACGATTTACACATCTCAAAGTCAAATCTTGCTAACATCACACCCCAGGTGGTTAGTCTATTCTAGACACTAAACGGTTTTTAAATCTATCTTCTTTTAGACCCACGTACAAAGCGTCTCAAACTTTACACAAAGTAGCGAATTAAATAAGAGCAAAAAAAGTGATGAGGAAGAAATTATCGATTTTTGACTTCTTTTTTTCTAGAATCTCACTTGAACGCCGCATTTCCTCCCCGCCAGTTTTCTCTCTCAACCCCAAAACTCTATCCTTCTTCTTAGCCACCCGCCGCCGAGAATCGTCTTAGCCAACGAAGCCATTTTTCGCACTAGGGAGATATTATAACTACCCGCCGTACGAACGCCGATGAGAAGGATTTGTAACTAACAATTCTAGATTTTAGAAATTAAAATTGAAAATGAAATGACCCGGAAATGAAAAAGTTCGAAAAAAAAGTTTTTCTCGAATCGAACCAAAAGTACGCCCACAAACTTGAAGCTGAAAATCTTCACTGATCTACAAAGTTTGCTTGCTGCTAATCAAAATTTTTACCAATCAGCGTCAAATTTTGATAATTAGTTTTTAACATTTTGGCTTAAAAATAATTAAATTCTAGAATCGGATTTAAAAACATTTCCGGATAATTTAATGGTCATGCATGTTTTCGTGTGGGATCATATTCACCGAATGAAGTGCAATCATGGTGAATACCGGTTTTATAAGGGCTTAAAGCAACAAATATTCCGAATTTTGAAAATTCAGATTTTGTTCCTGGGATTTTTTTGAAAAAAAAGATTGCCCACCGCGAGCCTTCCTTGGGTCACCTTTAGCATAACCGTATTAATTATCATAAATAATTCTATAAGGGCTCAAAAATTACGAAATCTAGGCCCTCTTAAATGGGTGTTGTGGTGAGAACTGTTGGAATTGCTCTGGGAAAATAGCCTCTGCCTCCAGCTGGACTGCGAAGTGTCGATAACGGGCAAATAAGAATAAATGAGACAGAAAATACGAGAGGACCTAAACCTTGTCTGTCACACTGCAAGTTAAAATTTTTAATTTGGCTGTAGGATGGCCTCACCGGTGCGGCATCGAAAAAAAATGTAAAAATATTGTGTTCTCAATTACACAAAAATTTGTTAAATCTCGGTCAATTTTTGCTTTAATTGAAAAAAAAAAATTTTCGGAAAAGTACGACGTCTTCAAATATAACCAGAAAAGAAAATTAAAAAAAATAACTCTTTGGTTTTAAGCGGTAAAATGAAAATTCAGATTTTTTTCAATTCTGATTAACTCGGTCATTTGTGTAAAAATGAATAAAACAGACAATTTTATAAAACCTATGAAATGTTTGTCAATATTTTGTATCAGACAGCTTCGTACAAAAATTATTCTTCTGTTGGGTTTTTAATAGTAAAATAAGTTCATTGTGGTTAAGTTCCAGCAGAGGGTTTGTTGTCCTGGTGTGTTGTTTGTCAAACTAACGTACACCCTTGGCGCGCCTACGCGGTAAAAAATCAAATAAAGTATTCTGATTGTTTCGAAATATTTGGTTCTTTCCTGAATTGTTTTCTTTCAGCTGATATCAAGAATATAAAACGAAAATTTTCATTCAACGCTTGTTTTCATTACACCCAACAACCCCCTGTAAGGTGCGAAAATGACCTTTTAGTCCTCGGGGTTCTCACGGGAATAAACTAGTGCGTAAATATCTAAATAAATGAGCTATCGACAGCAAAGGGCTTTCTCCAGGGGTGTTAATTTTGCAACGTTATCGGATTACCGGCTGGTAAAATAACCCGGTCAAAGTATTAAGCTTTCCGGTACCCGGAAGTGAATCTATCTAAATGATTAACATGTACCAAAAGATGCGCAATTATCGTTTTTTGAAACGATATTACGATGCAAGCGGTCATAAGTGACCGCAAATGCCGTTAGAGGAGAATTTAATCCTGAGTGAAAACCAAAAGTGGGTTATATTTTCCATGATACAAATTCCCTCTAGCGGCACTTTGTGGTTCACTATGACCTAGTGTTAAATGCGGTTCAGAAAACCATAATTGCGCTCTTTTGTTCTGTAGATTATTGGAATATCACTTCCGTAGAGAGCGTTACTTGACCGTGAATTTTGACCAGCCGGTACATCTCTGATAACGTCTCAAAAAAAAATACATCCTCGGAAAACCTTCGCTGCGATCAGCTTTACTTTTATTTGTGATACCGCTATTTAACTCTCGTGAGAGAACCCTAGACTAACCAGGTCCTACTTTTTCGCACCTTAGGGTATCCCGGTCCCTAAAGTTACATATTTCGTGAAATATTATGCGAACCAGCGGCTTCAAGGATATTATTCAGATTAGCAGTTTGTAAACTGAGCCTCATCTTGCGTGAAACATGTGTCAAAATTTTTGGCATCATACACTCCTTAGAAACATAAGCGAGGAACAGTGAGACCTAAGCTCAAAAACGGAAAATCTATCTCTCTGAGGTTTTTAATTTTGAAAGTAACACTAAATTTTAACAAACCTGTATATTAGTATTGTAAAACTCTGAGGAGTTGCTTTTGTCCGATAAGGTGCTTTGGAATATATTTTTCTAGAAGTGGTGCAATAAACACCGTTTTTTGGACTTTGTTCATCGAATTATCTCTCCTAGTTAAATTCAAAATTCACTCAAATTTTTGACAACGGTAGCTCGAAAACAAAAAGAAACCTTGAGGAGGCGTTTTTTCAATTTTGACCCTAAACTCGAAATATGAATTTTTCAAGATCACGGGTGGAAAAATTCCAAAAAATGTGCTTCGATTTTTTCGAAAATAGGCCTAAAAAAAGCTGGAAAACACTGAAGAGAATGTAGGCTTACGCTCAACCGAACGATACTTCAAATTGTAGTGGTCAAATTGGACACAACGTTAATTTTTGAACAAAATTTTGAGAAAAATACTTGAAAAAAATCGAAAAAACGCAAAAGTTTCGAAAACTTTTTTTTTCATTTGGGGTGTTTATGCAATTATTATGTCCTAAAATGCACCAAATCAATTGGTGTATGTGTTTTGAACGGACAAAAACAACCCAAATGACAAGAAATTTTATCGAAAATTTTGCGTTTTTTCGTTTTTTTTAAGTATGTTTCTCAAATTATGTTCAGAAATAACGTTTGTGTCAATTTGACCACTAAAACTTCAAAAATCGGTTGACGTAAGCCTACTTTCTCTTCAGTGTTTTCCAAGCTTTCTTTTTAGCCTTACTGTCGAAAAAATCGAAGCACATTTTTTTTCGGAAATTTTTTCACGTGACCTTGAAAAATTTCATATTTTTGATTTGGGGTCGAAATTTGCAAAAAAACGGTGGTTTTTGCATTGTTCTTAGAAATAAAATACCACTAATCAACAAAACGCCACTTTAAAGTTTCTTAATTAGTAAATAAACAGGTTGTATCAAAAATTATGATTCTGAATTAATCCCAGAGCCCTGTTTAGCTAAACTATTTATCGAGAATAGTCAAATTAGGAGCATGATACCCTTACAACGTTTTTTTTTAGTGGAAAAAATCTCAAACCAAAAAAAAACCTTGGTCTTAAAATACCAGAAAAATCTCTACAAGATAGCTTTAAAATATAGATTACCCATTTCTGGATTTTGTAATTTTTATTTTCAAATCGTCTGACACACACAAAGTAATTGAGATATAAATCTCAAAAAAAATTTGGGCCCGATTTCGACAAATTCGGCCAAATTGGGAAACTTTCGGCCGATATGGACAGGATTATTTTAGGCTAAAAATTCGTGATATTGCGTAGGTTTGAATTTCGGCGTATGGGTCTCCCCCTGTATACTTTTGCTATGGTGTGACCCGCCAATAAACCCGATTATCAAATCTAATTAAAAATGAAAAATATCCACCAGAGGCTTTTAAACAGGCAATCTGTCGCCTTATTAAGAGTCTTCGGTAAGATGGATTTGCAAAAACAAATTTTGCTTGAAAAATAAAAATCTTATATAGTTATATTGTATAGAAAATTAAAAAATAGTAAACTTTTAAGGGGTGGTCGTGCATTTTAAGAGTTTTTATAGCCAATTGTTGGCAAAAGTACAAATTCGTTGGACCAACTTTTACCTCTACCTTGATATATTTAAACAAAAAATCTTGCATTCCTAAAAAACATCAAAATTAACGACGGATGGCTCGATCAATTCAGAACGTGGCCTTACAAAAGTGACGATTATTTTTTTCAAAATGTATCTCCTCCCTGAGTTTTCAAGATTGAACAATGATTTATGTTTAAATTAACCGGAGAGTACGTGAGCAGACCCACAAGTTGAGTTTTTGGAAAATTCTTTGATTTTGGCTTCAGAATCACCAAAAAACTGTATTTTGCTCTAGTTTAACATAGGGTCCAAAATTACATGTTTTAGTGATTCTGAAGCCAAATCAAAGAATTTGTCCAAAAACTCAACTTGGGCGGTCTGCTCAGTTCTCTCCGGTTAATTTAAAACATGATATCATTGTTCTATCTAAAAACTCAGGGAGGAGATCATTTTTGAAAATTTTCTTTTTTTTCAAAAATGTATCTCCCTTGAGTTTTTAAGTTAGAACAATTGATTCATGTTATAAATTAACCGGAGAGAACGTGAGCAGACCCACAAGTTGAGTTTTTGGTACAAATTCTTTGATTTCGGCTTCAGAATCACTAAAAACAGTATTTTGACCCTGATGTTACTAGAGCAAATACAGTTTTTTGGTTGGATTCTTGAAGCCAAATAAAGAATTTGTCCAAAACTTAACTTGGGGTCTGCTCACGTTCTCTCCGGTTAATTTAAAATATGAATCATTGTTGAACCTTGAAAACTCAGGAGGAGATACATTTGAAAAAATACTTCCGTCACTTTTTGTAAGCACGTTTCTGATGACGAGCCATTCCGTTAATTCTGATTGTGTTTTTTGTGAATGCCAAGATTTTTGTTTAAATCAAAAGTATATCAACGAGAGGTAAAAGTTTGGTTTCCAACGAATTGTACTTGTGCGACAATTGGGCTATCGAAAACCCCTTAAAATGCGACGACCACCCCCTTAAACTAATTATTTTTTTTAAATCACTTGCAAGCCTGCCAAAAATTATAGAACGATTTCAAAATTGCTCATCATCAAGCTTGAAATTAAAATTTGTTTTAGTAAAACATCAAGCTAAATTTCAAGTGTTCGATCCACCAATCAACTTTGGCGCTCCCAATATCAAGCACCCCAGCCTATAATTATACTCGAGCCAATCACTAAAACAACAGTAGTTGTTTTGGAACATGCGCTGAAGAGATTACTATCATTTTCAAGATTAACTTTGGTTGGAAAAAAGATACTTATAACTTTCATATTTTTTATTTTGGTATTGGTATTTTTGATTATTCAATTCACTGAAAATAAAATAAATGGTCGGTGTATCTAGATTAGGGTAGGCCCGCCAGAAGTTAATCAAATCGGATTTCCCTGATTTTCGGAGCACATTTAGATTTTAAAGTGAAATTGAGTTCACAAATAAATTTGGCCAAAAATTATCTTTTTGAGTCGTCAAAATAAGGACGATTTAAAAGACAATATAAAGTTTCATATTCGTAAAAAATATACTGGTAGCTAAATTCACAAAAAAATCTGTCAAAATTGAGAATAACTAATTTTCTAAGCCATTATCAGTTCATTTATAATTGTTGCCGCTCTTGACGCGATCGAGCTTTGTCAAAAAGTAAAAGTTTTTAAATCATCATAAAGGCCCGGGTCGTGCATATTATCTTAGCGAACAAGATGTCACATATCACCTATTCACACTTTTGTTAATATCCCAGCCCTACTACTTAAAAACACACTACGTTTCCTAATCA
>SCLH01000187.1:158740-192696 GCA_004367855.1 Oikopleura vanhoeffeni
GGGGATATACATGTAAAATTTTATTTTTAACTTCAAGATCGTGCCATCAGTAAACTTTTAGTGACTAACGTTCAACAGTTTTTACACGCTTTCAATCATCAACAGAATCATGGTCAAGAACAAGGATTGGATCCCCCCTGAACATATTTGTTGGGGCGAAAGGTTTCGCGCCATAATCAACTTATTCTAGTCAGTTATATGAGCAATTGGCGTAGTGTTTAGCGCGACTTGATCATCCTGTTTACCTGGGTTCGACTCCGGGAATTCTCAAAACATTTTTCTATGGTAATAACCCAACAATGGTGAGAGGTTCAGAACCTCATAGCTAACTTTAGAGGCTCTGAATTGGTTAATCTCAATCTGAAACGATAATCGATCATTTCTTTAGTGGATCTATCGAAAGTCAACCGTTACATAGTCAACAAGATAATCGGGACAGTTGTTGGAGCAGCTCCCTATAAAAAAAAATATATCGGGTTCGTCTATGAAACGATAATTCTCACCTCTGAATTGGTGAAATTAGTGGTAAACAATATGTCTGCGCCTTATATTTCCGCTCTGCTTTCTCATTCATGGGCAATTTTTCTGTTTTCAAACAAAAAAAAATAAAAAAGTTTTACATGTAGTAGAAAAATTACTATTTTTTTAAAGATGGTCAAGACGAATTCCTAAAAAATGAGTATTTAAGACCTTGTTTTTTTACAAATCGATTATGACATAAAGCTGATAAAAAAAAATTTAGAGAAATCCAAAAAAAATTAGGAAAATATATTTCGAAGGGCTCTGAGCCCTGGGCTCATGGAAAAAAAAATTTTATTTTAATTTTTCAAAAATTGATCGCAAACTCTATGGGCGATTTGAACCTTCAACTTCGTTTTTAATTATTTTTGTCTTTTAAGGTTGTTTCAAAAAAATGAAAGCGACTTTTATGGCTCTATAAGTAAGAGGACTAAATGATTTTAGAAAAAATGGTCCAATTCGAATTATCTTTTTGTTATATATTTTTCTTGATATGTTTCCGAAACGAACCAATTAACTACAACCGGACCAAATGAAACTAACTTATTTCACCAATGACCAATTTCTTTTTTATATTTGTGGTCATTTATAACTATTTAAAAACATTATCTGGTGAGTCGTTTTCGAAATTGGATATGAAAAAGGTGTAGACACCAGGGGTTTTCACAATTGGATCGGGATCGTATCAGTGGGCTTCACCGATCCGATTTAGATTTCTTGGCGATCCTACCGATCCAATCCTATTTTTTTGAAAGCCGACCGATCCGATACAGATGCGATCAAATTTTTTTGCAAGCCTACCGATCCGATCCAAACACATTTTTAGATGTGCCGACCCCTGGTAGACACTCTATTTACTAGTGATTCCCTAGTAGTGAGAGGCATTGTTGTTGAGAAAAGAGTTTATCTTATACTGTGTATTATACAGTCACTGTATTACAGTGTATAAGGAATATATTTGACAAGACTGACAGACAAAGGAATTCATATAATAATAAATGGCGCCTAAAACAGAGAATATAAGCAATAAGATTGAGTGAGCGTAAAACAAAAGCAGCATTTTAAAATGTCAGTACGTCTACAAAAATTCTTTTCAAGAAATCATACAAAATTATCTCCATCGATTTTGTCTACTATATCTATAATGATCTATAATATGATCTATAATATCTACTATGATTCAAATATGTCCCAATCATATAAAATATGATTTCAAATTGTCCCAGGAAAAAAGGCTGTTATGTAACATAGACTATGTTTTCGAGGTGTGTTTTGGCATCCGGAGGGGACAGCCTTTCAATATCATGTCGATACAAATTGCATCAATATCATCGTGATAAAATTAACATTTCCTCAACACCACGTGATTTTCAAGAAGCGTCGAGACTTACGGTGATTTTTAAACAGGATTTTATACAAAAGGTTTTAAATCTGATATCAAATAACCTAAAGCGTCGACAAATCACTCGACGCTTGATGAATCTCACGCGGTACGAGGTTTTATAAGGTCATGCAGGATTTAAAATTATTTTGTTCACAATATAATTCATAATAGTTTCTCAACCTCCTATAAATTCTTTCGGGTGTGTTGTTTTCATTTTTAGCATGTTTGCAAAAATCACTATTTAACAGGTCGATATTCGCCTTATCTCTCAGAATTCCAGTGAAAAGAACGTCTTCCAGGCCAAAGGATCGAAATGGAGTTAAAATTGCATTTGATAAAATTTCTTTGGCATGCCTGAAAGTCATAATTGTACAAGATCCTTTTGAGAGGTGTGCACAATGCATTGCTAGGGTTAGTACCGGGCGTAAAATCGACTTTTAAACTAAGTAGTTTATTAACGATTTGTGATCGGTGACTGGTGCAGGATTTTAAGGAGAATTTTTTGAAAATAGAGAAAAAGTTTTTTTTTAATTTTTTTATTTGGTAAAATGGCATTTCATGCTTTAAATTGACGATTAAAGTAGATGCTCATACCTGCTCAATCCTAAAATTATGCTTATCGGATACCAAATAAAATTTTACGTCAAAAAACACAAAAAAATTCGGCGGCAAAGAATGTTAGCTAAAATCAATTTGAGTTTTCGGTCGTTCCGCCTACGCATTTTTCCATCAAAATTCCTTCAAAATGACCGAAAAATTTTTTTCGAAATTTTTCTTTCGAAAATTTAATTTTTTTGTCATGTAAAGCTAAATGTTTTTGTGGCGCGATCCGTGTCATAACAACATAAAATGAATAATAATTTAACCTTTAAAGCGCCTTACAAAGCTCAAAAAGTTGTTTTGGAATACTCACATTGTGACCACCAGGTGGCTCCAAAAAAAAATTCATGGTCGAAATAATTTTTTTGAGGAAGTTTAACTATATAAACTCAAAGAATTAGTGATGAGGGGTTTAGTTTTGCAAATAAATCTCCCGGTACTGACCCTATGCATTGCACATAAGTTGGTTTTAGGTTGTAGAAATTACTTTTAGGTTGCAAGAAATACTGGTTGAGTCATCTGTTTTGTATGGTTTTGAGCGGACTCAAAAAAACTAACGGAAGTTCTCCCTCCCACCCTCTTTCTGATTGGACCAGAGAGCAAGTCCAGCTAAAGCGATACAAAACAGATAACCAGTATATATTAACTCATTGTATATTTAATCAGTCTTTAATTCTGTACAATTTACATGAATATGGAATAAAATATCCGAAACGTCGTAAATGACTATTATATAATAAACCAGTACATCTTATGTTTTCTTGATAAACATATGGTCAAAGAATACGACTACACTACCTCGTCAATCTGAAAAATCTATCTCCTCCGAGGTTCCATTTTAAATAGACCGAAATTTGAATAAAACTTCTTTAGCCAGAATAAAAACTTTTTTATAAGCGTTTCGTGGATGATTGTATTCGAATATGCCAAAAACTACTGGTTTCTGGACATTGTTCATCAGAAAATTTATCCCTTAGGTTAGATTTTCAACTTTGCCTCAATCTTTGCAAAAATTATTAGCAAGCCAAAAAAATACTGTTAAATGAAATTTGGTTTTCATGACAACAAAATTGTTTCTATTGAGCTTCGAAGGCTAAAAATCGTAACACAAAACCGAGCGAATTTTAAAAATCATTAAAAAATTAACTCAATTTAAACCCCAAAAACAGTATTTCTGATGCATATGGTCAAATAAAACTGCATAACTTATGCAGCATAAGCCCCTTACGACCTATAGTGCCCGGACATTCGAGTTTGACTCACTACGTCGAAAAATATTTGAAACCAATTTTAACCCCCTTGTTGAAGGAATGTACATATTTAGTCGACTCGACCCAAAAATTCAAAGAANAAGACCTACATAGTCTTCGGAATTTATCGATTTCAGGAATAAGTGGATCCCAACCAGTTTAGTAAACGGAAATTTACCGTACAGTTAGTAGGAATAAAACGGAATTCGTGAAATTTTGTTGACTTTTACGGTCATCGACTGTAACATTCCAGTACTTTTAGGATATGAATGTTAAATGACGGAGCATCAAATCCTTTCAATTTCACAAAAAATACAACTAACGCTTTAATCGTAAATAAATAATAATATTTCAAGAACAATTTTTAAAATTTTACCGAATATCACAAGTCTGGAAACCCTATAGCCGCTACGGAATTGAAATTTTCAAACAATAAAGACGAAACATCCGATAATAATTGCACCTTGTCGAAAATCGTAGGATTAACATAAATAAAAATGACCAAACGAACACCTAATAAGGTCTGCGACCTTATACTGGCTATAAGGACATTTTTTAGTTCAGAATGCGAAAATTAGGCAAATTCCCTGTCTGAAGTATCAATATTACAGAACCGGTAAACCATCCTACGTTAAACAGCACGCAATAGCTCGGCGTACAAAATTAGCGCTAAGCTCAGAACTTGAAAATGCTCAAATGGGAGTTATTGAAAATATTGACTTATTACAAACGGGGAATAGCCCCAAATTTGCATACCTAAAAAAGACGGTTAAAGTGCGCATTGTGCGAATTTTTTAAAAAACAACTATTATACGGTTTTAGCCGAAAAACTAGCGATAAATTTGCTCTCCGGACCACAATACCTCCTGCACAAGTGTTCCTATGTTTCGCAATTGGATCGAAATAAATATTCGCTACTTAGACATCAAGTCAGGTTAAATTGGCAATTTTTTCTGAGAAAAGATCGACATAAAAAAAACGGCTTTTCACGATTTAATTAACGCTACCTACGCATTCCAAGCGTCTCCCAATGGGTAAAAAAAAAAAAAAAAAAAATAGTGGCGATATCTTCACACGCGCCGTAACAAACGCCCTGTCACGAGGTCAAAATAATGAAAATTATACAAACTTTGTGAGACGACTCATTATTCACTGTTTAAAGATTTGAACTATTGTATGAACGGTTATAAAAAAGACGTATTTTCCGTGTGTAGAAAATATAATTTGCTGTTATAAACCCCGAAAATGCAAAATTTGTTTTCTAAGCGAAAAAAAGTTGAAAGTTTTTAGGACGCCATTACCGATAGTCAGGGCATTCTCCGCAGAAACCAAGAAATATTAAGGCATCAGGGAGTTAATCGCCCACAAATAAAAAAAGTTACCAGCAATGCCGTGGCCAGATTTTGTGGTACGTGGAATTTATTTCCGACAAGTAGGCGAAAAAGTCGCCAAAAAACCATGTTTTAGTTAATTGATTGATCCTCGAATTAACAAAATTTAAATAAAAAAGAGTCAAATTTTCATTGCCAGATTCAGCTCAACGGCATTTTTGATAACGCTAAAAATCGACTGTCGTCCGAAAAAATGCATATCGTGTTGCAGGATTTTCGACAACCCCCCATTTACACTAGTAACGGACGCTAGTAAGTAGCCTCGGGTGCTGTCCCTTTACAAAAGTCGATTAATAAAGGTAAAAATTATGCTTGTATAAGCAAAACCCTTAACGAAAGCGGAACGCCGTTTGCGAGCGCAACGAGAACGCGGAATGTACGCCATTTCGTATACCGTATAGAAATTGAAATATTTTAAAGGGCCCAGTTACCTTACACTCCTGACTATCACAAAAGTCTCACTTTTTATCGATAAAAATAGTTTTTGAAAAATTCAAAAAATAAGCCGTTGGCAAGAAGGGTTATCAGGAAAATTAATTCATATGTCAGTACATCGGGAAGGTGCATCAAATAACTTGCAGAATGCCTAATCTGACTTTTTTACCGATAAACAAACCAAGTCCGAAACAACCAGCAAAGTACTGTGTGAATTATCAAAGTTTCCAGAATCTAACGTTAAAAATTTCATATCCCTCATGGACATTTAGGCACCCTAGGAGCTTGCCAAAACAATTATTCTCGAAAAAAAAAAAACGAGCAAATAACCGCAAAACATTTTTGGCGTTATAACGATAATATTTTAGAAAAATCACCGTATTCAGAACTGGATCCAGAATGCGTTAAAAACAAAGAGAAGATTAAAAAAATCTCAAAAAAATTAGTAATTTTTGGAATGATGTTCCCTGAGAAAAGTTGGAAACTTGACATTAACGACGAAATTGAAAAATTACCTCTTCAAGAATGGAAAAGTACCTTAAATTCACAAAACCACAAAAATAATTTTTTTTTTGCAACTTAACGGTAACGATAAATTATTTTTACCCGCGATCGACCGTACCGCATTATTTAAAAATCTGTCATGACGATAGCGGGCAATAAGCGGTGTAGGACAGAGTAATTTCATCTTTTAAATGATTTCACCTTGGCCAGGAAAAGAGACGATATCAAATAAATTACTGTTTTTTATAGCTAGGTTTTAACTTGTTAAAACTTAAAGGCGCATACATTGCAGAAACACAATTTCCTATGAAAAAATTTAATCACGGTTAGCAAACCTTAATTGAAACTTTACCGTCGATTTTGTTCACATGAAAGAGAGTCGTACCGGGTAAAAGATTTATATTTTACATAATGGGACCAATTCAGCCGTTGGCTTTACGTCTATCCTGTTTTACCGTGACAGAGCTATTTAGACCGCTTAAACAGGCCTAAAAACTTATCCTTGATATGGGGTACCTAAAGAAAAAATCGGCTCAGACGAGGCGTTCATTTCATAATGAACTTGGTTTTCGCGATTTTGTGAATTCAATTTCCATATCGCCTAACATCCCTGCGCTTATAGACCCCAATGTGGTCAGCTCGAAAGGGGTTCATAGGACCCTTTTGTTTAAAAACAACCTTTGGTTTTTAGTAACGATAAAAATTGTGATTGGAAGATAATGCTTCCTTATTGCCAGGCGCGCTTCATAACATAAACCACATAACGCTACAATTGTAGTCCAATATTTTGTATTTTTGGTAAAAAACCAGAATCGTGACTGGCCTCTTTACGATACAGTAATTTCCCCAGAGGAAAATGGCCATAAGACAGCCAGCAGAACCGCGCGTTAAAAAAAAGGCCTATTGTGCATTTAAAATCACTTTTTATGCTCAAGCGAGCTTGACGCATAACTTAGAAATAAATTGCCCAAATTTTCAAATAACGGATTTTTGCCGGACGACCAAGTTCCTTATAAAAACGCGACCCAGTCCGTCGCTTCAAAACCTACCAATTAACGTGAGGTAGGACCATTTCCAGTAATTAACGCTAATAATTTCTATAGTACAAATACAAAAAAATACGTTGTTGATTTTCTACATAAAACGGTCAAGTTGTAAAAAATTATTTCACGAAAAAAAAACGACCTATAAATCAACTTTAAATTTACCGACAGGTCCGAAAAAATTACGGAACTGAATCTGGGGGGCCTGATTCCGCGCTGATGCTGGTACCCGAAGAATACGCAACGAATCCAAAAGAAAATCCAGCTACCGGGAAATGGTCGACCAATCAGAAATCGTGTCAAAAAAACCGGTCGATTACAAATAACCCAGCCGAAAGAACAAATCTTTACGATTAGTTACCGGTAACTCTATCTGGAGGGCTGTTAAACATTGTGAATCTACCGAGAGAACATGTTGTTAAGAAAATAGGTGTAACGTAAACCATCACTCTGGGATGAAACACAAAAACAGGGTTTTTCGTCTCATTCTTCATTCTGCTTGCTTTTGAGCCCAAATAAACTAAACATTTTATACCGTATATCTTTGTGTGAGTTTACAGGCATTTTCCACGCTTTTCCTGTTGTTAACAGGTTTGTGCGTGGCACTAAGGGCAACTTAAGGGATACTTGGTGCATTTTAAGCCAAAAACAGGGTTTTTTCGCGTCGCCTCAATGACAGTACTAGGAACGCACGAACATATGTATTTCGTTTTTGGGATATTGAACATTATTTCTTGCTTTTCACAAAACAAAATCGAAGGCCTCGATTGGCCGACCAAATTAGGAACGACTTTTCAAAAGTGGCACTATTTTTCACTTCAAAAAGCCCACTCCTCCCTTGAGTTTTTGAAGATTAGAGAATACTTTATAGCTTTTATACCACAGAGAACGTGTGGCAACCTTCCCAGGTTCAGTGTTATTTTCAAAAAAATTTCATCCGGCGCAGTTTTTTGGCCCCTATTTTGAGTGCCTCGGGGGAAAATACTTACTCCTCCCTGGTATTTTTGACGGCAAAACCTAAAACTAGGTATGTATAACGTCCTGAGGATAACGCGGCAAAGCCCCTTGGTTCGACAATTTGGCATTTGTATCTCGTCTTTTTGGAAACCGTCGATTCAAATTCTCAGAAATTTCAAAATTTGAAAAAAATCACACTGTGAATTGTTCCAAATCGCGAATTGAAAATACTTTTTGACAAATGAAAATAAAATGGACATTCTGAATCAACTTATTTTGGCCTATTTTCAGAAAAAACATGGGCCTAAATTACGTCAATCTTAAGGCGGAAATTTGCGTTCGACTTCTTATGCGGACCAGCCTTCTTAAGGGCATTATTAAAGGGTTTTCAATGGCCAATTTGATGCAACAGTACAAATCGTTGGACCAATATTTTTTAATTTCATCATATATTTTGAACAAACTTGGCATTCCAAAAAAAAGGGAAAGAGGCACGGATTGGCTCATATCAATTCCAGAACGTGCTTACAAAAGTGCACCTATTTTATTTTCAAATGGGATCTCTCCTTGAGTTTTCAAGGTACAACAATGGAGTTCATGCTTTAATTAACCCGGACAGACACGTGTAGGCAGGTCTTCTTTTGGGGGATTGTGGCGTGCAAGTAGTTATTTTGACCACGTCGCCAAATTTGGTATTTTTCAATTGCGCACCTGACCATCACAGCAACCTTCGGGAATGTTGTTGGCAAATTAAAAAAAACACCAAATTTTTCTGTGATTTTTTCTTAGAACATTGAAATCGCTTGCTACTGAAAAATGCCCGAATAATGACAGATGCGATCAAAAAAAAATAACCCTTAGTGATTAATTTTCAACAACAGATGTCAGACCAAAAAAAAATTTGGAACTTTTGACCCAATATTCATAGAAAATTTTCCAAAAATATTCGGCTTTTTCGGACTGGCATAAAAACGGGAATATTCTAGATATGGTATCATTTCACGAATACAAAAAAAACAACTCGCAGAGAAAGTAATCTCAATGAAAGTTTTCAATATGATAGTTGTTCCAGATTTTTTGCGCCTTTTCAATATTTCAATTTTTAGCCTTATCAATGTAATAATGGGTGCATCTAAATCAGCATGAAAAGTGATTGCGAGAAATATAAAAAAAAATTATTAAAAATTTCCTTGGTTTCAAAAGTTTAATAGATAATAAAGAATGATTTATGAAAAGAGAAAAGAAATCGACAGTGTACCGTTTCGTGAGTATACTTTTTTTGTTAAAATAATTTACTTCTGCCTATATTTAAGCTTTAGCAAGAGAATTTTTCAAAATAAGTTTCGGCGAATTAAGATGCAATTTCTATCAAATATGCTTGGTTGCAATTGCTAGAGAATTTTTTTCTCGACCAATATAATATCGGCTAATTCTGTGATTTTTTGGTACCGTGGATATGGGACGGTATACTCCAATGGAAAGAAATACCAGCAATAGGTTTCATGCATTTTAAAGGTTGATTGCTGATAATATTTTCTAAAACTGAATCAATTTGACTTCTCAAGGTTACGGACCTACATAATCATTGGCAAAAAAATAAACGTTTCATCAATTCTCACGAAAAGATATTTGGGTTTTAAAAAGGCTTATTTTTCCCCAGCAAATTGCTGGGAGCACCCACAATCCCATTTTTAAGCTTCTTTAAGAAAAATTTTTGTTATTTTGCTTCAGAACCACCAAAAACAGTATTTCACCTATTATAGGGGTTTTAATCTAATCTATTCATCTCCCTGGATGTTGAGTCACACATTTCAAAACCTAGATGGATCTGCAGCTAAAAAGAGTCCGTGCAGATCATAGTAGGAAGTTTCGTCCGAGCTTCTCTCCCAGTTTTGTAGAAAAGTTGCGTTTTGATTTTCCAAAAAATTGATAAATTTAAACTTATATCCAAACAGATAATTTTGGAACCCTTCAACAAGTGCTTCCCGACCATGTACGAAGATAAACACAACCCTATGACTATAGCCCGTACTATAGGCTATAGACTGGGCCTATACTCGCTATCGTCCTCTATTTTTATAAAAAAAAAATTTAAAATTAAATTGGGAAAAATTTGTTCTAGAGCCTTCATTTTGCACGATTACCATCCTAAAGGGGTCGTGTTGTAATTTTTTGAGCCCTTTATAGGATCATTTAATATAAGATATATCGAATATGAGTTCATATTATATGACTGAAGTTGACTCAAGCAATCTTATGACGTAATCATTTTTTTTTTAAACAATTTTCCAAAATATCTAGATATTTTCACAAATTTTGAAATATGTTTTCTGCCCTTATTTTGCAAGAAAATGGTGATGAACCTCAATTCAAGATATTTTTTACTAATCAATGAAGTTTTGGACTAAAAAAAAGTTTTTTTTTGTTCCTTTTTTCTTATTAATTTTTCCCCATTAACAAATACGCCTCCAGTTATGAATTAAACTCCTTCCGATACGCTACGCAACCAGTTTTATTATCCGTGTGTCTCGTATGATACGCAACGATCTCGTTGAAAATTTCACTCTTTTCCGATATCGGAAGACAGGATCCGGAAGGCGGAAATTCCGATCAGGGTCGGCACAAAGAAAATTCAAGCCATATCGGTAACGGATCATATCGGCTTGGGTAAAATTTTCAACCATACCAGACCAGATCATATCGGCTTGGGGGAAATTTCGGACTATTACCGGGACCAGATCGGATGCAAAGGCGGAATTTCCGATACTTCACCTTTTACTGATCGGTTTTATCGAGTTTAATTTTCATCTCCTATGGATCAGGGGTCGGCAATATCTGTTCTGTACTTGTATCAAGTTTTATTAATTCTGCCTTTGAAATCGATACGATCGAGTTTTCTTTTTTCCTCCTCTGAATAAGATACGATACTCTTTGAAAACTCGTGCCTCTGAAATTGGTACGACCCAGCTGTATTTTCACGCCTCTCAGATCCTGGATCATTGATGAAGGTTTAATTACCCTAACAATCCGATACGCTACAGTATTTTCCCCCCTCTATATACAGTACGATTCATTTTTTTAACGTCAATCTCGGCTAAAGGGCCTCGGTGAATTTTGACAGATTTGCACTTTTTTCATTTTTTTCTCTTAAATGATAAAATTTTTCAACTTTAAAATTTTCGGATAAAAACGTTTCGAACAAAAATTGACACTTTCGAGCTTACTACGTTTAATTTTATTTTTTTATATCCATTATTTTCAATTCATAAATCATCTTTTGAAAAAACACTCAAAAACGCGCGTTTGCTATCGAAGGTGTCTAAATTAAAGTAAAATTTATTTTTATTTTTTCAATAATTAAAAACCGTTAAAAACAGTTTTTACCACCATTGAAAATTTATTTTATATGTTTTTATACGAATTCTACGTTAAAATCGTAAATTTAAAATTTCGAAAAAAGAGGAAAAAAAAACGAAATTTTAGCACAACGAAAGAAATATTTTTTTTTATGAGATTAATTTATCACATTTAGCATGGTGAATTGGTCGGCTTACCAATTTGGCAAGTTTTGGTGTAATAAAATTAAATAAATTCTTGATAAAAGAGGGCTTCGATGGATTTCTGCCAAACCGTAGTTTCGTTTCAAAAAGTTTTATTCAGAGTATAACGAGACCGAAAAAACAAAACGAAACATATTTGAAAAAAAATGGTGGCATTCTCAATATTTTTAGCCGGTGATTTGAAAAAAAAAGGCTGAAAAATTTTGAATAAGAAATGAGGATAAATTTTGAAAATATTTTTAAATAGTTACGACCAAAAATCCCAAAAAAATTTCATATGATTTTCTAAATAGCATACAAAAAATATGTGGTCACATAGGCTAAAAGTTAAAGAAGCCATTTTGAGTATTTTTCGTTGATTTTTAACAAATAATGAAGAAAAATTTGAACAAAAAATAAGCCATTTTTTATAATGTTCGGAACTTATTACAACAATTTCTCATAATTTGTCGAATTTGAAAAGTTCAATTTGAACTCAAAATTTTCTAAAAAACAATAATTCGAAATTTCTGTAGTAACAAAAGTTGCCTGGATTAAAACCAAGTAACAAAATTTTCATCACGATCCTATATCCGTATCTGCAAACGCCTTAAGGGCCTTTGTGCTTTTTGACAGATTTGTATTTTTCCGATTTATTTTCTCTTTGATGGGAAACTTTTTGCCCCTACAAAATTTTTTGATAAAAACATTTTCAAACAAAAGTTGTCATTTTTGAGCTTACTTCGTTTCATCTGATTTTCTTCAAATAGATTATTTTCACTTTATAAATTGTCTTTTGAAAAAACACTCAAAAACGCGCGTTTGCTATCGAAGGTGTCTAAATTGTATAAAAATTTAATTTCTATTTTTAAATTAATAAGAAGCCCTTAAAACGGTGTTAACGACCAGTGAAAACTTATTCAATTTAATTGTATACGATTTCGACGTCGAAATCTAAAATTTAAATTTTGGAAAAAAGACGAAAAAAACCGAAAACCGAAAAAAAACCGTCGCGTCGGCTTACCAATTGAGCAAATTTCAGTGTGAATTTTGTTTTTCATTCTGGATAATAAAGGGCTTTGATGAATTTCTGCCAAAACGTAGTTTCGTTGCAAAAATTATGATTCAGAGTATAAACAAGTGCGAAGAAACAAAACGAGGACATATTTGAATAAAGTTAAAGTAGCTATTCGCAATATTTTTAGCTAATTAATTCAAAAAGATTGGTTTGAAAAATTTTGAACTAGAAATGAGGAAAATTTTAAAAATATTTCCGAATAGTTTCGACTAAAAATCCCAAAAAAATGAGATATGATTTTTGAAAGAGCATATAAAGAATATGTGGTCACCTACGCGAAAAGTTAAAGTGGCCATTTTGAAAAGTGTCCTTCGTTGATTTGAAATAAATTATGAAAAAAATTCTACAAAAAATAAAGCATTTTTTATAATGTTTGGAACTTTTTTTAAAAATTTCTCATAATTTGTTGAATTTTAAAAGTTGAATTCGAACTCAAAATTTTCTAAAAAAGCAATAATTCGAAAATTCTGTAGTCACAAAAGATGCCTGGATTATGAACCATTACTTTGATTGTATATTGAGAAGAACATATAAAACCCAGTAAAAAGTTTTTCATCAAGAGCTCATATCCGTTTCTGTCAAAATGCACCGAGGCCCTTAAAAGGGTGGTCGTTGCATTTGAAGGCAGAAAACAAAATTTTCCATGGCCAAGTGACGCCAAAGTACAAATCGTTGAACCAACTTTTACTTTTTTTCTGATATATTTGAACTTAAATCTTGCATCCTACAAAAATATCGAAAGTGACAGATGGCTCGTCCAATTAGAAACGTGCTTACGAAACTGACAATTACATCCTGTATGTACCCTGGTTTGTCAAGGTACACATTCGAAATTTTTATGGATGTGCAGCTGAATAGTCCGTGCAGATCAGTATTGAAAGTTTTGTCTAATTTTCTTGGATTTGGCTTCAGAATTACCAAAAAATAGTATTTGGCCCTATTTTAGGGGTCTCAATCAAAATGTATCTCATCCCTTGATTTGAAAGTTCAGATTCGAAACTTATATGAATGTGCGGCTAAATAGTCCGTGCAGATTAGGATTGAGAGTTTTGTCCCAATTTATTTCTCAGTTTTTTATAAATAGTGTTTTTATTTCCCAAAAATTGATAAATTTCAACTTATTTCATACAAAATATTTTTGAGAACCTAAAAAAGTGTTTTCCTGACCATGTACGCAGATAAAAAGAGTGCCCCTATACTCGCAGTCGTCTATATTATCATTAAAAAACATTAAAATAAAATTGAGAAAATTTGTTTTTAGCGCTTTATTTAGCAACGACCACTCCCTAAAGTGGATTGTGGGTGCAGTAGTTATTTTCGACCACGGTCTCAAATTCGGTATTATTTTTTTTGTATCCGACCATCCAGCACACGAAAAATTGATTGCAAGCAAAAAAAAGTTTATTACTATCGAATAACTAATTCTAGAATATCGGATTTGCTGGCAAAAATAATTAATTTATTTACAATTCTAGACACAGGATAGTCTTAAATTACAAAGAATAATAATCACAGGAAAAAGTTACACGAAATGAAAGTATTTCAGTATTATAATTGTGAAGATTTTTGCTCCTTTTTCTTAATATTTTAATTTTTAGCCTAATCAATGTTATAATAGCGCGCAGTTAATCCACATAAAATAGTGATTGCGAGAAATCTGACAAAATTATTCAAATTTTGTAAAATCTATAATTTAACTAAGATAATCGAGGATGATTTAGAAAAAAGCGAAAAGGAATCACATGAACCGTTCGTGAGTGAAACTGTTTTTTTGTAAAAAAATGTACCATTTTGCCTATATTTAACTACTACCATAATAATATGTTCGAATCCGGGCTGACACAAAGTAGAACCTTCAGAAGGTTTTTTGTAGGGAAATTCTGATTTGTCTCCTACATTCTCACCTTTCGCATCACATTACTAATCGTGTATAGCTATGAATTTTAAAAAAATCCCTGCAAATTAGGATGAATTAAAAAAAAATTATTTGACTATTTTTTTAAGAATTTTTTCTGACAAATAATATCGGCATAATGTAATTTTTGGAAACGTGGATATGAAGTTGAACTTCAATGGAGAGAAATACCAGCAATAAGGTTTTATGCATTTAACGGCTCACGTTGAAATATTTTTTAAGAAATTTATCACTTTTATCCATTTCAAGGTTACGAACTGCAATGTGCAATTAAATCAATAGATGTCTACTTAATTCTCACAAAAGATATTTGAGTTTTAAAAAGGGCTTATTCCTCCCAAGCACATTGCTGGAAGCACCCACAATCCCCTGAACGGGTTGTGCTGCGTAACTAGGGAAGGAACAGGGGAAAAAACTAACTTTTGATGCAAGATCATGCAAGATCTTTCGAAAGTCAGAAATTTTGTTCAAAAAAAAACTTGAGTTGAACTTCATTCGTAATTATAATTTGAGATAATGAAATTTACAAGTTCTAGAAAATCAAGTTGACTACTCCAACTAACACGATCAGAATAAGGTCAAGAAACTGAACCAAAGATAATACTGAATATTTCAAGTTTCTTTCTTCTTATCAAATTAGCAGCTGTCCGTCAACATAATGTTCAAAACTTCTGTCGTACAAATTGATTTCCAATGTCGTCTTTTATTTTGCATATTTTTGGGTTAACGTTACGTTCAGAACGTAACGTAATAATTTTGGCAAAGAAATTTTAGGAAAATTATTTTTACGATAAAAACAATCTTGGATTAAAATCAAGGGTGACTTTTTACTGATAAATCACTTGAAAATTAATTCATTGAGAATCTGGCGAGATCAGGCTTTATAGAAATTTGGACATATAAATTGAAAAATCTCCACAAAATTCTCCAAATTTTAAGTTTTCAATTTCTACAGAAAAATCTTGATTTTGTTTTAAGTGAAATTTATTCGTTCAAAACTTTGAATTTCCCAGGCCCAAGTCTTAATCAAAGGTCATGAATATTTTTTACGCCTCGTGTTGACATAAATTGTCTATGGTTTATGAAACTGCCGTCAGAAAGTTTGCTACGCCAAATTTTTGGTGGTTGTTTTGAGCCTATTGCATGTTTATTCTGGTAAATGAAAATTTTATAAAAATATTAACTGTATTTTACAATGAAGAAAATTGGCAATTGTCCGACAGCATTCTGTCGAATAAATTGATTTGCAATCTCATCTTTCAAATCTCAATTTCCTGAGTGAACGCAACCTAACCCTGAATAAAGTAAAGATTAAATCGGGTTTCCGAAATTATAAGTTGAATTATTAATCAATCATTGTTACGAGGGGGTGACTCATGAAATTGTATTTTTGACAGTTCTGAGAGTTCGTAGTTCGAACTTCGTACGTAAGAAAAAAAGGGTTTGAGATATAGACAAGCAGCATTCAGCTTTGACTTCTTATAATCGCTTTAGCTCTACTGACTTTATCCTGTTCAGAATGTTAAAACAACGAACGAGATAGAAAGAGAGATGTGAGTCTGGTGACAAATATGGATATTAAGCGACGAGTGATTGTGCGGACCGCCTGTCGGCCAATCAGGGACGGTTATTACCCTGTTTAGTACATTCTTATCGTTTTTGGGTCTACTTCATCCGAACAGGATATGGTACTCTAAAAAAATGATAATTCTTACAGTATTTTTGGACCACGTTCGAGGCTCCTTTCATTTCATATCACTTTTATTCTGCCGCAAGAAATCTGATGGTTTAATTGTTTTTTTTCAAAAATTCTGGAAAAAAATTCTAAAATTATCCAAATTAGATTATTTTTGCGATTAACTCTGTCATAAATTCTAATTACCTAGAATTTCATCATAAACTTTGCTTTTTCAAGTATTAAAATACGAAAGTTTGTTCGAATAATTTTGATTTCTTGGCATTTTTGGATAAAACCTGTTATTTCTGTATAAAAATGTTTTTTGCCAAATTTGGAGTGCTTATATTTTTTAGAATAGTTTGATAATAAAAAAAAATTTAACGTTGACACAAGCAAATTTGCGAGAATACACTCATATTATTAATTTTCTATTTAACCCTCCGAAGCATATAAAGAAAAATCCGCCAAGACATAATAGTCTTTTAGGAGGCTATATTTTGAGCGTTGTTTACAGGAAACCCTTATTAGATCAATCTTTAATTTTTCCTGTAGGATCAAGTTGAAGAATTTAACTTTCGAAAAAAATATATTATATTTTTGAAATTTTAAGTTAAATTCTAGAAAAAAACGTTTGGAAAGCAAGGTTGATTAAACCACCTGACACTACCTCATGGGCCATGACTCATGGCCCATGAGTCATGGGAGGCTCCAGGAAATGTATGTTTATCTAAATAGTTGCGCAGTGCTCTATTTTACTTAATACTTTTGTCTGATTGACTATATTTGTTGGAAAGTATCACTCTGGCATGGTTTTCACAAATTAAATATTCTTACAAAATATATCATTTTATTCATACTCATGTCAAAATAAGATATTTTGAAATTTCACTCTCAAAGAAATATTTTTGCTCCAGATATGTCAAGAAGGCTTATTTTTTTGCAAATTGTACTCGAAACACTTTTCCCAAAAATTTTTTTATTTGAAATTTTTATTCCAAATTTGGGCCAAAAAGTATTTTTTCGGAAGTAAAACTTAAGCGAAAAATCGGCTTTCAATCAACTCTTCATAAAATTTTGACCCAGTATCCGAAAAAATTAAGGTAATATTTTTTGGTTCAAATTATTGAATTTTAAAATGCTTTTGGAGGAAAAGTTTCTGTGATCATTTTTTCGTCATTTTTGACTGATTTAAAGTGGCTTTAGCCTTTCAAAAAGCTTTATGCCTCGATGGGTTTAAGAAAATCGATGTTTAGCCAATCAGAATCCGTCATTTTTCCAAGATTTTCAGAGTAACAGATTTTTTATTCTTATTTTTTCAAAAATTCTGAACAAAATGTGCCTTTTTGTTTTTACATAACTATCGTAGATTTCCAATGCTGAAAACACCCTTTTTGGTATTTTAGTTTAATGTTTTGAATTTTTCCTAATATAACTGTAGGTAAAAGTTCGACTCAGTTTGTAAACGTATCCCCGTAGGTGAAAGTCGCCATCAGATGATCAAATAAGGCTTTTATAAATTTTTATTTTTAAATATGTATAAATTAAATTGACGTTTTTAACAATAAATATGAATTTTGCTAATTATCATTACCAGAAAGTTTTTCAGAGCGAATAATTTCAGAACAATTGAAGTCGAAAAATTTCGTAAGTAGACTTTGGTTTTTCTCCCAAGATTATGGTAGTTATCGAGGTTCTTGAAATTTGGAACACGAAAAATTTTTTAGCTCGAATGTTTTTTTTCAAGCTTCAGTTTTCGAATTAATCTATTAATGTGACGATGAAATTAAAATTATATGATAAAAAAATTAAGCACACGTTCAGATTGCCATTTTATTAGAAAACCATAAAAATAACCACAAGTTCTCCCGTTAGAAAAATTCTATATTTTTTTTAGTTTTAGAAGTCTACCCTAGAAGTTCGTTTTGTTGTTAGTTAAAACCCCTTGTTTAATTGTCGAAAATGTAAACATGCGAACCGCTATCTTAGGAGGCTTTAAGGGATTGGGCGTCGATATCTCAGCTTCACGTACAATACTTTTTGATAAACCTATTTTGTAAAGAATTTTCTGCCAAGTTTTTTCACTTATAAGATTTTTTTTTTAATTTTTAAAAGAAAAGTCGGTTTTTCCAGGGTTGAAATTAAAGGTTAAATTAAGGGTGACGATAATTGAGACTTCTCAGGTATCTTTTTGGATTGCCCTATTTTGTAGAGAATTTGTCACTGAGTTTTTTAACTCCCAGGATTTTTTCTGATGTTTTTCGAATAAAGAAGGTTTTAGAAGATTTATAATTCAGAATTTCAACAAAAACTATAAATTCAGAAGTCGTTTCTGAGACTCTGAAGACAAAAATTGAAAAGGGCTTCCATTTGAACCTTAATTCAATCTTTGCGATGAATTCGAAGCACAAATTAAAAACAATTCTAAATATTTTAGAGGAGGAGTAGGTTTTTGCGCGAGGCTCCCAAATAAGCTGTTTTGACTACTTTAAGGCGAAATTTTGAATAAAGGCTTCCATTTGGTGATGAGTATTTATATATACATCCTAAATTGCAAATATCAATAAAAAGTGATCAGAGAGGAATGAGGAGTAGGCTTTTTAGTGCTTTTAAGGACGCCTACTGAAATTCATTTTTTGAGCGTAGGTTGAAGTATTAGATGACTTGAATAGTACTGACAACTTCTGCCAGGTTTCTCAGAAACTTCACTTGAAAATGTGTAAAAAAGAGCCCAATTATCGACGCCCACTCGCAATTTTGCATTATTTGTTAGGCTTCTCCGGAGCCTCACGCAAAAAAATAATAAAAAATGATGAAAATTGAAGGAGTACGTACGAACTGCGTGTCTTTTTGAGAAGCGTTTTAAACGCGTAGGTGTCGGCGTAGGTGGNATTGTATCAGATTACTGTTAAATTCAAAATTACCGCGAAGGTTGGTTCTGTTAGTAACAAATGTTTTTGTAATATTACCTTTGCTAGTTTGGCGGGAAATGGCCTCGGAAAAGGCTCAAATTTGCGAAACCCACTTCCTTAAGGGAGTGTCCATGTCTGATGTTTATGAAGACTTAAAGTCAATCAGAGTAAAATAGATTTCCTATGCTTCGGATTTCTATCTATTGGTGTCTTGGAAACTAGACAGCTTGACCAAATTTGCTGTTTAACATGTTTATTTGATATTTATTCCAGTCAAAAATCGTGGTATTTGATAGGTAATAACGCTAGAATGAGGCATAGAACAGTGACATTTTTTGCTCTAGAATCAGCTGGAGCTGTGATCTTTTAAAGAACTTTTAAAAGGTGTCGTTTATGACTACTCATGACTTTATTGCACGCTGATAAGATCAGTAACCTAGAAATGCATGATTTTATCAGAATGTTAATAAAATACATTCACTCAACTCTCCCTACGGGTTAATGAGCGAAATTTTGCAAGTTTGAGTACAAGAGGGAGGAAAGTTGATAGTAAACAGATCTTATACAGTTCAATCAGGAAATTATATGTGAAATGCAATAATAATAAGATGCGAGTGATAACCTTATAAAATGAATTTCAAAAGTTTAAGCTTGTTATACAGTAAATAATATATAACTTATACTCACGAGTTAAATAATGGTGAAAATGAAATAAATTGACAAAATTTTATAAGAAATTTTTTAACATTCACTTAATTGGATAAATTAAGAAGATCCCTACCCCTACTAACTAATTGTTGGTCTGGAAACGTTTAAAGTTTTCAGTATTAGTTACACAGTATAAAAAGCCGTATTATTATCAAACTCAGTAATTGCTAACTTTAAAAATAAAAAGTTAAAGCCCTAAAATTTACTAAACAGTTTCTGCCGACATTCTTGATTTCTAACTTTTCAAGTCTACTTATTTTTCTGTGAACAAATCTTTACTTTTGAAAATGGTGAAAAACTGAAACATATCAAGTAATAAACTTTTTTAATATTGTGAACGAGTTCTACCTAATAGATAAAATTGGAGAATAACCGAATCGTAGTTCAAGCAGTTGAAAAATTGCTAAAAATAATTCGTCGGCTTGAAAAGTCAATTTATTTTATAAATGAATGTCTAGAAAACAGAAAAACCCCAATTTTTGCAAAAATTGGAAAAAGTGCGCGAAGGAAACTTCTAAAATGCAAGGTAAGTCCAAAAAACATAAAAAAGATGGAGAGAACGAACGTTCTGAATGAGAAAAGGAAAAATACCGGTACAATGTATAATTTACAATCCGAAGTAAATTTAAAATTTGAAAAATTAAGAAAAATTGCTCTGACACTTATTCTTTCGATATTTTGAAATCTGAAATAATGAGAAGAGTTTTATCATCTGAAGCTTTCAGAGATAAGAAGAGAGACAAAAAACTAGANAGAAAAATACTTGAAAAAATCGAAAAAACGCAAAAGTTTCGAAAACTTTTTTTTTCATTTGGGGTGTTTATGCAATTATTATGTCCTAAAATGCACCAAATCAATTGTGTTATGTTTTGAACGGACAAAAACAACCCAAATGACAAGAAAATTTTTATCGAAAATTTTTGCGTTTTTTCGTTTTTTTTAAGTATGTTTCTCAAAATTATGTTCAGAAATAACGTTTGTGTCAATTTGACCACTAAAACTTCAAAAATCGCGGTGACGTAAGCCTACTTTCTCTTCAGTTTTTCCAAGCTTTCTTTTTAGCCTTACTGTCGAAAAAATCGAAGCACATTTTTTTTCGGAAATTTTTTCACGTGACCTTGAAAAATTCATATTTTTGATTTGGGGTCGAAATTGCAAAAAAACGGTGGTTTTTGCATTGTTCTAGAAATATTACCACTAATCAACAAAACGCCACTTAAAGTTTTAATAGTAAATAAACAGGTTGTATCAAAAATTATGATTCTGAATTATATCCTCAAGCCCTGTTTAGCTAAATATTTATCGAGAATATGTCAATTAGGAGCATAGATACCCTACAACGTTTTTTTTTAGGAAAAAATCTCAAACCAAAAAAAAACCTTGGTCTTAAAATGACCAGAAAAATTCTCTACAAGATAGCTTTTAAAATATAGATACCCATTTCTGAGTTTTGTAATTTCTTATTTCAAATCGTCTGACACACACAAAGTAATTTGAGATATAAATCTCAAAAAAATTTGGCGATTTCGACAAATTCGGCAATATTGGGAACTTTCGGCCGATATGGAACAGAATTATTTTAGCTAAAATCGTGATATTGCGTAGGTTTAATTTCGGCGATATTGGGTCTCCCCCTGTATACTTTTGCTATGGTTGACCCGCCAATAAACCCGATATCAAATCTAATTAAGAAAAATATCCACCAGAGCTTTTAAACAGGCAAATCTGTCGCTTATTAGAGTCTTCGGGTAAGATTGGATTTGCAAAAACAAATTTTGCTTGAAAAATAAAATTTATATAGTTTATTGTAGAAAATAAAAAATAGATAACTTTTAAGGGGTGGTCGTCGCATTTTAAGAGTTTTTAATAGCCAATTGTGGCAAAAGTACAAATTCGTTGGACCAACTTTTACCTCTACTTGATATATTTAAACAAAAAATCTTGCATCCTAAAAAACAATCAAAATTAACGGATGGCTCGTCCAATTCAGAAACGTGGCTTACAAAAGTGACGGAATTATTTTTTCAAATGTATCTCCTCCCTGAGTTTTCAAGATGAACAATGATTTATGTTTTAAATTAACCGGAGAGTACGTGAGCAGACCCACAAGTTGAGTTTTTGGAAAATTCTTTGATTTGGCTTCAGAATCACCAAAAAACTGTATTTTGCTCTAGTTAACATAGGGTCCAAAATTACTGTTTTTAGTGATTCTTGAAGCCAATCAAAGAATTTGTCCAAAAACTCAACTTGGGGGTCTGCTCACGTTCTCTCCGGTTAATTTAAAACATGAATCATTGTTCTACTCTAAAAACTCAGGGAGGAGATACATTTTGAAAATTTTCTTTTTTTTCAAAATGTATCTCCCTGAGTTTTTAAGTAGAACAATTGATTCATGTTATAAATTAACCGGAGAGAACGTGAGCAGACCCACAAGTTGAGTTTTTGGACAAATTCTTTGATTTGGCTTCAGAATCACTAAAAACAGTATTTTGACCCTATGTTAACTAGAGCTAAATACAGTTTTTTTGGTTGATTCTGAAGCCAAATCAAAGAATTTGTCCAAAACTTAACTTGGGGTCTGCTCACGTTCTCTCCGGTTAATTTAAAATATGAATCATTGTTGAACCTTGAAAACTCAGGGAGGAGATACATTTTGAAAAAATAATTCCGTCACTTTTGTAAGCACGTTTCTGATTGACGAGCCATCCGTTAATTCTGATTGTTTTTTGGAATGCAAGATTTTGTTTAAATCAAAGGGTTATAATCAAAGAAGGTAAAGTTGTCCAACGATTGTACTTGTGCGACAATTGGCTATCGAAAACCCCTTAAAATGCGACGACCACCTCCTTAAACTAATTATTTTTTTTTAAATCACTTGCAAGCCTGCCCAAAAATTATAGAACGATTTCAAAATTGCTCATCATTCAAGCTTGAAATTAAAATTTGTTTTAGTAAAACATCAAGCTAAATTTCAAGTGTTCGATCCACCGATCAACTTTGGCGCTCCCAATATCAAGCACCCCAGCCTAAAATTATACTTCGAGCCAATCACTAAAACAACAGTAGTTGTTTTTGGAACATGCGCTGAAGAGATTACTATTCATTTTCAAGATTAACTTTTGTTGGAAAAAAGATACTTATAACTTTCATATTTTTTATTTTGGTATTGTATTTTTGATTATTCAATTCACTGAAAATAAAATAAATGGTCGGGTGTATCTAGATTAGGGAGCCGCCAGAAGTTAATCAATCGGATTTCCCTGATTTTCGGAGCACATTAGATTTTAAAGTGAAATTGATTCACAAAATAATTTGGCCAAAAATTATCTTTTGAGTCGTCAAAATAAGGACGATTTAAAAGACAATATAAAGTTTCATATTTCGTAAAAATATACTGGTAGCTTAAATTCACAAAAAAATCTGTCAAAATTGAGAATAACTAATTTCTAAGCCATTATCAGTTCATTTATAATTTGTTGCCGTCTTGACGCGGATCGAGCTTTGTCCAAAAAGTAAAAGTTTTTAAATCATCATAAAGGCCCGGTCGTGCATATTATCTTAGCGAACAAGATGTCACATATCACCTATTTCACACTTTTGTTAATATCCCAGCCCTACTACTTTAAATAACACACTACGTTTTCCTAATCAGGGCCGGGATATTAACAAAAGTGTGAGCCGGGATATTAAACAAAAGGGATATACATGTAAAATTTATTTTAACTTCAAGATTCGTGCCCATCAGTAAACTTTTAGTGACTAAACGTTCAACAGTTTTTTACACGCTTTCAATCATCAACAGAATCATGGTCAAAGAACAAGGATTGGATCCCCCTGAACATATTTGTGGGGCGAAAGGTTTCGCGCCATAATCAACTTATTCTAGTCAGTTATATGAGCAATTGCGTAGTGTTTAGCGCGACTTGATCATCCTGTTTACCTGGGTTCGACTCCGGGAATTCTCAAAACATTTTTCTATGGTAATAACCCAACAATGGTGAGAGGTCAGAACCTCATAGCTAACTTTAGAGGCTCTGAATTGGTTAATCTCAATCTGAAACGATAATCGATCATTATTTAGTGGATCTATCGAAAGTCAACCGTTACATAGTCAACAAGATAATCGGGACAGTTGTTGGAGCAGCTCCCTATAAAAAAAAAAATATATCGGTTCGTCTATGAAACGATAATTCTCACCTCTGAATTGGTGAAATAGTGGTAAACAATATGTCTGCGCCTTATATTTCCGCTCTGCTTTCTCATTCATGGGCAATTTTTCTGTTTTCAAACAAAAAAAAATACAAAAAGTTTTACATGTAGTAGAAAAATTACTATTTTTTTAAAGATGGTCAAGACGCAATTCCTAAAAAATGAGTATTTAAGACCTTTTTTTTTACAAATCGATTATGACATAAAGCTGATAAAAAAAAATTAGAGAAATCCAAAAAAAATTAGGAAAATATATTTCGAAGGGCTCTGAGCCCTGGGCTCATGGAAAAAAAATTTTATTTTAATTTTCAAAAATTGATCGCAAACTCTATGGGCGATTTGAACCTTCAACTTCGTTTTTAATTATTTTTGTCTTTTAAGGTTGTTTCAAAAAATGAAAAGCGACTTTTATGGCTCTATAAGTAAGAGGACTAAATGATTTTAGAAAAAATGGTCCAATTCGAATTATTCTTTTGTTTACATATTTTTCTTGATATGTTTTCCGAAACGAACCAATTAACTACAACCGCGACCAATTGAAACTAACTTATTTCACACAATGACTATTTTTTTTTTAATTTTTGGTCATTTATAACTATTTAAAAACATTATCTGGTGTGAGTCGTTTTCGAAATTGGATATGAAAACGGGTTAGACACCAGGGGTTTTCACAATTGGATCGGGATCGTATCATGGGCTCCACCGATCCGATTTAGATTTCTTTGGCGATCCTACCGATCCGATCCTATTTTTTTGAAAGCCGACAGATCCGATACAGATTACGATCAAATTTTTTTGCAAGCCTACCGATCCGATCCAAACACATTTTAGATGCGCCGACTCCTGGTAGACACTCTATTTACTAGTGATTCCTAGTAGTGAGAGGCATTGTTGTTGAGAAAAGAGTTTATCTTTATACTGTGTATTATACAGTCACTGTATTACACTGTATAAGGAATATATTTGACAAGACTGACAGACAAAGGAATTCATATAATAATAAATGGCGCCTAAAACAGAGAATATAAGCATAAGATTGAGTGAGCGTAAACAAAAGCAGCATTTTAAAATGTCAGTACGTCTACAAAAATTTTTTCAAAAATCATACAAAATTATCTCCATCGATTTTGTCTACTCGATTCAAATATGTCCCAATCATATAAAATATGATTTCAAATTGTCCCAGGAAAAAGGCTGTTATGTAACATAGACTATGTTTTCGAGGTGTGTTTTGGGATCCGGAGGGACAGCCTTTCAATATCATGTCGATACAAATTGCATCAATATCATCGTGATAAATTAAACTTTCCTCAACACCACGTGATTTTCAAGAAGCGTCGAGACTTACGGTGATTTTAACCAGGATTTTATACAAAAGGTTTTAAATCTGATATCAAATAACCTAAAGCGTCGACCAAATCACTCGACGCTTGATGAATCTCACGCGGTACGAGGTTTTATAAGGTCATGCAGGTTTAAAATTATTTTGTTCACAATATAATTCATAATAGTTTCTCAACCTCCTATAAATTTCTTTCGGTGTGTTGTTTTCATTTTAGCATGTTTGCAAAAATCACTATTTAACAGGTCGATATTCGCCTTATCTCTCAGAATTCCAGTGAAAAGAACGTCTTCCAGGCCAAAGGATCGAAATGGAGTTATAATTGCATTTGATAAAATTTCTTTGGCATGCCTGAAAGTCATAATTGTAACAGATCCTTTTGAGAGATGTGCACAATGCATTGCTATGGTTAGTACCGGGCGTAAAATCGACTTTTAAACTAAGTAGTTTATTAACGATTTGTGATCGGTGACTGGTGCAGGATTTTAAGGAGAATTTTTTGAAAATAGAGAAAAAGTTTTTTTTTAATTTTTTTATTGGTAAAATGGCATTTCATGCTTTAAATGACGATTGAAGTAGGTGCTCATGCCTGCTCAATCCTAAAATTATGCTTATCGGATACCAAATAAAATTTTACGTCAAAAAAAACACAAAAAATTCGGCGGCAAAGAATGTTAGCTAAAATCAATTTGAGTTTTCGGTCGTTCCGCCTACGCATTTTTCCATCAAAATTCCTTCAAAATGACCGAAAAATTTTTTTCGAAATTTTTCTTTCGAAAATTTAATTTTTTTGTCATGTAAAGCTAAAATGTTTTTGTGGCGCGATCCGTGTCATAACAACATAAAATGAATAATAATTTAACCTTTAAAGCGCCTTACAAAGCTCAAAAAGTTGTTTTGGAATACTCACATTGTGACCACCAGTGGCTCCAAAAAAAATTCATGGTCGAAATAATTTTTTTGAGGAAGTTTAACTATATAAACTCAAAGATTAGTGATGAGGTTTAGTTTTGCAAATAAATCTCCCGTACTGACCCTATGCATTGCACATAAGTTGGTTTAGTTGTAGAAATTACTTTTAGGTTGCAAGAAATACTGGTTGAGTCATCTGTTTTGTATGGTTTGAGCGGACTCAAAAAAACTAACGGAAGTCTCCCTCCCACCCTCTTCTGATTGGACCAGAGGAGCAATCCAGCTAAAGCGATACAAAAACAGATAACCAGTATAATTAACTCAGTGTATATTTAATCAGTCTTTAATTCTGTACAATTTACATGAATAAGGAATAAAAATTCCGAAACGTCGTAAATGACTATTAAATTAAACCAGTACATCTTATGTTTTCTTGATAAACTATGGTCAAAGAATACGACTACACTACCTCGTCAATCTGAAAAATCTAATCTCCTCCGAGGTTCCATTTTAAATAGACCGAAATTGAATAAAACTTCTTTAGCCAGAATAAAAACTTTTTTATAAGCGTTTCGTGGATGATTGTATTCGAATATGCCAAAACTACTGGTTTCTGGACATTGTTCATCAGAAAAATTTATCCTTAGGTTAGATTTTCAACTTTGCCTCAATCTTTGCAAAAATTATTAGCAAGCCAAAAAATACTGTTAAATGAAATATGGTCAAATAAAACTGGATAACTTATGCAGCATAAGCCCCTTACGACCTATAGTGCCCGGACATTCGAGTTTGACTCACTACGTCGAAAAATATTTGAAACCAATTTTAACCCCCTTGTTGAAGGAATGTACATATTTAGTCGACTCGACCCAAAAATTCAAAGAAGAGTTCAATTCTAGAATTCATTTTTAGGACCCGAAAAAAATATTTCCATGAAGAATTTGATTCCGCGGGTAATATCCTTCCTTTTCCAACCAGAATTGATTTCTTAAAATTAATGAAATATACGCTGACAAAATTTAGTATATTTCGAACGCGGATAGGCGTATTTCGTCATCTAGATGATCTTTCGATGGTTAGCTGCTTATCTAGAATTATTTCGAATTTATTTGTACATATGCTCGAAACAGATGTTATATACAATTTCTCAAAAAGCGGCGATGTTATAGCGTGGGTACGTTATGCCGACGATGTTTGTGCCATCCTAAATAAGAATAGCTTTCAAAAGGTTTTAATAAAATTAATAATTTGGATAACAATCTATCGTTTACGAGCGAAAAAATGCTTGACAACAGTCTCATTTTTTTCATCGAAAATTCAAAAATTTAATTTAAAAGTTATAGT
Organism: Oikopleura vanhoeffeni; assembly: GCA_004367855.1. NCBI lineage: Eukaryota > Metazoa > Chordata > Appendicularia > Copelata > Oikopleuridae > Oikopleura > Oikopleura vanhoeffeni. The sequence continues at coordinate 186,458 of SCLH01000187.1, forward strand.
ACATTTGGTAACAAATTTTTCTAACTATAATAAAGCCGTGATGCCAAAAAGATATTTGATTTAAAATATTTTCACTCAGGTCCATAATATCTCCGATTCTAGTTCGAACGAATTCTATTTTTAAGAGGGTCTAAAAATAGTTTAAAATATTTATTTAAATAATGAATACCCTGAATACTTACTCGACCAGAAAATGAAACTTTTTCTAAATAACAATAAACTGATAAGCCAAAAATAGACGCAACTCTCATCTTAAATTACACTTGTGCTAATACCGAACATTACTGCAAACACCTTGTTCAAAAATTTACTCTTCCAGAATTTACAATAAATATCGCTTTAAAGACCGTCAAAATTAGCCTATTATTTAGCCGTAGCGCTAAATCTGAAAATATCTCTATCTTTTATACCCCAGAAAGTATTTATCATTTTATTTGTATGTGTGAAGAAGACTATATCCATCATGATGCCCGAGTAACTTGAATCTCTTATTTGCCTTTTAAAAGAATAAAGAATATGAGATTTAAGTTACTCGGGCATCATGATCGATATAGGAATGTGTCTCAGACCTTTACATGAACGCATGTGTGAACACGGTCAGCCTAGCAGAGGCGGCAAAGTCTTCAAACACAAAACTCATTGCCCAAAATTCAAAAAAAGCTTAGCTAAAACTAATATCAGTATTTAAAACCAGCGCAAAAAGATCGTTTTATATACGAATATTTACAATTACATTTTAAAATATCAACTCGTAATTTCAAAAATTATTTTGAACGCTAACACACTGAGGCGTATTTAATCAAAACACAACGCACAAGTTTGAACATTCAATTAGATGAAAATTTCTTCGCGCTCTTCTCCAAAATAGGCAGTAAAAATAAAAATTTAAAGCCCTAAAATTTACTGGAAAGTTTTTACCGACATTCCAGATTTCTTACTTTACAAGTCTCCTTATTTTTTCTGTGAACAAATCTTTACTTATGAAAATGTTGAAAAACTGAAACATGTCAAGTAATAAACTGTTTTAATATAAAATAAATTAGTAGAATATACAGGTTCGTGCTCAAAATGACAGGAAACCACATTTACAACAATTTATCATGATTAATTAATAGATTCAAGGATCTTGCAGATCCGATCTTCATGAAATTCTGAATTTTCTAAAAACACTACATCGCGATTGCCGTAAAAATAAGAAAAAAAATCAATTTCGTCTTTTTTTAGGTAATAAGAATTCATAATACTTAATTGTGCTTATCTCTTTCCTATACAATAATCTGGATAATAAAGCAAGGGTGGCCAAACATCTTCATCGACTTTCCATTTCCCCAGTCTCATAGGTACTGAATGGTGCCTGCGTTTTTCTCCGCAAATAATTTTATCACCATTCGAGTTTTTCAATAATTTGAGCATTTGATCTATATCGAAAGGAGTATCATCATCAAGGAAGAAAACCCAATCATCTGGTGATGCTCCACATGATTCTTAAAATTTCTTAATTAAAAAATGTCAAAAGAATAACTACTAACGACTTAAACCACAAAACTATTGTGTGCAGGCCCTGCACTGCAGGGGTCGGCACAATAAGACACTCAATAACTTGAAAATGATGGTGATCGCTTTAGCGCGTGTTCGAATCCAACAAGAGTTTTCTAAGTGATTGTCTTGTGTAAAATAATAGGCAAGGGTGATTGATATTGGGAGCGCCAAAGTTGATCGGTGCGTTATATCAGCTGATCAACTCCCGGCTGATAAGGCGGCATGGGATTCGACAATAGTCGGGTTCAAACACGCGCTATAGAGATCACCCTCATGATTCACTTTTGTTGGAAAAATAATATATAGAATACCTTGGAAGTACTGTATTACAGACTGTATGATACAGTAGATATCGATTAAATAATTTTAATAATTTGCTTATTTATCATTTCTATCATGAAATTAATATAATATAACATATATTTAATATTATTCAAATTCATAACATAAATAATTAAAGAAGAAGTTATTGGTGAAAATCATAACTATGGCACTGACAAATGTCAAAAAAATCGATAAAATTTTTCGAAGTTTTTAAGGCATATTTATAAGTAGACAGTTTTTTTTGTTTTGTAATATTTGTTGTTCTTAAGCTCCAAGTAACTGAAACAGTATATAATCAAATTGATCGTTTAGTTTTGGTCTTTGTCAGATGATTTCATAATCTTATTTATTAATTCATATAAGAATCTCATAATTCAAAGAATCTTATAATCTTCAGAATTTTATTATAGGATACAGGGAATTAGTTATGTTTCTAGGCGACCTGTACTTCTCAGGTTGAGTCGCCCAAAATGAATCGTATTGATGGACTCCCCGAAAAAATAGTAGGGAATCGGTTTTTCATAAAACGTCGTTTCACCTTTATCCGATCTGCAACTAAAATTTTCAAATTTTTCTTGCCAAGCCTAAGTTTAAATAATGCGGCAGAAAATAATCAAAACCTCCGAAAGACAAAGTTGTGTGCAGTCAGGACTCACCTTTTAAATAAATATATCCGGACATTGTCTTCTTGACCAAATTTTCATAATTATCTGTAAAATCTCCGATTATCAAATCATCAAAATCTGAAATCTCTCTTTTTATCGATTTTGTCGTTTTACTCAATTCATTTTCTCTCGCTGAACCGAGTAAAAATTGAACATCTATATCTTCGAAATTTTCAAAAAGTTTACGATAAATTTTTCTATAATGACCATTTGGCCTAGCACTGGTGACCAAGACAAATATTTTCTTGGTGTCGTTTCCACATGTTTTTGGTAAAATTTGAAATTTTTGATCTGCAAGTGTATTCCGATCCCCATCACTATATTGTGCTGGTAAACTGTATTAAAGAATCAGAACCAAGCTAAAATGTAAGCTGAAATTTAAATATGTTTTAAAAAGATTGTATCGGCCGCAACAGCTTTTTCCGAATAACATAATTTTTATTCCTACACTATAACCAACCAGTAAATTGAGTTAACGGCACGCAGAACAATTATTGAAAGTGATATTGTTGAACCTTATTTTATAATAAATTGCTGGTTTTTCAATTATTCCTATCATTTTGAACTCCAAGGTTAAGAGTTTAAAACTACTTTTTTAGTTTTTTTAAACTATGCTCGAATAAAGAAATTAAGCTCTATAAGGCAAACTATTTTTTATATAACAGAAAAGGCGTCACGGAGTTCAAAAAACAAAAATAAACACTTTTTCATTTGTATATCGCCAGAAATAGCCAGTCGATACATCCCCCTCATATTTTATTTCTCGCAAAAGTCTTGTAATTTTTGATTCCTGACTATATTCATTCATAGAGAATACCAATTTTATATTTTCAAAAGTATTTGACATAAATCCAAGAACGAAGACAAAACTGAAAATCATCAGGTAAAAAAATCGAGGTGTTAGCGTGTGAGTTTTGATTATCTTCATATCAGAACTAGAATCTAAAATATAAATTTATATGAACATTTCGAAAAATCGATGATTTAATTTTGACATTCTAGTCAAGAATTTTTAAGAACGAAAAAAATACTTGTGCTTTATAACCTAGCCATTTTTGGATGAAAATTGATTTTGTTTCAATCTAAATGTTGAAGATCCCCAAGCCTACCTAGGTATTATATTTTGTTATTGAGTAAAAATATGCAGTGGCCGAGTAGTTGAAGCCCTACAGTTTTTGCCATAAAATCGGCTTTAACTACTTAGGGGTGCTTTAAGTTCTCAGTAGTCAGATGGTGCTTTAGTTCTTACAGGCAGACTTTTTTCTCGAAATTCAGAATAATAGGTAAAATGAAATTTGAATTTTATCTAACTTCAGAATTCAAAATAACTTGTTTATGGAAGTATCAAAGTATTTTAAGTCAAAGATTTGACTTATGAAATGATGTCAATAACCAACATTCTGAAAAGAGTTTAAAATTTATTTTTTCCTATTATTTTCCAAGAATACAGAAACTGATAATTGCTACTTTCATTTTTTTTCACGAAAGACTTAGTTGCGAAATATTATATAAAAAATGTATGCTAACTGCAGTCCGTATAAGTGAACCGAACGTAATGTGTATTTTATTTCTCTTGGTTATCTGACAGTTTCGCTTTTTATCGCCAGGCTCGTAAAAGGACATGATTTGAATGTGTTTTTTTCCCCACAGTATCAGAATTTACAAAAATTATGTGATTTTTACTACTTCGAGTTCTGTTTTCTAATACGGCCAACTGGGCGCATCGTGTTGAGTGTATTTACTGATTTACTTCTGTATTATCGGATTTTATAATAATTAAAAATAATTCATTTCTACTGGTTTTTACCTAATCTGATTCAAGTGTGTTCCAAACACAAAACAGCTCGAAATTAATTTGATTTAAAATGTCCTTTAATTAATTTTGCGACATAATTACAACTCTAATTTTTTGATCAAACAGTTTTCATCTCTTTGCCGTCAGATCAACAAAAAAGTGAAATCAACGGATTCAGGTATTTTTAATTTGTGCTTTTGACTAGGGGATCGATGAATCTATCGGTTATTTGTTTGGTTTCGACCAAACAAAATTGTTGATTTTCCAACAATGAACCAGAATTGTTTGCTTTTAAGGGGAGTACCCCACGCCATTTAGTGATTTTCAAACATTTGTTTTGAGCTGAATAAAAGTTGCTTGAGTTTCATATTCTGGGTTCCACGATATTTGTCCAAATTTTTTCAAAAAAAGTACCTAGAAGTTTAATTGACAGGAATAAATTCTTATTATTTCTTCACAACCAAAAAAACTTAAAGCTGTTATGAAAACTAATTTCTCGGAATTTTGACCATGTATTTCAAAAATTGACTATGAAACAGCTCTGAAATAAAACTGTGGTGCATTTTAAGGATTAAATTTTAAATGATAATTTATGATTATGACTGTTATTTGTAGTTAAATTTATGAAATATTAAAAAATAAGAGGAAAAAAAATGATATATCAATGATATCATATAATTAAATTTAATCATTTTTTTTCTATTTTTGAATAATATCTCAAAGTGTTTAGAGATTATGTGAAGACATATGAAAAAGAGTAAAGTGGCGATTATTAATCTTTTTTCTGAGTGAATTAAACTTACTGAAAAATTTTTAAACAATAACTTTAAATGCATATAATATGCAGCATATCGCTCTACAAGGAAGATAGATATTTTCTAGTTTGGTCTGGTACATTATGTACCTTTAGTAGTACTAATGTACTAGACCAAACTAGAAAATATCTATCTTCCTCGTGAAGGATATTGACTAACCTTACATTTTCAGTCTTAGTGTATGAGCTTCCAGTATCCCTCTGTTGAATCACAATTGCAATAAGGGCTTGTTTTCAATTTTTTAAATAAGAAAAAAAACGATATCTGTATTACTTTAATCTGAAGTCAAAAATTAACACTGGGCTCAAAATCTATTATGACTGTTAAATTCATCGTATTTCACAAAATAGAAATAGTAACGTAACAATAGATGTACATTATTAGGGACGAATAGCTATAAAAGACAAAGATGTTAAATCAACAAATGTAAATTATTCAATTAGATTTAAAAATTTATAGTACGCACATAAATTCGACGTTTTTAATGTTTTTTTCGTAGCTGAAGATCACTGAATTTTATACAAGGACAGGCAGATTATATCAAATAATGCTATCATATAATTTATATGATATCATTTAAACATATTTCAGGCTGAACGAAGTTGTACAAATTTTAAATATTTTTATATGTCACATTTTAAATTGTACGTCCAATTTTTTTTGAATTTTGATCGATTGAAATTTGAATAGATCTTAATCCGTCGGTTCCCACAATTTTGAATTTTGTTTTTTGGTGGATATTAGCATGTATTTATGAAGAAGAGGATATAAGGCCCAGCATAGCGCGGTCGCGTTTGAACCCAGTTTGACCAATGAGCACCGGTAACAATGATGTCTACGAATCAAAGCTCCGAAAATAAAGGTCAAACGCGAACGCACAACGCTCGGCCCATGGATAAACTTTTTAGATATGACTGATATTTTATTTTAGTCTTATACATTAGAAAATTCTGCGTCGATTGAGTAAATAACAAAGAAAAAGGTTTCAACGGTTATTATTCAAGTTTTTCTTATTGCTGCTTCTTAACGCCAAACTTTATTTTAATTTTGTGATATTTTTGGTCTGAAATTTCTGCGTCGATTAAGTTTAAAACCCATATG
>SCLH01000187.1:192706-233307 GCA_004367855.1 Oikopleura vanhoeffeni
GTGGCCGAGTAGTTGAAGCCCTACAGTTTTTGCCATAAAAATCGGCTTTAACTAACTTAGGGTGCTTTTAAGTTCTCAGAAGTCAGATGGTGCTTTAGTTCTTACAAGCAGACTTTTTTCTCGAAATTCAGAATAAAGGTAAAATGAAATTTGAATTTTATCTAACTTCAGAATTCAAAATAACTATGTTTATGGAAGTATCAAAGTATTTTAAGTCATAGATTTGACTTATTGAAATGATGTCAATAACCAAATATCTGAAAAGAGTTTAAAATTTATTTTTTTCCTATTATTTTCCAAGAAATACAGAAAACTGATAAATTGCCACTTTTTATTTTTTTTCACGAGAAGACTTAGTTGCGAAATATTATATAAAAAATGTATGCTAACTGCAGTCCGTATAGCTGAACGAACGTAATGTGTATTTTATTTCTCTTGGTTATCTGACAGTTTCGCTTTTTATCGCCAGGCTCGTAAAAGAACATGATTTGAATGTGTTTTCTTTCCCCACAGTATCAGGAATTTACAAAAATTATGTGATTTTTACTACTTCGAGTTCTGTTTTCTAATATTTACTGATTACTTCTGTATTATCGGATTTTATAATAATTAAAAATAATTCATTTCTACTGGTTTTTACCTAATCTGATTCAAGTGTGTTCAAACACAAAACAGCTCGAAATTAATTTTGATTTAAAAATGTCCTTTAATTAATTTTGCGACATAATGTACAACTCTAATTTTTTGATCAACAGTTTTCATCTCTTTGCCGTCAGATCAACAAAAAAGTGAAATCAACGGATTCAGGTATTTTTAATTTGTGCTTTTGACTAGGGGATCGATGAATCTATCGGTTATTTGTTTGGTTTCGACCAAACAAAATTGTTGATTTTCCAACAATGAACCAGAATTGTTTGCTTTTAAGGGGAGTACCCACGCCATTTAGTGATTTCAAACATTCTGTTTTGAGCTGAATAAAATTGCTTCAGTTTCATATTCTGGGTTCCGACGATATTTTGTCCAAATTTTCAAAAAAAGTACCTAGAAGTTTAATTGACAGGAATAAATTCTTTTTATTTCTTCACAACCAAAAAAACTTAAAGCTGTATGAAACTAATTTCTCGGAATTTTGACCATGTATTTCAAAAAATTGACTATGAAAGCTCTGAAATAAAACTGTGGTTGCATTTTTAAAGATTTAATTTTAAATGATAATTTATGATTATGACTGTTATTTGTAGTTAAATTTTCTGAAATATTAAAAAAATAAGAGGAAAAAAAAATGATATATCAATGATATCATATAATTGTAATTTAATCATTTTTTTCTTATTTTTGAATAATATCTCAAAGTGTTTAGAGATTATGTGAAGAACATATGAAAAAAAGTAAAGTGGCGATTATTAATCTTTTTTCTGAGTGAATTAATACTGAAAAAATTGTTGAAAAATTTTTAAATAATTATTTTCGTAATGTTAAAAATTTAAATTCGAACTCAATCTGATAATAATGCTCATAAAATGCAGCATATCCTCTACAAGGAAGATAGATATTTTCTAGTTTGGTCTGGCTACATTATGGTACCTTTAGTAGTACTAAATACTAGACCAAACTAGAAAATATCTATCTTCCTCGTGAAAGGATATTGACTAACCTTACATTTTCAGTCTTAGTGATGAGCTTCCAGTATCCCTCTGTTGAATCACAATTGCAATAAGGCTTGTTTTCAATTTTTTAAATAGAGAAAAAAACGATATCTGTTATACTTTAATCTGAAGTCAAAAATTAACACTGGCCTCAAAATCATTAATGACTGTTAAATTCATCGTATTCCACAAAATGGAAATAGTAACGTTACAATAGTATGTACTTATTAGGTGACGATAGCTATAAAAGACCAAAGATGTAAATCAAACAAATGTAAATTATTCAATTAGATTTAAAATTTATAGTACGCATAATAAATTCGACTTTTAATGTTTTTTCGTAGCTGAAGATCACTGAATTTTATACAAGGACAGGCAGATTATATCAAATAATATCTATCATATAATTTATATGATATCATTTAAACATATTTCAGGCTGAACGAAGTTGTACAAATTTTAAATATTTTTATATGTCACATTTTAAAATTGTACGTCCAATTTTTTTGAATTTTTGATCGAGTTGAAATTTGAATAGATCTTAATCCGTCGGTTCCAACAATTTTGAATTTTTGTTTTTTGGTGGATATTAGCATGTATTTATGAAAGAAGAGGATATAAGGCCAGCATAGCGCGGTTCGCGTTGAACCCAGTTTGACCATGAGCACCGGTAACAATGATGTCTACGAATCAAAGCTCCGAAAATAAAGGTCAAACGCGAACGCACAAACGCTCGCCCATGGATAAACTTTTTTAGATATGACTGATATTTTATTTTAGTCTTATACATTAGAAAATTCTGCGTCGATGAGTAAATAACAAGAAAAAGGTTTCAACGGTTATTAGTCAAGTTTTTTCTTATTGCTGCTTCTTAACGCCAAACTTTATTTTAATTTTGTTGATATTTTGGTCTGAAATATTTGCGGTGCGCGATTAAGTTTAAACCCATATGTACATTGCAAATATTTTTATCAACTTCGGTCGTTGCAAAAAATTACCAGAGAATGTGATACTATATATTTGACTATGATAAAGGGCAGGCTTTCCCAGGTCACATACATTTTTGATGTTTAGTCCGAAACTTAAAAATCGTAAAAGTACATTTGGTCAATTTGAGGTCAGCGAAAGCAATTTTGAGGTCATTTTTTTTTAAATTCTAGATAAAAATCCGGATTTTTAATTGGGTAAAGAAATTTTTGTCAAAATCAAGTTTTAAGGGTTCTAAATTGAGCGCCTTAATCCACTGATAATCAAATTTATTTTTAATCTTGATTTTTAATAAAAATCGAGTTATAGGACTCTAAATTAACCCAAAATCTTTAAAACCTACGCAATTTCCCGGTTTTCAGCTAAATAATTTCAGTGCTAATAACGCCGAAAATGCCTAATATCGTAGAATTTTTTGGGATTTATATTGCAAATTTTTTTGTGGGCGTCAACTTGACGCCGTCAAGAATAACGACATTTTCAAGATTGAATTTTCCAAATTTACTTTTTTCAACGTTAATTTTATTGCGTTCGGCGGAGGACTTAATTTTACTGATTGAGGTGATTTACTTCATTCGAACCTATTGTAAAAAACCTTATAAAATTGAAAAATTGGTCGACACATGACGTCATTTTGGACGCCTACGCGTTTCTCATTTTGAACTAATTTTTTATTATCCACATACCGCCAAAAAGTGCCAATATCGCCGCAAGTGCCGAATATAGCCGAAATGTTTTGGCTGAAATTTGTACACTGAACTGATAGTACAAGAAGGAAACGAGAACTTTTAAAACAAGCAAAATGAACTCTTAGAATAAAATTTCAAAACCTTAACGATAAAAAATTATTATAAGTAGTGATAAGTTCTTTATGGTGAAAAAAAAATTGGACTTATTTTAGACAACGGTCGATTTTCAATTTCATTGTGAAAGTCCGGTAATTTACGACCCGAAACAAGAAAAAATTCTGATTTCAGAATTTCGGAAAAACCAATAATCCGCCAATATAAGATTTTGACCAAATTTTTCTCTAATAATATCTATATTCGTTCTGCTAAAGTTCCCGTTAATGAAAAGTAACAATAATTTATATTTGCATTTCAATAGACTAACTACATTTTATTAAAGCTTTCAGTTTATATCAAACCATCTTCTATATTTTTTTTGTGTACTAATTTATATTTGATATCCCGAATTTCAAGTTGAAGCAAAAAATCAAAATTTTTAAAGCAGCATAATTTGCAGATTGCAAAAATATTTATCTCTCAAATTAAAATTATGTTTTACATGCTTAAAACCCTGAGACTGCCATTGATAGTTTTTTCAATAAACGACGATATACAGAAAGATATATTCTCTATTGAAATTTGATTTGTAATTATCGTCAAAAACTCTTAATAAAAAATAATATTATTTATCAGATTTTTACTTTATTTTTAAAGATTTATCTAATCATTGAGTTGATATACTGCCATTAATTATGAATCATTATATATTTCCGTAAGTTACTTTCGAATAATATTATTGAGATCGGTTAAGCAGCAAATATACAGATGTCAATTTGACAACCGAATATTTGCCTAGTCAGAAAAATGACTGCAGTTGGCTTTTAAAGATTTTCAGTTTCAAATGGATAAAAAAATACACCGCAGAATATATCCCTTAAGGGTATCCCGGTTCCTACATTTTCTGCAGTTATTATGTTCATAAAAATGCACCAAATCAATTGTTTATGTTTTTGAAACGCATAAAACAACACCAAATGACAACAAAAAAAATTTCGAAAATTTTGCGTTTTTTCGATTTTTTTCTAAGTATTTTCTCAAAATTATGTTCAAAAATAACGTTTGTGTCAATTTGACCACTAAAACTTCAAAATATCGGTTTGACGTAAGCCAACTTTCTCTCAGTGCTTCCCCAGCTTTCTTTGAGTCTACTTTCGAAAAAATCGAAGCACATTTTTTTTCGGAAATTTTTTCACGTGACCTTGAAAAATTCATATTTTTGAGTTTGGGGTCGAAATTGCCAAAAAAAAACGCCACTGTAAAGTTTCTATTTGTTCTTAACTAGCTTTGCATATTTTCTTGAGCTAATTTGCAAATTTAACCTGGGAGGAGTAGGATTTTTCGAAGCGTAATATCCAAAAAAACGGTGGTTTGGCCTCGAAATTTTTTGACACGTATCAAGCGGCGTTTAAATAAGGGAGCTAATTAGGAGTTTAATAAGGACTTTTTATTTGGATAAAACAAAGGATAAAAAGGTGAATATGAAAGTAAAGAAAACTTTAGAGATAAAAAATGATAAGAAAAAAAGATAATAGGAGAAATAATTATTATTCTTCATCTGAAGAATCATCAGAAAAGCATCATAGTGTTTTTTTCGCTAAATGAAGGTTGAAGTTCGATTTGATTCAAATTGCCGATTGTAAAAGCAGTAGAAAACGGCTTCAAATAGTTTGCTCTTCGAAAACGATCGCCCCGAAGTAAAATTCTGCTAAGTGAGGGAGCTAACCCAGGGAGCTGCTTGGCTGACTGTTTTTGTGTGTTCCCGAAGTTTTCGAGCGCGTAGTCAATACGCAGTTTTTGAGGCCGGCGGAATAACGGTTCGGCGGATTACCGCCTAATTAATAACAGGTTGAAATTTTATGGTTTGGGCGTTTTTATTGCAGGGTCACTGCGGTACCTGATATAAAATATTTGGGAGGAAGGTGAATATATGATCCCGTGACAACAACCAGCGTCACCCACCATCAGAGCGAAGCCCAGGCTGGCCCGCGGACTATTAGAAAAATGACAGCGTCAAAACACCCAGAATCAAGAAAACGGCGGTTTTCGAAATAATTCTCTAATAAATATTTTTCTCGTTCTGCTTATTTTTCTATGCTGGAGAATTTCAACGCGGTTCTTTTTCTCTCCAGGAAAGTAATGGCTGTGATAGTCTAGAAAAAAAAGTTCGCGTTGTTTTATCATTTCGATCATAACAAAGTTAAAACGACTGATAAAAAATGAAATAAGGGGCCCATGTCCGGCACCATTTTTTTAATAATAAAAAGATATGATAATTTCACAGAAAGTTGTTTAAAATTTTTATGTAGAAACAATTGAGAAACTTACGTAACTGTCTTATTCTCTATTCTTTAAATATGAGCTAAAATATGAAAATTTACTTATTTAAGAGTTTAAATCTCACTTAAAAATGTATTCATAAACTTTTCTCAAGAGTGAATAAAAATCTGAGACAGATATTTAAATTTCGAGGCGATAAGTCTGCGAGTGTTCTAGAAAAATTATAGTCACGTTTAAGTCATTAAGGGAGTAGACCCCAACGCGAAGTTATATTTTAGGCTCTCAGACATAGGTAGAAGAACTATTTTCCATCTCATTCTAATTTTGTTATCGGTTTTCATTCCAAAAATATTAAAAAAAAAATTTCGATGTAAAAAAAATTTCCAAAAATTTTCTATTTGTTTCTAAGTATAGAAATTCCTGTACTAATTGTCTGTAACTTTCAAAGTTCTACCCCGTTGACGCTTAATTTTGGTTACATTAGTTCACTCCTTATTCCAATCTTGAGAAAAAAAAAATTTGAATTTCGAAAATAAAAAATGTTCAAATGGTTGTCTTAGGATCCTGAAAATCGGAACGTACCCCACGCGGATTATATCTCGGAACCATATATAGTTAGATTATTAATTTTTGCTGCATTGGAAAATTTTGTTAACGGTTTGCTTACAAAAATTCAAAAAAATTTTTAAATTTTGATCCGAAAAAAACTCATTAAATTTGATTTTTTTTCTAAGTATTTGTTTTCAAATAATTGAACTGAATCTCGCTGATTTAGGGACATCGGATGTGACTAATTTCTTTTGCCACTTTAAATTTTTTAATGCTGGATACTGTTTAATAATTGTGATGTACTTGTTTCGCAAGATTAAGCGATAAGATCTTACAAATTAGCATTTTCAGGTTTTTCTCATAAGCTTTTAGTTGTCAGGATATACCACGTGAATATGTCAAATTTGCCAGATATTCCCCTTAAGTCAATTTTGAGCATTTTTGTGAGCATCATCAGGAATCCTTACAGGTGTAAGATTTTTCCTTCTTTTTTTCAAATTGGAGGAGCGATGAGAACGCTAATGTAAACGCTTAATTTTGGCAAAAACCTTACGTCTTTCTCAGATTCAACCAATTCAAAACGTACGGGAATCAAGTCTTTCCAATTTTGGAAAAAAGAAGGGAAAACCTTACACCCTGTAGATCAAAATTTTCAAAAATTTCTGGATTTGAAAAAATTTTGAAAGTTTTTTAAAATTTTTTTGAGACTAGCAATTTTTACGAGAAAAGTATAGTTTCGCCTTATGGGGGGGACCCCAAAAAAACCCGCGGGGGGGCCCCCCAAGGGGGGCCCTAGGGGGGGGGGGGCCTGCCCCGCTTATTTTTTTTTTTTTTAAAAACTTATTTACACGGTTGTACCCTTATCCGTACGCACCCTTATCCGTACGATTGTACCCTTGTCCGAAAACGATTTTTGCCGAGCTGAGGTGTACGGATAAGGATACAACCCAGTGAAATCCTGATTGTATATTCGATTTGTTGTTACGTTAAAGAAGTGTTAAGATTGGCCCGAAGACTTTTATTACCGTAATGGTAAGTTAAGTTGCGGACAGGTTGGTGGAAAAATTGCAAATCACTCGCAAACATAACATTCTGCCCAAAGTTATTTCTTCGATGCGTCACCTCGAAAACACGTCGACATGAGGACACGCTTAATTTTTTTTGTTTTAAATACATCAAGCAAAATGCAAAAATTTAATCAGAGATTCAACAAAAGTACTTTTTTTGGAAGCATTTTCAAGGCCTACAAATTATTTGAAAGGCAAATTATTTTTTTCTGAAAATCCCGTCTAAAAATATTCACTATTTATTTATTCAAATGCAATCATAAGTTTCCCTCTTTATGAACAAAAACATTGTAATGATATTTCATTCATTTAAATCAAAAAAAAGTTCAGTGAGGAGGTTTCACGGGTTTAACGCTTGTATCACGTGGACTTCTCGTTTGAGGTGATCCGGCAAAAAACCCCAAACCATAAAATTCAACCTGTACTGAGCGCACTTTGGGTGGAAAAAAGGATGAAACAAACGTCTTGACCAACTATTGATTTGAATTTTTGAAACGACGTCTGTTATTTATTAAGACGTTTGTTTCATGCATAGAGCTTTAATGCTTTACTGGTGATTTTTCTGAAAAAATATTTTATTTTCAGCTTTTTATTGAATTTAATCATGTTTAATTAATTAAGGGTTTTTGTAATTTTGAGAAACACTGTCGTTTTATTTTTTTGCGAAGAAGGTTTCTATATTTCTGTGTATTCTGACGATGGTGAGAAAACTGTAAACGGTCATAAATTATGTCACAGCGAAATATTTTTCTTTTATCAAATTTTCTTCCCTTTCTCTAACCCGAGTCCGCCGTCATTTGATGAAACCACTAGATTTTAAGTTAAAATTCGCCCTCTTCGCATCATGATAATAACATAAAGAAAACTTTTAAAAGACTATTCTAAATATTTTTGTACTTGATTGGTCAATATATATTGCAAAATCGTACTTTTGAATTTTTTAGATGACATTATTCTCTATTTTGAAGTTTCATTCATTTTTTTCTTCATTAAGGGGGTGGTCGTCGCAAAATTAGGCTCTAGAAACAAATTTTCCCAATTTTATTTTCATGCGTTTTTTATGAGAATATGGAAAATAACAATCATTTTGGTACTCGTTACATTTTGATACATGGCTAGGAAAGCCTTTTTTGATGAGTTCAAAAATATTTCGTATGAAAAAAGAAGAAATTTCTTGATTTTTGGAAATTTAAAACACGATTTTCATAAAAACGAGTCAGAAATTTAGACAAAACTCAACATACTATATGCACGGACTCTTCAGCTGCACATTCATGTAAGTTTGAAATGTGTGACTTTTAAATCTAGGAAGGAGAAACATTTTGATTGAGACCCCTTAAAAAGGGTCAAAATACTGTTTTTTGGTGATACTGAGACCAAATCCAACAATTTTTACCAAAAAGTCAACGTATTTATCTGCCTACGTTCTGTCCGGTTGATTGAAGTCATAAATCATTATTGTACCTTAAAAGCTCAGGGAGGAGATACATTTTGCAAAGATAATCCCGTCAGTTTTTAAGCACTTTTCTGATAGGACGAGCCATCCGTCACTTTCGACTTTTTTATAGGATGCAATATTTTTGCTCAAATGCATTAGTTCAGTGTGTATAATAATAAAATAAAATCTTCGATTTTTTTACGCATAAATAATAAAATATAACAGATAATATATCATTGTCTGTCAAATTTATTGTCAAAATTTTCTTTCATAATTATTGTTCATATGAGGTGGTAGGGATAAAGATACAGGGGAGGGGGGTTGGAGGTAGGAAAGTACATTTATCAGAATAAATAATACATCATAAATAAAAGGGGGGGAGTATGTTATAGTTCAAATAGGGGTATTATAGTATGGTAAAAAATGGGGGTATTATAGTATAGTACGTTATGTTAAGATGAAATTAATTAATTAATTAATTAATCATTTGATGCAGAATTAAAATAAGAATAAAATAGAATAAAAAATATATAAAAATAATAAAAAATTAGCTCGGGCTCAGTTACGATAGGATTAGAATGTATTCTGAGCTCGAAACACTATTATGACATAATAACCACGATTAATGACCACGGTTATGACCGCATTTAACTCATTAACGCGATAACGCAGAATCTGTCAATAATATTGTCATTTAGCAGTTAGAATGATAGGGGGGGTTGGGGGTATCACTTGGTTTAGCAAAAATGGTTTATAAAATCAAAATTATATAAAAATAATTCGATTTTTTAGCTTTATTATATCTCGCATCAATAACATTTTTTAGCCAAGAAAATGTAAAGATCATAGTCACACAATGCAATTAAAAATTCAGATAAAAAAAATTTTTTTTAAAAAAAACAAGGGTTGGACGAGGATTGGATACAACAAAATTGAACAAAAATGCTTATGCTAAGGACAATCAAGAGTAAAATGGAGATTACAGTTTTCCCAACGAAAGAAAATCGATAATGGCCGGAATATCATAAAAATGCTATTAAAGTGATAAATATAAAAGTGCCGTAATAAATACAAAAACGGATTATTATTTGTTCAAAAACCATACCATACTATATCAAAAATGTAACAATACTAAATACTAACTGCACAAAAACTTCAAGAAAAAACAAACAATATATAAAAAAATCTTCTTTTTCCTCTGCGCTATTTTTCCAGATACTACGGAGCGAAAATGGCTGAAAATGACCACGAGCAGCCGAGTTTTATATCTCTTATCTTTTTGTGCAACGCTGTGTTGCTTTGGTGAAAAAATCCTAATTTCAGGTAAACAAGCACGTGTACTACACACAGATGGTTGAGATCGGCTTAAAGTTTCTAATTTTATTCGATTAAACTATTTTCCATACGGTTGGCTTCAAAAAGTTGCGCGACTTATACCGCATATTATTAATATAAGGTTTTGTTCGAGCGATCTTTTCAAACCCATCTGTGAGGCACATATTATAAAATTGTATTACCTAAGGTAATTTACCTTCGACCTTGTTGAACACCTCGGCAAAACAGGGGTGTGATTAGGCTTGGTTGTCAATCTTATTATTTTTTGTACTTCAAATCTTTCAATAAAGTTTTAAAACTATCGAAAAAAATCGAGGTAATACTTTGTCCAACAGTTTGTACTTTTGCGATAATTGGCCATTGAAAACCCCGTTTTCGCCTTTAAATGCGACGACCACCCCCTGAAAATGCCATTTTTATTTCAATGAAAAACATCTTTTTTCGGAATAAAAATTTAAAAAATCTGATGAGTTCTGATTCAGGACGTTTGTTAGTTTGAGTAACACTTTATTAGGAGATTTTTGTTAGGACGTTTGGTTTTTGTCAGGTTGTTGGTTGTCAGGATGTATGAGTATGTAACATACAGTCTGTGTCTTAGTATGTACAGTTGAAATCGCAGTTTGACATAGTATAGTTTTTTTAACTTAGTTAATTTCTAGCAACTGTTTTATTAATAAATTTTCTCATCATTGATATTTGTTTTCAAGAATACTAATTTTATGCTAAACTGAGACAATCAAAGTAATATTGAAGCTTAATTTTATCGACTTCATAAATTTTTAAAGTGGGTACTGAGTTAGTGATACTGACACATAACGACGTATTTTATGCAATAATAAAAATGTGCTAGGATTTGCAGAAACTCGTTTTGCAAACCAAATTTGAGTGATAATCTCAATGATTGCATGACCAATTCATATTCTCTAAATTACAGTTATACTGTTTATACATTGTTTTTGTTTATTCCTGTTTTCAAAAAGCATGCTGTACAGTTAAAAATTTTCAGCTGATTGAGTTCCTAAAGCCCTGAGCCAATGAACAGGCTACTGTGAGAATGTTTATGACATAGGATTGCATGAGAAGCAATCTGATGTCATTAACCTTCTCTTGTCATGGCAGAAGATTGTTTTTAACAACAATCTTCTGTGATAGACACGCAACACCCAACTAGTTTCTTCCTGAAACTTGACGGTCATTATGGTTTTACCCTGGTTGAATAAAAGGATTTTTTTATTGAAGGTTATTTTTATATAGTTTTTATACAGACAAATGCCTGTATTTCACAGTGGAGCCCTTGCCAGGATGGGCAAGAAGCTATGAATTCCAGTCATTTGAACCAATCAGAGCCACCTAAATTCTATATTTCATTTCTAGTCAATTTTTCCTATATTTTTCGAAATCTTCGAGACTTTGAAGTTTTGTCAGTTTATATGTCTTAGGTAACATTAATTATGTTTGAAATCTTGTGAAAGAAGTTATTTAGTTGTCGAAAATGGATTAAAATGATTCTTTATTGTGTTTTCGTACGTTATAAATAAAGTGTTTCACAAATTGATTATAATATTTTTTTCAAAAAAATTTATAATAGAATTTGAAATATTTATAATGTTTTTCGCCCAAAATTTTAATAATCACGTTTTTTCAATTTGTCTTATGACGGAATTTCAAATTTTTTAATAATGTCGTTTTAACAAAATTATTTTGATGTTTTTCAATTTTTATAATTTTTTTTTCAAATTTATTAGAATGATATTTTTTAAAAAACTGAATAATGTTATTTTTCAATATTTATTAATTATAATTGTGTTTTTGAAGAAATTATAAGTACATAACTTTCAAAATTTTTTGTGATGACGATAATTCAGAATTTTTTATTCTTATTTTTTCTTATATTGATTATCACGTTTGTTTCATTAAAACTTCTCACTGTGTTTTACATAATATTTTTGCGTTACGTTGTCACATTAAGAGCCATTAATAAGTTGACTTATCATATTTGTTAATCTTCATAGTTGGAGAAAAAGTTAATCTAGTAAAAAAGGGTATATTTGGCGCCATTGATTATTGGAGGGTTGATGTCGTTAGGTGGCATTCTCGCTTCACCAGATAAAATTTCTTATTTTTTTCAATTCATAATTCAAAAATAAGTGAGTCTCGAGAGCTGTAACCAAATCTGGCCAATGTAAATTGAAGCAAAGATTCGACAAAAAGAGAATATTAGTTTCAAATTTTGAAACAAAGACAAAACACAAATGGCATATCCTGGAATATGGGGCAGTTCTGCGTACGGAACTATGTATACAGGTAAATTTCCAAAAAAAATTTTGCAATAAAAATGCATGCTCTAAAATTGCATGAGGAGATTATAATAAGTAAAAATTCTACGCTGTTTTTATTGATACTGAGAGCAACAAACTGACAAGTAGTGTTTATTAATTTTCAAAGAGCAATAAATTGAAAAACATACTGGAATACAAACAAACTTAACAGAAGAAATAAAAATTTTGAACAATCAAAAATATTCACAGGTTTATAGACTCCTCATGTTCAAAACAATACGTATAATTATCATATAATATAGCTTAAACTGTACTATTATTACAGTGAGTGATTCCAAAAGCCTCTTTAAAGAATTAATTTTTCGTTGATTTGGACTTTTGTGGATGCATTTAACTAGGTTTGTGACTGGGTTTGGTCTTTAAATTCATGAATTTATCAAGAATAGATAATTACAAACATAGAAACATGTAATATTTTAAGTAATTCTGAACAAAGTGTTCTTTTCTTTCATTTTTTCATAACTATCATAGATTTTCAATGGTGAAAAACCGATCACAGCCTATCAGAGTGATACATTCGTAATGTTAAATATAATTTCATGATTAATGAAATGAAAAAAGGGTTTTGAAGTGACATCATAATAAAATGACGAGCTGTATCCAATTTTGACAAAAATGATAATTTGAGAAATATTTTAAATTAATTATGGACATTAAACGATGACAAAAATATAAATGAAATAAAAACGATTTATATAACTTAGTTACAGGGGGGCCGATATATTATATAGCAAAATAATTCCAGTGCCAATATCGCCGAATGTGTCAATGTCGCCGAAAGTACCCAATATCTCCGATTTTTTTGAGTTTTGTATTACAAATGACTTTGTGGGCGTCCTGAATGACGTCTTTTTCAAGATTAAACTTCCCAAATTTGCTCTTTTTACCTTTTTTAATTATTTATTTAACAACGTTTTGCTAAGTAAGCATCTTCAAATTTTTAAAAAACTATTTAAAAGCGTTTTAAGACTTCAAAGGTTTCAGAATCTGAATATTTTTTATAAGATTTTTAAAGTTGTGTGGAGAAGATTAAAATTTTCAACTTTTGTAAAACAAATTATGAAATTGTTTGACACATGACCTCAATTCGAACGCCTACGCGTTGTTTTATTTTTTGAATAACCTTTTTTCTGACTTTTAATCGCCGAAACTGACAATATCGCCGACAAAGCCCAATATTGCCAAAAAGACCCAATATCACCGAAATTTTGTTTCAAAAAACTTTCGTCGATATTGGGCCACCCTGTATCTTATACATTTATGAAATAATTATCAGAAAAAATGCATCATAACACAAAACAAATCATGGACAAGTCTGAAAAAGAACCCCTTTTTCGAAAATTAAAGGGGGAATTTCATTCTGAAAAAGACGATTTTTGAGATTTTTAGGTGAAATATTTTGATTATTTCACAGTCCGAAAAAATCCCCTTATTTGTAGAGAATGTTTTGTTAGAACGATGGGATCGGAATCGACAAAGCGGTATATTTTAACTTTAATACATCATGAAAAATGATTTACGATTCTTGTCAATAATTTATTAAACTGCTTGGCCAATCATAAACAACTTCCAAAAGAAATTTTGTATTCGTAAAAAACCAAAGTTTGAACTCGCTCGAGAAAAGTGACAAATTTTCTTTCGAGCATACAGTATGCTGCATACTTCTCACACTTTGATAATTTTTCTTTCAATTTTCGGTACACAATTTATATTTATAAAAAGATTAATTTTTTGAAAAGTGAAAATTTGTATTCATGTCAAAGTAAGTTGAGAATGTTTACGCTTAGATTTCTTAGAAAATCTGAGTTTTTTTTTGTTTTGTTATTTACATGCAATTTGTAATTCCAAAAATCTGTTACTTCGGCCTAATTACGTCCATTTAATCATATTCAAACCATGATTGATGATTTGATTAAAATCTGCTTTTGACACGAATCGGTCTCGTTCTGCATCGTTTATCATAAAATGGATTAACGCTACTTAACTTTCAATTAAACGAAACACTTTCACACAAAAAATATTCAGATTGATTGTTAACCAGAACTCTTTGCGCGAATTAAGGTCGCATGAAGCTCAGTAATTATGATTAGATTTTATCGTAAATAAAAATTTGATAAAAATGCATTTTTAATAGGATTAGGACATTTTCAAAAGTAGAAAATTATTAACATGATTATTCACCCTCACAAAACAGGAAAGTGTCAAAGAGGTATTGTCGCACATTTTTGTCCAACATTTTGAAAATCTATCTTTTTATAAACTAAATTATTGCAAAACTTGGAATAATATCATTTTAAAAAATTTTTGAAAATAATTTTTTTTGTGTTTCAAATACAGACTAGGATAAATATATTAAAAATTTAAAAATAATTTGTAATTATTAAACAGTCTTTTCAATGAACCATTTAAAGCAACAATAAAGTATACGGTATAATTTATTCTTGGTGTAGTGATGTTCGCTTTTGGAATTATATAGCGAAAAAAAGTTCGTTATATAAAAAGTCGACGAAAGATGTGTTCTCCTTTAATTAACAGGTTTTAAAGTTTGCTTTTAAAAAA
The DNA here is from genome assembly GCA_004367855.1 of Oikopleura vanhoeffeni. Taxonomy (NCBI): domain Eukaryota; kingdom Metazoa; phylum Chordata; class Appendicularia; order Copelata; family Oikopleuridae; genus Oikopleura; species Oikopleura vanhoeffeni. The sequence continues at coordinate 207,692 of SCLH01000187.1, forward strand.
CTGAATAATTTTATCTTCAAATTTAAAATTTTTTTTTTGGAAACACATTCAGCTGAAAATTTATGTACCAATTTGAAAATTAAATGGCAATTCTAGAAAATATTTAAAAATGAAGGTTTTTTTCTAAATTTAAAAACAACTGAATTTATATTCTGAGCAAAAGATATTTCTGAATAAAAAACCATAAATTCAAATATTATGTCTTCATTCTTTATGATACATTCGGAGTGTTTATTTTGCGCACTTTCATAATCCGGTCGGCAAACTTATTGTCCACCAAATTTGATCGCTCAATTTTTCAGCAGGTTATCAATTTTTAGAAAAAAAAACTTAAAAATGATCAGTTTTAAAATTTGTATTTTTATCATTTTTAATTGAAAAAACTATTGCATAAATTGCTCGAATTGGTCATACCGTATACCTTATACGTTAATAACTTATACGGCGAAAGTTAGATTATAACTATATTAATTTAATAGGAGCAGCCCCTGGGAACAGTAATAACTTCCCAAATGGTAACTATAACGGTCAAAGTGGTGGGGCTCAATCTGGTGTTAATGCAACTCATCAAGGAGAATATATTCCCGCCGCGAATTATTACCAACAGGGTCAATATCCTGGATATCATCAAAATTATTATGTCACTTCTCAACCAGCCTTGACGGCAACGTCTGGTAGCCAAGTCACATATCAGTTACAAGATCCACCTCAAGAAGCTTTGGGAGAGATTAAATATACAATAGATGAAACCGATCGACGAAGGTTAGCTGAAATAAGCAGTTTTTTATTTTTTATATTTATTATTTGAAAAATATTTTTGTTGAAAATAGAGTTTTTGATGCCATGGACAGGCATCCGCTTAGTATGACAATTACAAGAAAACATAAAATTGTTTGTACTTATCTGGCAGCTAAAATATATCCAAAAAATTGTTTGTCGATTATGTCTCTTCTCGTTAACCCAGAAAGAAGTACGGGGCTATCAAGATTCGAACCCGCCTAAAATTACATTCCGGTTTAAATCTTTGAAATTGAAGCCGGTAAAAAATATCATCATCAGTACAATATTTTAATTTAAATAATTCAGAAAATGTCTGAAAATGAAAAAACGTTTTTGAGAGTGCCTATCAATGATATCAAAATTTATATTAGCACGGGGTTCAATATTAAAATTATCATATGTGAAACAAAAAAAGTTTCGCCGTTCTTATATTTAACTGAATACGAAAAACTGTTTCTCACTATCTTATAAGGTTACATAAACTATATATTTCTTAAAGTAAAACAAATTTCAAACGTGATTCCTTAAGAAAAAATAAAGTTAAAATTTGACACAAAAATTTGTTCAGGGGAGGAAAAAAAAGTAAGAAAAATCGTGTCGAAGGCGAAGAACCGACTCAAGAAATTGAAAGAGTTTTTATTTGGGATTTGGACGAAACTATCATTATTTTTCATTCGTTACTCACAAGCAGTTATGCGCAGAGATATGGAAAGGTAATTGAGAAAAATAACTTATAAATTTACAACAAAAAAAAATGAGCTTGAAAATCAAATCAAACACTAACAGTATAATTAACAAATAATTGGTTTTAGTGCACGGACTCAAACTGAAATGTTATTTTCGCCATTTAGAAAAAGCGTGTTTTGTCAGACTATGGTCAACTAACTCACATCTGGCACGCTTATATCCCCCAACCTACATCTTTCAAATCACCCAAAAGGTGTTAAAGGGATATGATATATTATATATGATATATTACTTATATGATATAAGTTTAATGAATAACTTATGTGACATAAGTTATGTCCTCAGGGAGCCTCCTCACCTAACGAAAGAGCCTCTTCCTAGTTGATAGGGTGTCCAAATTTCCTTTATTTTCGCTGTTGGAAACGACTTATCTGATTGAGTTCTTAGATAGCTCAAAATGCCCGGAAATATCAAGATAAATTTAAAGACCAATTTTCTTAATTTTCATCAAATAATTTCAAAATTATAAAGTAATCTATTATAAGTTTTTGAAAAAATTTCTTCGATGCTCTTTCAATTTGATTTTTATCTCAATATATATCCTTTTTCAACCAAAGTTAATAGTGAAAATGAGGGTGATCTCAATAGCGCGTATTCGAATGCCACGATCGTCGAATCTCACGATTTGCGACGCCACTTTATTGGCTTGGTGATTGATTCGCTGATATCACACATCAATCTACACTTGGGCGGTTCTAATACCAAGCCCTCTTGCATATTATTATACCCAAGAATATCACCAAGACAACAATAGTGGGATTAAAAACCCGCTATAGACATCACCATCATTTTTGAGATTCACTTTGGTTGGGAAAAAGATAAGTGTGGTTTTTAAATCTATCTTATAAGTCAATCAGATGAGCCGTAACAGAAAGCCAAAATGTTAACAGTTTGAACACCCTATTAACAATAAAGAGTCACTTTATTTGAAAAAGGATAAAAAATGTATGTGCTAGTGTTTTCAGTCTGTGAAAGCCGAGCAATCAAATCATGTTTAAAAATTCTTTGGCCATGTTAGATCGAGAAAATATGTCTTATTTAAAGCGACGTTTTTCTTTAACATACATAAAACCGGGTAGATAGTAATTCGAAGAAAATGTAATTGGCCGAAAAATCGGAAATTTCGTTTTTTCAAATATAAAGACAATTTTCACTCAAAAATTGTCTTGACCATCATTTTCAGTGGTGAATTTCATCGAAAAAATCAATATTTCATGTTTTATGTCGAAGATTATAAAAGTTGAGACTGAAAAACTCACTTTTTATGAACAAAGTGCCTTTTTGGCAAAAACTTCTATAATGAACTATTAGAAAATTATGTTTTGTATCTTACCATATTAAAATTTGGCACTGGAACCGATGAGCAGAAAGAATTTTTACAAAAAGTTGTCTTTATATTTGAAAAGTTGAAATTTTTCGACGAATTACATTTTCTGCGAATTAATATCTACGGTAGATAATCTACCCCGAAAACTTTCCTGAATTGCGTTTTTTAAATAACGATATTTCGACGCTAGAACCTTTAAAATTATTAAGGTTTTAAATTAATCTGGTTTCTTGATTTGTTCTCTATTCTATATCATATAAATGCAGTTTTATATATTTTGTTTTGCATGAGATGAAAATCAATAATTTATCTTCATGGTTTCATGCTCGATTATTTTTTAAATTTTTATCAAAAAGATGGATTTCACTTCCGATTTCACTTTCGCGTCTGTACCTCTTTATTTTGTGTGATGTATAATTGCGTCCTAATCTTAGTTGACTCTCGCTGGATTGAATTTCATGAAAAATTTTGGTCGTAGACCAGACACTAATCGCTGGCTAATCACTAGCCGAACTATCACCAATTTTCAAAAAAAAATTTTACTCGGAAAAATGTACGCAGATTAGACCAAAATAATATAGAAAGATCTGCAAATCTAGTTAATTTGATATAAGTCGGTTTGAAGAAAAAGTTCACAAATTTTGAATCTGGTAAAACAAGATTATAAGTTATAATCTTGTTTTACCAGATAACTTATAATTTATAAACCTTAGACTCTAAGGTGACCCAAAAGACAAAAAGCAACTTGATGGCTTTTTGCATACATTCACTATTAGCTTCAAAATTAATTAAAACAACGATCTCTCATCTTTCCTCTAATGATATAATTTTTTCATCAAACTTGTCGAGTATAATCAAAATGTTTTTGAAAATTGTCAAAATTTAAATGAAAAAGTTTCCAAATTTTGAAAATCTGAAGTTTTGAAATAATTCCAAGATTTTTTGCTTTTAAATCAAAGTGAAAAAACAAGACATCAGGCGTCACTGTTCATGTAAGCTTCGGAAACTTTTTAGTGCTAATTTTTGAGTTATTCATCAAATGACGCAATTCATGGTTTGAAAAAATTTCTATATCAAAGGAATAAAAATTATATATATTATCCAAATTATATATGGAATCAGACATCATCTTTTACATATTTCAAATTTGATTATTCACCACAGAAAAATAATAAAAATTTCGCAGTTTCAATTAGACTGTAATACTGTCTCTTATGAAAAATCTTAAAAACTCTAGACTTTCAAATAACATTAAGATTGTTTTTCAATTTTGACCGTATGGGCCATACCGTATGGCAGAAAAAAAAATTCCAGAATCTCCAAGAAAAAACATGTTTTCATTATTGCGCAATAAGTCTAAGACTCCTTAACTTTTTCGATAGTCTTCAGTCAAGACTCTTGACCGATAGACAAGTCTATCTAACACGAATCATAACATCGCATGGTCTGAAAATTTACGTTCGGGTTTCAGTTTTCAAATATTCAAGCAAAAATCTTGCTCCGAAAAAACATAAAGTATGTGTTTTTTTCGTGGGAACAAAGAGGAAACAATTCGGGAGAATTCTCCCCAAATTAAAGACGATTCTCCCGGGCACTTGAGATTCTGTTCCCTCTAAAAAAGACACATACTGTAATGTCGAGCTCTTATTGGCCGACCAATCAGATGACCTTTGAAAAGTGATGAGATTTTTTCTTAAAAATTCATCGACTACCTAAGGTTTAAAGAAAGATTAAAAATTATAGTTTATGTTGACCACAAAGGACAAGCGCAGAGCCCCAAGGTCCGGTTTATCTGCAAGAATCATCCAGCGCTAAAATTGGCGAAAAAACGTTTTTTTGCCGTTTTTTTAAGGGTCTCACAAAAATCCATCAACTCTCTAAATTTTTAGACAGAAACTTGAAAGTCAAACAAATAACACAGTGAAGAGCATGCCCAGAGCCCCGACGGCCACAATTTTCATTTTTGCGTCTCGTTTTTTTAGAAACAGCGATTNAACATCAGCCTTGCTTATTCAGCAACTTTGACCTGATTTTGAAACAGACGATGCGATCAAAATCGAAGCACATTTTAAAAAAAATTACGTGACCTTCAAAAAATCATATTTTGAGGTTGAAATTTGAAAAAGACGCTTCTAGAGGAGTTATATTTCTTCTGAGCTAGTGTTTGCTGAAATTGGGTGAATTCCAAAATATAACCTAGGAGTTTTTTGATGAGAAAAATGCTAAAATCGGTAGTTTTCTGCTATTTCAAAAAAAACTATTGTAATTTTTGAAAAAAACGCTTCTGGAGGACCCAAGTTTAGATAGCACACGTGGTTTGTTTAAGATTGAAGCTTTCAAAATAAATACTTGGGAGGAGATAGATTTTAAATTTGGTCAAGAACATCTTGTACTCGTAACGTATTTCAGGATGTATCGGATCAAAAAATTATTGACTAATTAGTTTGACAAGATTAAGGCTAGATCTACAACATGGCTTATCTTAATTGTCCCATAGGTTCTCGTTAGGCTGATTTCGAAAAAAGTCAATTCCAGCCACCAGTACCACTTAAAGTGTGTGGTTGTCGCTGATTTGGGGTTTTGCTATGCCGATTCTCGACAAACAGGCAGCGGTTATTATCCAAAAATTTTGTAGCTTGAAGAACAACTCTTCAAAATAAGCCAGGCTTATTAAGCCTTCTGAAATCACTCAGTTTGTATCTTCTCCTTCATTTTTCGTCGTTTTATTTTTGTGTGACAAGCTCCAGAAAAACAACAAAAACACGAAAAAACAAAAACTCTGTCCACCAGATATCTCTTCCGAGTTTAAGAGATACAGTATCGGCTCATACTGCATATGGAAGCACAAGACTTGTTTGACAATCACTAGAGTTTTTTTTGAAATTTTATTCGGCGTCTCTTGGGCCATGTCAACTTTCATTTATATGAATTTCGACAAATTTTTAGAAACTCAAAAAAATTTTAATGTCAACATGTAATTTTTTTCGTATATTCAAACAACTTTGAGATTTTGGTGCATTTTAACTCAATAGCGTCAAAATAAAACACATTAGCGCACTTTCAATTCAATCATAAATAATCAATAATTTTTTGTTTTTAGGCCGTCAAAAACCAAAATTCGAAAAAAACTCGTGTAGAAGATGTTGTTTTGTTGTTTTCTTAGCCTGACACAACAAAAAGTCAAAAAATAGATGTAATTAACAAGAGAAAATAGTTTATCAGTGTTTCTTGGGGATGCTTATTAAATGTGTTGTGTGTGTGTGTGTGCGTAGGTGGCATAGGATCAGATAACTTTACTTTTTAAATTGACTTGAAGAGTTTTTTTTTCAAGCTACCTTTTCAAGGTACAAAAGTTTTTGAATCATAACGCTGCCTGTTTGTCGAGAATCCGCATAGCAAAACCCCAATCAGCGACACCCCTCATCATAGAGATTTCATGTGACAATTTGGTACCACATCCACACAACCACCTGTTGGTGCCGCGATTAACACGCGCGTCCCTTGGCTTTTTTCAATGAAACAAGGATCCTAGACTTTATATCGCGAAAAATTCGAAAATATCTTGAAAATTGTCTGGATTTCAATTTTATAAGGCTATTTTTTGTTTTGGCTCAGTAAGGCCGGAATTGGGTCGAATGTGACAAAAACGGCCTCTTTGGACGTTTTGATTAAAACTGATCAAAAACACAGCTAAGGATACTATTTACTGCATCGCACTAGTTCCAATAGTCAAAGTGCCTATGGCCCATAGGCTATAGGGTCTATCCCTTATTGTTCGTTTTTGTAAAAAATAATATTTGTTCACTAATTTTGTCACTTTCTGTATTAATCGAGCAAAAGGGCCAGTGCCCTTTTTTTGCTTATGCTTGGAGTAAGTATCATTGCGATAAAATAAAATGATTTTTTTGATCAAGTACAAAATTATAATTTTCATTTAATTACCGCAAAAAATATTTCTTTCCACTTTATATTTTTCCATTTTCTTACAAACAAAAATACATTTTTCTTCCATTAAATAGTGAAAAAAAAAGTTTTTTAAGTCCAAAAAATACTTTATGGAGTTAAAGCATGACTGAGTAATTAAATATCATAAAGTCTTCAAAAATGCCACTTAATGATGTTAAATTAGTAATGATTTAACTCCATAAAGTATTAGTATATAATGATGTTTAAGTAGAAAATGATAACCTCCATTAAGAGTTACTGTATAATGACTTGATAACATTAAAGTCGACTTTTCCCATAATATGAGTTCAAAGTCGAGCCATAAAAGTGGCTCTCATGCCTCAGGAGGGTATCAATACTCAAATGAGTCACAGGCTTAGGAAATAAAACATTTCTGAGTTGATACGAGTTGGCCTCCCATGACAAGCCCACATTTAAATCCAATCCGATTGGAAAATATTCGAATTAACTCAGGGTGCTTCATCTTTGATAAAATACTTGGAGTATGTTAGTGATTTTTAATTAATAAATCTCGTAAATACACTAAGGTAATTTTTTTTTAGTACACCCACATTAGTCGCGATCATTTTGAACGGAACAATATTCGCAAACGGATTTCTGCATCCAACAGCTAATAAAAACACCAAGACCAAATTTTTTTGATTTTTTACCGGATGTCCGGTTTACCGGTTATTGACCGGTAAAGGTCTTAAAGACGATTCTGAGAAACACCGCACATCTTCGAAGTCAATTTTTGGCATGAATTACAACTCGTCGTCAGAAATTTTTGGCAAAAATATTTTTGTCATATGACACCGGTGAAATAGAGGCCTAATGTGATTATATATGGGAAATTTCACAGTTGATAATTCCTCCTTGGTGTAATGGTTACTGCTCGAGCCTTGATGCCATGTTGTTAGGGTTCGAATCCTGGCAAGTTCATACTTTTTTTTTAAACAATTTTTATTTTTTTCTTGAAAAAAAGAGTTAGCGCAGTTCGACCGCCTTGAAGCGTAATATGACAAAAAATTTGCCAACCATTTTTCTCGATAAACTACCCAGGTTAGTATATTTCCAGCTTCGTAGTCCCTTGATGTAAAAGATACAAAAAACTGTAATTTGACCCTCTTAGCGGTGTCACATGAAAAAATAAAATTTGCCAAAAAAATTTCCGACAAAAAGTTGTACAAACTGGAAAAAAAGTAGCTTCGAATGATGTGTAGGTTGTCATCAGAATCGTTCTTTTATACCTTTACCGGTCAATTACGACGATAAACCGGGACATCCGGTAAAAAATCTAAAAATGTTGGTCTTGGAGTTTTATATTTAGCGTGTTGGATTGCAGAAATTCCGTTTTGCGAATATCTTGTTCCGTTCTCAAATGATACGCGACAAAACTGTTGGGGATGTACTAAAAACAAAAGTTACCAAGTGAAGAAAATTGGCAACACACCGAGCTTTTGGTCAAAGTGTTGCCCATTGCCCTCACTGTTGCTTTAAGCAATAATATTGACCTCATAGGAAGGGTGCTGCCCATTGCCTTACAAGTTCGATTTTTCAAATTTAATTAAAGTACATGTATTGATATTTACACGAAAACTTAAGGAGGGATATCTGTCTGATTAAATAAAGGTCTCAATGGCATTAAAAATGCTCCAAATTGAAACGAGGTGATAATTAAGTGTACTACAAACCCGATCATCTAAAAAAATTTCTAAATTTTGCATTTTTTCGATTTTTGCTTAGTATTTTCTTAAAAATGAAGTGAAAAGATAACGTTTGCTTTAATTTGACTCCTCAAACTTCAAAATATCGGCTTGACATGAGCCAACTTTCTCATCAATGATTCACTGGCTTTCTTTTGAGCTTACTTACGAAAAAATCGAGGCACTTTTTTTTGGGAAATTTCTAAAAAAATCATATTTCGAGTTTTAGCTGTAAATTGCAAAAAAGCTCGTGATCGTCTCTAACATATGTTCTGAGGAGTACTTTATAAAAATATCAGTCATTTTGCAAATATATCCTCGGAGGAGATAGATTTTGAAGTCAGAAATTGTGAAAAATTGTCGGTTATTTGACGTTCTAAAATTGTTCAGTCGCCGGATCAAAAAAAGCTCGTGATCATTGAAGATTGACATTGAAGATTGTACTACCGTTACGTGATCTGTGAAAATTTGAGCTCAATTTGATATACCGTCTGGGAGGTGAAAGATTTTGCAGTTTTGAAAGGGTGTTCATGTAAACATACTGTAACTATTGGTGTAGATGTCAATAACCATATGTGATGTACTATTTCGTATGATTAAGNATAGATCTACAAATCAGTATTTTCGGTTTTTCTCATAAGCTCTTAGTTTTCAGAATATATCACCGTGAATATATGTCAAATCTGCCAGATATACCCTCACAATCACAGTTTTTTGATTGTTTGTTCTAGTTTATAAAATATATCCTTTTACCAACGGAACTCAATCTTAAAAACGTTCACTATCTCTATAGCGCGTGTTCAAATTCTACTAATGTTGTCTTAGTGATTGTCTTGAGTATGATTATAGGCAAGAGTTCTTGATATTGGGACCGCTTAATTTGATCGGTGTGTAATCACTCAAGCAATCACTAAGACAATTACTGAGACAACATTAGTGGGATTCGAACTTGCGCTATAGAGATAGTAAACGTTTTTGAGATGGAGTTCCGTTGGTGAAAGGATAGTATTAATCAAAATATGAACAAATCGAAAAAAAACNCCCCTTAAAGTTACCCGAGCAATCACTCATTATAGTGACCTTTTATCCGTTTTCAGCAGTTCAGGGGTAAAAACAGAGTATAACAGAGTAACTACTGTATATACAGTGTAATTTTCCAGCCCAATTTGTTTTCAATTTTACCTTGCGTCAGGTGTTACAATAAGATCCGTGATATTATTATAATTAATTATGCTAGTCACAGTAACGTCTTCAAAATTTGTGACACAGATATTCACGAAGCTTATTTTCCGCTGTTTATTTTCCGGATAGTATTGAAAAAAACAATTAAAATAAATAATTATAAAGTTAAAAATTCGAACAAAGGTTATCTTAGTAATAATTATTTTAGGACACAAATGCGTCGTTACAACTCGGTCTAAGAATGGAAGAACTGATATTTAATCTTGCGGACAGTCATTTATTTTTCAATGATCTCGAAGAGTGTGATCAAGTACACTGTGATGATGTTGCTGCTGACGATAACGGTCAAGATTTAAGGCACGGATCATTTGATTTAAATATTTGACTAAGAGGAAAAAATTTAAAAATTTCGAAAAAATTTCGAAAAAATATTTGTTGATACTTTGACAACTCAGAAAACATTTTAAACATGGATCAAAACTTAAAAAATGTTGAAAATTAATGAAAACTAACGAATTATTGAAAGACATCGAAATTTTTTTTTTGTCAGATTTTGAAAGTATTGAAAAATTTTAAAATATTAAAATTTATTAAGATATTATTTTTCGTTATCAGAATGCTAAGATTGGAAATTTCTATAAATTGGAATAATTAAATTTTTTGAAATTTTGAAAAATAGAATTTTGAAAAATTTGAGAAAAATTAGAAATTTAAAACATCTAGAAGTTTAAATATTTAAAAAATTTTTAAAAAGTGATACAATAATCTGTATTATTTTTAAACTTTCAATATTCTTCATTGAAATAAAATTGAGATATTATTTTTGGTTATCCACATAAAAGTAATTATAATTTCCAAACTGATGGATTTCGTACTGCGAATGCTGCGGGAGCAATTTGCTTGGGTCCTGGAGTCAGAGGTGGAGTTGATTGGATGCGGAAATTAGCTTTTAGATATAGAAGAATTAAAGAAGTATACGATGCATTTAAAGATAATGTTCCAGGTTAAATTTTTAATTATCATCTTCATTTTTCTCACAAATAAATTTCATAATATTATAGTTTTAAAGGTTTCGTCAATAATATAAAGTGGCTTGAGTTATTTTTTAAATCAGCAAAATTTTAGAAAGACTTGAAAATCAATGATTTTAAAGTTCCTTTTTTTCAGAAATGAATTGTATTTGTTTTAAACACTTAAATACCTTATATATCCTATTACGAGGAAGGTAGATCAAAATTGCCTAGGTAAAAATACAAACCAATTGTGTGTTCAATTCAGGGATTTGATTGGTTGGTTGGCCCGTCTCACTCTCGTTTGTATTGGGTTTGTATTTTTACCTTGTAATTTGAACCTTGTAATTGGTTTGTATTTTTACCTAGGCATTTTTGATCTACCTTCCTCGTAATAGGATATAATATATATATAATAGGTATCCAATAATAATAGGCATCTAATAGGTAATTATAAGAAATAAATAATTAAAATATCATGAAATAACTAAAGTAACCGAGTTCATAAGTCATTTTGTCAGTGTTTTCAAATTAAGTTTCAACAGATGATAAAAATTTTAAACACCAAAATTTTTCAAATTATAGTCTTTTTTTGTCCATCAATCAGGCAAAAATCAAATTTACGCAATTTTTGCTTTTTAGCGCCAAAATGTAGAGTTCTCAAAAGCGATGTTGCGATCAAATTAAAGATTATAAAATTTTTATTTTTAAAATAATAATAATCAGAAAGCCTTCGAAATACTTTTTTCAATTTTAAGAATTAGAATTTAAANTCGGAATCCGAAAAGCGGATGTATATTTTAACTTTCAATACATCATGAAAAATGATATACTCTTGTCAATAATTTATTAACTCTTGCCCAATCATAAACAACATTCCAAAAAAATTATGTATTCAGTAAAAAAACCAAAGTTGAAACCGTCGAGAAAAAGTGAAACCATGTTTCTTTCGCAGCATGACAGTATGCTGACTACTTCTCACACTTTGATAATATTTCTTCAATTTTCGGTACCAATTGTATATTTATTAAAAAGATCTAATTTTTTGAAAAAGTGAAACTTGTTTCATGTCAAAGTAAGTTTGAAATGTATTACGCTTAGATTTCTTAGAAATCTGAGTTTTTGTTTTGTTATTTACATGCAATTGTAATTCCAAAATTTGTTACTTCGGCCTAATTACGTCCATTTAATCATCTTCAACCATGATTGATGATTGATTAAAATTGCTTTTGACACGAATCCGTCTCGTTCTGCATCGTTTATCATAAAATTGGTTAACGCTACTTAACTTTCAATTACAACGAAACACTTTCACACAAACAAATATTCAGATTGATGTTAACCGAACTCTTGCGCGAATATAACGTCCATGAAGCTCAGTAATTATGATTAGATTTTCGTAATAAAAATGTGATAAAATCTTTTGATAGGATTAGGACATTTTCAAAAGTAGAAAATATTTAACATTCGCTTATCCCCTTACAAACAACGGAATGTCAAAGAAGTATGTTTCGCACATTTTGTCCAAAAATTGGTTAAAAAATCGTATCTCTTATAAACTAAATTATTGCAAGTCGGAATAATATCATTTTATAAAAATTTTCGAAAATAATCTTTTTTTGTTTTCAATATAAAGACTGGATAAATAATATAAAAAATTTATAAGTATTAATTTTGATAATTATTAACAGTCCTTTCAATGAACCATTTAAAGCAACATAAAGTATACAGTATAATTTATTCCTGGTGTAGTTGATTTCGCTTTTGATTTATGCAAAAAAAAGTTCTTAATAAAAAGCGACGAAAGATGTGTTCTTTCCTTTAATTAACCAGTTTTAAATTCGCTTTTAAAAAACTGAATATTTTATCTTCAAATTTAAAAAAATTTTATTAGAACACATTTAGACTGAACAATTTAGTTACCATTTGAAATTAAATGCCAATACTAAAAAATATTAAAATGAAGGTTTTTTTGAATTTAAAAACAACTAATTAGTATCTGAGCAAAAGATATTTCTGAATAAAAACCCGTTAAATCAAATATCATGTTTCATTCTTATAATTCATTCTGAGTGTTTATTTCTGCGCACTACTTCTAATCGGTCGGCACAACTTATTGTCCACCAAATTTGATCGCCTCATTTTTCCAGGTTATCAATTTAAAAAAAAAATACTAAATAATCAGTTTTAAAATATTTTATTTTATCATTTTTAATTGAAAAAAAAACTATTGCATCATGCCGATCGGTCATACCTGTATAACTGTATACGTTTATAACTTATACGGCAGATAGATTTAGTAACTATATTAATTTAAAAGGAGCAGCCCTGGGAACAGTAATAACTTCCCATGTACTATAACGGTCAGATGTGGGGCTCAATCAGTGTTTAATTGCAACATCATCAAGGAAATATATCCCGCGCGAAATATTACCAACAGGGTCAATATCCTGGATATCACAAAATTATTATGTCATCTCTCAACCTTGCCTTGACGGCACACGTCTGCGTAGCCAAGTCAATATCAGTTACAAGATCCACCTCAAGAAGCTTTGGGAGGATTAAATTACATAGATGAAACCGATCGCGAAGGTTACTGAATAAGCAGTTTTTTATTTTTTATATTATTATTGAAAATTTTGTTGAAAATAGAGTTTTTGATGCCATGGACAGGCATCCGCTTAGTATGACAATACAGAAAACATAAAAATTGTTTGTATTATCTGGCAGCTAAAATATATCAAAAAATGTTTGTCGTTATGTCTCTCTCGTTAAACCAGAAAAAGTACGGGCTATCAAGATTTCGAACCGCTAAATTACATTCCGGTTTAAATCTTTGAAATTTGAAGCCGGTAAATATTATCATCAGTACAATATTTTAATTTAAATGATCCAGAAAAAGTCTGGAAAATGAAAAAACTTTTATGAGCGTGCCTATCAATATATCAAAATTTATTAGCACGGGCGTTTCATATTAACATTATCATATTGTGAAACAAAAAGTTTCGCTCGTCTATATATTTAACTGAATACGAAAAAACTGTTTCTCACATCTTATAAGGTTACATAAACTATATATTCTCTAAAGTAAAACAAATTTCCAAACGTGCATTCCTTAAGAAAAATAAAGTTAAATTTGACACAAAATTTGTCAGGGGAGGAAAAAAAAGTAAGAAAAACGTGTCGAAGGCGAAGAGAACCGACTCAAGAAATTGAAAGATTTTTTATTTGGGGATTGGACGAAACTATTCATTATTTTATATTCGTTACTCACCAAGCGTTATGCGCAGAGTATGGAGGTAGTGAAAAAATAACTTATAAAATTACAACAAAAAAAATGAGCTTGAAATCCAATCAACACCTTAACAGTATAATTAACAAAAATTGGTTTTAGTGCACGGACTCAACTGAAATGTTATTTTCCCAGTTTAGGAAAAAAGCGTGTTTTGTCAGACTATGTCAACTAACTCACATCTGGCACGCTTTATTATATGAATTTATCTATTATTATATTAACTTATGATATAAGTTTACATGAATCACTATGTGACATAAGTTATGTTCTCAGGGAGTCCTCCTCACCTAACGAAAAGCTCTTGCCTAGTTGATTAGAGGTGTCAAATTTCCTTTTATTTTTGCGTGTTGCAAACGACTATATCAATGATCGCGTTTCTTTGCATATATTCTCAAAATGACCCGGAAATATCAGAAAATTTAAAGACCAATTTTTCTTAATTTCGTTCAAATACATCAAAATTATAACGTAATCTCATTATAATTTTTGAAAAAATTTCTTCGATCTCTTTCAACTTTGTCTTTTATCTCAGATATATATTCCTTTCAACCAAAGTTAATAGTAGAAAATGAGGTGATCTCAAGTAGGCGGCGTATCGAATGCCACGATCGTTGATCTCAGTTTGCGACGCACTTTTATTTGGCTTGGTGATTGATTCTGCTGATATTACACATCACTCACTTGTGACGGGTCTAATACCAGCCCATCTTGCATATTATTATAACCAAAGATTATCACCAAGAAACAACTAGTGGGATTAAAAAAACCGCATAGACAATCACCATCATTTTAGAATTTTCACTTTGTTGGGAAAAAGATAAGTGTGTTTTTAAATTCTTCTTAAAGTCAATCAGATGAGCCGTTAACAAAAGCCAAAATGTTAACAGTTTGAAACGCCTATAACATAAAGTCACTTTATGTTTTGAAAAAGGATAAAAAATGTATGTGCTAGTGTTTTCAGTCTGTGAAAGCCGAGCAATCAAATCATGTTTAATAAATTCTGTGGCCCATGTTAGATCGAGAAAATATGTCTTATTTTAAAGCACGTTTTTTCTTTACATACATAAAACGCGAGCGTAATAGTAATTCGAAGAAAATGTAATTGGCCGAAAAATCGGGAATTTCCGTTTTTTTCAAATATAAAGACAATTTTCACTCAAAAGAATTTGTCTTGACCATCATTTTCAAGTGTGTGAATTTCATCGAAAAAAATCAATATTTTCATCGTTTTTATGTCGAAGATTATAAAGGTGGAGACTGGAAAACTCACTTTTTATGAACAAAGGCCTGATTTGGCAAAAACTTCTATAATTGAACTATTAGAAAAATTATCAGTTTTGATGCTGTACATATTAAAATTTGCACTGGAACCAGATGAGCAGAAAGAATTTTTACAAAAGTTGTCTTTTATATTTGAAAGTTGAATTTTCGACGATTACATTTTCTGCGAATTAAGTATTTACGGTAGATAATTCTACCCCGAAAACTTTCTCTGAATTGCGTTTTTAAATAACGATATTTCGACGCTAGAAACCTTTAAAATATATTAAGTTTTAAAATTAATCTGTTTCTTTATTTGTCTCTATATCTACTATCTATAAATGCAGTTTTTGATTAATTTGTTTTGCATGAGATGAAAAATCAATTAATTTATCTTCCATGGTTCATGATCGATTATTTTTTAATTTTTATCAAACGAGAGGATTTCACTTCCGATTTCACTTTCGCGTCTGTACTCTTTATTTTGGTTGATGTATAATTGCCGTCCTATCTTAGTTGACTCTCGCTGGATTGAATTTCATTGAAAATTTTTTTGGTCGTAGACCAAGCACTAATCGCTGGCTTAATCACTAAGCCGACTATCACCGAATTTGCAAGAAAATATTTTAACTCGGAAATGTACGCAGATATAGACAAAATATATAGAAGATCTGCAAATTCTAGTATTTGATATGAAGTCGTATGAAGAAAAAGTTCACAAATTTTGAATCTGGTTAAAGATTATATATTATATCTCGTTTTACCAGATAACTATAATTTATAAACCTTAGACTCGAAAGGTACACCAAAAAGACAAAACAAGCAACTGGTGATGGCTTTTTGCCAACATTCACTATTAGCTTCAAAATAATTAAAACAAGATCTTCTGATCTTTTCTTAATTATTATAATTTTTCATGAAACTTGTCGAGGGGTATAATCCAAAATGTTTTTAGAAAATTGTAAAAATTTAATAAATGAAAAAGTTTCCAAATTTTGAAATCTGAAGTTTTGAACTAATTCCAGATTGTTTGCTTTAAAAATAAAAGTGAAAAAAACAGACATCAGGCGTGTCACTGTTCATGTAAGCTTGCGGAAAATTTTTTGAGTTTTGCTTATTTTGAGTTAATTATCAATATGATGCATTCATCGGTTTGAAAAAATTTCAATATCAAAGAATAAAAAATATATAGTATTATCCAATGTATATATGGAATTCAGACATCATACTTTTACATATTTCAAATTTGTTATTCACGCACAGAAAATATGAAAAAATTTCGCAGTTCAATTAGACTGTAAAACGTGTAGTATCTCATGATGAAAAATCTTAAAACTCTAGACTTTACAAATACAAAGATCTGTTTTTCATTTTGACGTATGCCCATCACGTATGGCCCATACCTATAGGCAGAGAAAAAAAATTCCAGAATTCCAGACAAAAACATGTTTTCTTATTGCGCATAAGGTCTAAGCTCCTTAACTTTTTCGATTAGTCTTCAGTCAAGACTCTTGAACGATAGACAAGTTCATCTAACCACGAATCATATAACATCGCATGGTCTGAAATTTACGGTTCGCGAGTTTCACGTTTCTCAAATATTAGTCAAGCAAAATTCTGCTGCCGAAAAAAACATAAAGTATTGTTTTTTTCGTGGAAACAACAGAGGAAACCAATTCGGGAGAATTCTCCCCAAATTAAAGACGATTCTCCCGGGACTTGATTCTGTTGCCTCTAAAAAACACATACGTGTCTATTGTCGAGCTCTTTTGGCCGACCAATCAGCATGACCTTTTGGAAAGTGATGAGATTTTTTCTTAAAAATCATACGACTACCTAAGGTTTAAAGAAAGATTAAAAAATTATAGTTTATGTTGACCACAAAGGACAAGCGCAGAAGCCCAAGGTCCGGTTTATCTAAGAATCATCCAGCGTAAATTGGACGGAAAAACTTTTTTTGCCGATTATTTTAAGGGTTCACACAAAATCCATCAACTCTCTAAATTTTTAGACAAACTTGAAAGCAAACAAATAACACAGTAAGAGCATTGCCCAGAGCCCCGACGGCCACAAATTTCATTTTTGCGTCTCGTTTTTTTAGAAAAGCGATTTCAATTCTAAAAACTGAAATTTTGAAAAAAAAATAAAATATTATAGAAAATATTTTCAAATCGTAACAAAGAAATATATTTTCCCACAAATGAAATAAGAAAAGACTTCTTATCAACTTATTTGTATATTTTCAGCAATAAACATTTAAAGATAATCTTTAAATTTTCATGTCCCATCTTACAAATGCAACCAGTAGTAACCTTAATAATGAATTTACGTTATGTCTGTTTGAAAATGGAAAAAAAACAGATATAGGGAAAATAATAAGTTAAAGCTTCAATTAAGAGAATTTTCAAATTAAAAATATGGGTAATATCTGTTAAGGGGTATGGCAACTCTATTCAATAAAGGCTTAGAGGCATTTAAAAGCTCCAAATTGATTCGGGGCTTGAAATTAAGTGTTACTAAACCCAATCATCAAAAAAATTGAAAAATTTCCGCATGATTTTTCGATTTTTTTTAATTTTTTTTGAAAATGAAGTTAAAAAAAATAACGTTTCTCAATGTGACCACTAAACATCAAATATCAACTTTGACGTAAGCCAACACTCTATCAGTGTTCACTGACTTTTCTTTTGAGCCTACTCTTCGGAAAAAATCGAAATTTCGGAATGACCCAAAATAATCAATATTTTCGAAGTTTTTAGCTGGAAATTGCAAAAAAAGTCCGTGAGAGTCTCTTACCAATGTTCTTAGAACCTTGATTACAATTTGAGCCATTTGCAAATATATCTAGAGCGATAGATTTGAAGTCTGAAATTGTGAAAAAATCGTCGTTATTTTGGCGTTCTAGATTGTTCGTTGCCGGATCAAAAAAAAGCTTGAGGAAAGCATTGACATACTACCGTACGTGATTCTGTAAAATTTGAGCTCAATTTGTATACGTCTGGGAGTGATAGATTTTGCAGTTTGGAAAATGTCACCTTGTTACGATACGTATAGCTATTGGTTAATGGTTCAAAAACATAGTTTGTGATATACTTCTCCGCAGTTATGATAATTACCAATTAGCATTGTTCGGTTTTCTCAATGAACTGTTAGGTTTTCATATATATTCACACGAAAATGTCAAATCAGAGTCGCATATCCCCTTAATTACCCGAGCACATCACTCATTATAGTGACTTTTATCCGATTTCGCAGTTCAGGCGTAAAACAGAGTATGAACGGTACAACTGTATATACAGTTGAATTTTCCAGCCCAATTTGTTTTCAATTTTACCTTGCGTCAGGTGTACAATAAGATCCGTGATATATTATAATTAATTATGCTTAGTCACAGGTACGTCTTCAAAATTTGTTGACACAGATATTCACGAAGCTTATTTTCCGCTGTTTTTTTTCCGGTAGTATTGAAAAAAACAATTAAAATATAATTATAAGTTAAAAATTCGAACAAAGGTTATCTTAGTAATAATTATTTCGGACACAATGCGTCGGTACAACTCGTCTAAGAATGGAAGAACTTATTAATCTTGCGGACAGTCATTTTTTTTCAATGATCTCGAAGGTTGATCAAGTTACACTGTGGATGATGTTGCTGCGACGATAACGGTCAAGATTTAAGGCACGGATCATTTGTATTTAAATATTTGACTAAAGGAAAAATTTGAAAAAAATTTCCAAAAAAATATTTTTGTTACTTTGACAACTCAGAAAACATTTTAACATGATCAAAAATTTAAAAAATGTTGAAAATTAATGAAAAACTGAAAATTATTGAAAGACATCGAAATTTTTTTTTAATGTCAAATAATTTGGAAGTATTGAAAATTAAAAATATTTAAAATTTAAATATTGAAAATTTTTCTAATATTCAGAAAAATTCTTAAAGATTGGAAAATTTCTATAAATATTGGAATAATTAAAATTTTTTGAAAAATTTTGAACAAAATAGAAAATTTTGAACAAAATTTGAGAAAAAATTAGAAATTTAAAAACATCTAGAAAGTTAAAATATTTAAAAATTTTAAAAAGTGAAACTCACCAATAAATCTGTATTATTTTTAAACTTTCAAATTCTTCATTGAAATAAATTGAGATATTATTTTTGGTTTATCCAATAAAAGTAATTATAATTTCCAAACTGATGGATTTCGTACTGCGATGTCTGCGGGAGCAATTTGCTTGGGTCCTGGAGTCAGAGGTGGAGTTGATTGGATGCGGAAATTAGCTTTTAGATATAGAAGAATAAAGAAGTATACGGTGCATTTAAAATAAGTTCCAGGTAAATTTTTATTATTCTCTTCATTTTTCTCACAAAAAAATTTCATAATATTATAGTTTAAGTTTCGTCAATTAATATAAAGTGGCTTGAGTTATTTTTTAAATCAGCCAAAATTTTAGAAAGATGAAAATCAATATTTAAGCATTCCTTTTTTCAGAAATGATTGTATTGTTTTAAACACTTAAATACCTTTATATTCCTATTACGAGGAGGTAGTAAAATTGCCTAGGTTAAAATACAAACCAATTGTGTGTTCAATTTCAGGATTGTATTGGTTGGTTGGCCACCGTCTCATCTCGTTATTATTGGGTTTGTATTTTACTTGTCTTTTACTTGTAATTGTTTGTATTTTCCTTAGCCTTTTTGATTACCTTCCTCGTATGGATATAATATATATATAAAGTATCACAATAATAGATAGGCATTAATAGAATATAAGAAATAAATTATTAAATATCATGAAATAACTAAAGTACCGGTTCTAGTCATTTTGTCAGTCGTGTTTCAAATTAATTTCAAAGATGATAAAAATTTTAAACACCAAAATTTTTCAAATTATAGTCTTTTTTTGTCCATCAATCAGGCAAAAATCAAATTTACGCAATTTTTGCTTTTTAGCGCCAAAATGTAGAGTTCTCAAAAGCGATGTTGCGATCAAATTAAAGATTATAAAATTTTTATTTTTAAAATAATAATAATCAGAAAGCCTTCGAAATACTTCTTTCAATTTTAAGAATTAGAATTTAAATGTTTCAAAAATGGGTCAATTAGAATTTTTTTCCCAGACCCCGGACACCCTCAAAACGACACTATAAAATTATAAAAAAATTAATAAAAAAAATGAAAACCATCATTATAGATCAATTCGTTGAGAAACCTCATTCAAAAATAATTTGATTCAAATTTTCCATAGTATTGACATTTTATATTTATTCATAAACTTTTTAGGGCTTTTGACAGGACCTGTTGGTGACGCTTGGCTAAATTTGAAGCAAGAAATTGAAAATTCAACAGATAATTGGTCCACTTTGGCACTGAAAGCTTTATCCTTGATACACAACAGGTTTGATTTATATTTTGAGCTTTNGTTCTCAAAAGCGATGTTGCGATCAAATTAAAGATTATAAAATTTTTATTTTTAAAATAATAATAATCAGAAAGCCTTCGAAATACTTTTTTCAATTTTAAGAATTAGAATTTAAATGTTTCAAAAATTGGTCAATTAGAATTTTTTCCCAGACCCCGGACACCCTCAAAACGACACTATAAAATTATAAAAAAATTAATAAAAAAAATGAAAACCATCATTATAGATCAATTCGTTGAGAAACCTCATTCAAAAATAATTTGATTCAAATTTTCCATAGTATTGACATTTTATATTTATTCATTAAATAAACTTTTTAGGGCTTTTGACAGGACCCGTTGGTGACGCTTGGCTAAATTTGAAGCAAGAAATTGAAAATTCAACAGATAATTGGTCTACTTTGGCACTGAAAGCCTTATCCTTGATACACAACAGGTTTGATTTATATTTTGAGCTTTTTTGAATTGACTGAAGTTGAAATATTGAAACCGAATACGCCCGCTTTTCACCAAAAGTTCTTTCAACATTTAAACCCAGCACCACACCGTTCACCACACAAAAAACGTGATGGCAAGAATATTCAACCCTTTATTATAAATTGAGTAATAAAATAAAATTTCAATGATGATGTTGCATAACGCTTTTGACGTAGCTAAAATATGAAGCTGGAAATAGAATAGATTCAAAATATCGGCTGAATTACACTTTTTTAACATCCATATACTGTATTTGATATACAGCATGTTACATTTTTGCTCAAACAGAAACCGTTTATTGGCCATGAGAAATTGAATTTCTTAAACACCTATTTGTTTTAAAATTAAAGCGTTTTGATTGGCGGAGGTGAGCTTAAGCCAAAAAACTAATACATAAGGAATTAAATAAAGGGAATAACACGCCTACGTTTTTCTACAAATTCGTATCTTTTTCCCTTACACGCCCACGCATTTTTTGGGAGGACCATTCCCTCAACTTGAACAGGGTAGTATGAAAATGAATGGTTAAAAACACGGCGGGCAATCATAACCTGATGTAATACATATTCACTTTGATATATTAACTATTCTGCCATATCCCTTTATGACCATTTGATTAATCTAAGAGATGTGGGCTGAAAAAAAGAGAAAGCGTCCTCATGAGTGGCTAGAAGGGGTCTTAGGAGTGTTAGGATTGGCTCCCTCAACCCACATCTCTTAGATTAATCAAAATGCCATAAAGGGATATTATAAAACCATGAATATTTGCAAATTTCAAATAAAATTATATACTTTATACTATTAAACTAAGGATCGTCACTTACGATTACTGATACAAATCCGTTGTTTTATAAATTTTTTAACCCACAAATACTATCAGAGAATCAATTTTTGGGACTAACGGACTGGTTTCAAAAATATTTAAGACACAAAAATTTTTAAAACAAAGAAACAACAATCTTTTTTCAAATAAAGTCTTCAAAATTTTCGGATTTTCTTCCGGAAAATATTTTTTGTTTCACATCTTATGGTTCGAAATATTCATCGTTTATAAATTGCAAACTTCAGCTCGAATTCTGCAAAAAAAGGTTGAAAACAAAATTATTTGTTTGATACATGCATTTATGTACTTTTAATCATAAAGTAAGCGATTTTGTGGTATCATAAAAGCGGCCTTAGTTTTGCACAATTTATCAAAAAATTTCAAACAGAATTGCCAGAAGGTGATTTTTTACATGAAAATTATATTATATTATATTCTTCAGAACTGATGACGAATTATTAAATAATACTTTTTTTCGTCAAAATTTATTTTCAAAACATAGGATATGTAACATTTTATTTCGCAATATATATCATATGTTACATATTGTAAAATTATTTTACTTGTTTTAAATCTAGAATTTAGACCTGGATATGTAAATGTCATGGTTACCACAACGCAGCTAGTTCCAGCTATTGCAAAGACAGTTTTATACAATTTGGGCACCGTTTTTGATATTGATAATGTTTATTCGGCCACAAAAATTGGTAAAGAATCTTGTTTCGAAAGAATTATACAAAGATATGGAAAAAATGTTACATATGTTTCAATTGGAGATGGCAGAGAAGAAGAAGTTGCTGCAAAACAGGTAAATATATTTTCACAAATAAATTAACTTAAAATTCAAGGGGTTTGTCGTCGGAAAGTAATGGTTTTGTGAGGCTAATATTTTTTTAATCTTAGCAGATAAAATGTTTCTTGAATATAAAAAGTCAAACAAAATGCTGCACCAATTTTTATGTCCCAAATGACAACAATTTCGACGACAATCTTTTTGATTTACTAAAACAGGGATTTTTCCGATATTGAAGATTATTGTCAGACACTGAATTTAATAAATTATAGTTTCATGTTTTAGGTTTCAAAAGTTGGTTAAAAAACTAGAGTGTAAACGTAATTTGTCTGTCAGTTAAGAGGGTCCCCCATGATATTATTTGTTTTCAATGGAAGTCTTTAAAATCAGGGAAAACTGAAAACATTAATCTACGTAAGATCAATGTAAGATTTAAAAACAAATACAAAATGCTCAATATTTTTTATCAAAACAGCTTTTTAGGTGTCTAACGTTAAAAACTTCTTGATACATATGATTTTTTTAAATAATAAGTTTAAATTTTGATTTTAATCAATAAAAGTTTTATATCAATTACAGACTCTCAATATTTGAAAAATGCGGAATCTGAATTGAACTCTCCCAAATTTTACCAATGAAATGAGCCTATTCTGCAATGAAGGGTTTTGATTGGATGCTGGTATCCCACGTTGTTTGTATCATTCAAATATTAAGGATCTGCCTTCTGAGGTTTTGTGATCTGTATCCCATATTCACAAAAGTATGAATATGGGATATATTTCCAAAACATTTTCAATAATTTATTAAAATCAATATGCTTGACTAACCCAACTGTTTTGCAGTTTAAACTTTCCGAAAATGTTCATTTTGTTTTATTTAAAATTTATAAATGGCATTGTCAGAATGCCATTCTTGAAATTCATAAAAACATTTCAGAGGATTTAGAATTTTTGTTCTCAAGTGTCAATTATTTAAGATATGAAAATTCAAAATTCCAAAGGAAAAATGGTACATATTATAAAGGGAACCCCCTTAATTCTAATAATGCGGACTGTTTATATGTTTCAGCAGAAGGTTCTATTTTATAACACTTAGTCAGACAATTAACATTTTACAAGTAACATTTAGACTGTCATATTGTATCTGAACTGCCTTTATGATTCGTAAATATTCTATTCCATAATTATTTAAATTTTATTGTAGCATAATGTTCCGTTCTGGCCAATATCTACACACAACGATCTCATGGCACTTCATCAAGCGCTAGAACTTGAATATCTATGACAATTTTAATATAAACTTTTACTTCATTTCAACTGTTGTTAATATTTCCTCTGCAAATTTATTATAAACACACAAAAAAGGAATCAGCAGTCTCAAATTTGATATCTTTATTCTAAGAAAGAGCCAAAGTAAATGAACAGGGGGGATCATGAAATGAGGCCATTTTGACGGATGGCCCCCATTCCGATAACGTCTCTCGGCTCCACAAAACGACTCTTTTTTATTTTGAACTTTTAAAATCGATAGAAATTCAAAATTTTGAATTTTTATCTTCAACTATTTGTCTTAGAATTTTTCTGAAGTTTTGTTCAATACCCATATTAAGTCACATCCGGCTTTTAAAGAATCGCGCATGTTGAAAAATATCGAAAAAATTTCGAAATTTTTTCTATTTTTTTGCACAAAATCATTAAGATTGGCATCTCAGAATAATTTTCCCCTCTCAGCCTCTATTTAAGCATCCACGGGTGTCATGTTATGACATTCTAGTAATCAGAGAAAATATCCTTAATTATGTGTTGAAATTTCTTCTAATGCCGTTTCAATCAGCGTCATTCTTTGATGCCTCGGAATGAGACGAGTAGCTCACGTTATTATCGCCCGAAAATAGAAGAATATTCTCTGATGAAAAGGAGTCGTTTTGTACACCCTAGGATAGTTATGGATATATCGCCGAAAGTGCAAATATCGCCAAAACGCCCACTTTGAGGTTTTTATTGCAAATTACTTCGAATGCGAAATGAATTACTATATCTTTTAAGACCGAATTTCGTCAAGATCAAGATTGATTTATTAAAAATGGCAATGGGCCAGAACATCCATTTAGAATCTAAATTTTTAATGCCCGGTTGCATTAGAAAAAATTTGGATTAAAAAAATAATTTGTTGGCGTTTTAACTCCCTTAGTGTCTTTGGGGCCATCCGTGGCTCGAAGGCCTTTAATCGCAATTTAGGACCCTTAATCATGTATGAATAAAAATTTACAAAGTAATCGATCGACTATTTGGATAATTGACGTTTGTGCGTTTTTTTCGAAAATTTTTACTGTATTACAGTAATATTTTTTTGCAAAAAAATTTAAATCATCAAAAAAGCCTTTGAACGGGATCAAAAAAATCTAAGACTTTTTTCCCATTACACAATAGCCCCAAAATGATCACGTGACCGTATATTTAAGTAATGAGGTTAGTAAAAGTAGTACTGTATTTTTTCAAAAATTGCTATAATCAATTTTTAAAAAAATGAAGTGGTTCTTTAGAAGTTTTAAGATTTTTTTTCATTACATCAAAGTCCAAAAACGATCACGTGACCTTCAAATTAGGAAATAAGGTTTTGGTNCAAAAACGTCACGTGATCTTATTTTTCGAGAAATAAGGATTAATTTATTACATATTCGAAACCTAATTTTTGGATTATTTCGTTACGTGATTTTATTCTGACTTTAGCGTAAAGTGAAAAAAGTCTTAAAAACATTGACCCTGGATTTTTTTGACGTAATTTGAGTACTTTTTTCAAATTACTGTACTATGTTTTTTCTTCAAAAGTACTCAAATCACGTGAAA
>SCLH01000187.1:247701-262887 GCA_004367855.1 Oikopleura vanhoeffeni
TATTGGTGAAGAAAAGAAGTAAAGATAAAATATCAAGATAACACAGTAAGATGTGTTGTTGATTTATTTTATGTTTATTTTAAAATAAGAATAGAGCCAGATGTGATAAAAAAGTAAAAGGTGAAAGTGATGAACATAGCTAAGGCAATGTAGGTGTCAACACTTATTAATTTTAATTTTAGGCTTAAGATTGTATAGTTTGTAATAAGACAAAGAAAGAAGAAAGGTATATATATTTTTTTTCACAAGATAGAAATAATAATAGTTGTTCTTTCTTCTAACTTTTAATTTTCAAAACTTTTCTACTTTGTGACTAAGTAGATGGTTTTTTCAAGATTTTTACCAGTATCATTAAAAATATCAGTGATTGTAACATTATCAATAAGTGCCATTTTGATCAATAGCACGTTAAATTCAAATGTTTCAATGTTTCCATTTTTTATAAAAAGTTTAATGCAGTCAAGAGCTAATTTAGCTATGAGATTATTGAAGGGACATATGTCATTTGAGCTGATCTGTACCAGATCTGCAAAACATTGGTTAATTAGATTTTCATTAATGTTAAAATTTCTGATTATGTCCAGAATTTTACCTAGATTATTTCTAGTTTTAACTAGATGATCTTGATTTTTGTTAAAAAAGATCTCTAATTCACACGGGGCCAAGAAATTCATGAAAGGGTTAACAAACCCACATTTTCCAGCTTGTTGAGCCTTCTTAGCGGTATTACATGGTTGTAATATCACTTGAGGACTAAATTTTCGCTTTTTAACTACTGTATCACTCAAAAAGGTAGCTTTTCTCTTCTTATTTTCATCGAATCCATATGTCACATTCCTGACTGGATATTGCACTTTATATTCAGTCACAATTTTATCAAATTTATGAAAGTCATGTGATGAATATAAAATTTGAAAAGGAGATAATTGACTTTTGAAACAGAATTTTTCAAAACGCTTATATTCAGTGTAAATAATACCTACAAGAGCTAATCTATTTTTGATAAGACTATTGATTGATTTAATTTTTGTAAGCGGCGAAATAGTTGTGCTACCTTTAATATTAAAATGATTGTGAAAAATTTGATGTGATGATTGGATTTCAGAGCCCTTATCGAAGAGTACATTTTTATCAAAGTTGTTTAAAATCTTTGATGTAACATACTGATTTTTGAGGGCATTGTTTGACTTAATTAATCTGGAAAGACAATTAGTCATTTCTGGATAAGTCGCAGCTGAAAGATTATTATATATTTCAGTGCATTTTGGAAATGCAATTACTAATTTATTTGCATTTACAGTTCTGAAAAAGCTATCTCTAGAAATTGCTTGATGTTTCAATGCATCTTTTTTATATTCATAAAATTGATTGGCATTACTCTGATCAATAAAAATGAGAGAGTTGTTCAAATTAAGAGTAATGTAACCCTTTCGACTAGTCACACAGTTCCAAAAGACTGGAAATCTTAGGAAATGAACAGTTTTTTGCATCTTTCTCCATTTAACATAATCATCCAAGTTCAAAATATTTGATTGATAGCTGTCCAATCTTCTAGTAACTATGATGACTGAGTCGTTAGCATCTTGTTTGATCAGAATTTCTGAAAAATATTTGTTAATAATATAGTCAGCGTCTTTTGAAAATATAAGAATAAACTTTTAATTTTGGTTTTATGAAAAGTTGGTTCTAAGTTGACAATATAAATATTTTGTTATATTTATGACATTTTGGTAGGTCAGCAAATGTCTCAATATGACTAGTTAATTTTAGTTTCTTAGGATCAAACAAAGAAAAAAAAATAAATAATAAACAAAAAATAACAAAAACAAAAAGAACAAAATATAAAGAGTGAAAAAGATTTTTTCTCTTCGGTAGGAAACTTTTTAAGAAATGAAACAAATCATTTAATTGAGAGTGCAACTATACTTATCAGTAGTATAGTTGTTATTTATTGAATGTAAACCCACATGTTCTGTTTTTTTTTTGTATTTATAACGTTTTTAAAATGTAAAGATATTTACAATATAAACGAAAAGTAGACAATATAATTTATAAACTTATATAAAAGTCTTTCTTTTATTTTATAAAATTTTGAAATTATTTAATGAAATCTTTTGCAGTAAAGTTTTTAGAGTTTTATACACTATAAACATATGCTGCTTCAAAACATTTTGTTAGTATTTTTACGATTTATACTCTTCTCTTTTTTAATTATTAATCCAATCAGAGAAAATCATACGTTTTAATGTATGGCTTTATCTGCTTGTTTTTTGTTTAAATTTAGTCCAAAGTTCACTTCGGTTTTCCTCACAAAATACTTGATGAAATCTAGCCAATTTATATTTCCAATAAAAAGTCCAATTTCATTTTTCTTTTCTAGTTCCTTATTCCAGATTTCAGATAAGGACAGCAATTTACTCAATTTCTGTCCCACTGAGCTGGAGGATGCTAATTCAGATCCGTGAGAATTTTTTTCTTTTTCATTCTCCGTACTGCAACTAGCAAGAACTTCTGTAATCCTCCGGGTACAGGTTTCCCAGTTATGTCCATTAAGTGTCATGTTAATAGTAACTTTCTCAAAAACTGCGAGTTCACTAATAACTTGATTGAGTTTTGGATCAACACACTCAATGGCATTAACTGGGATTTGTTTCCTGTATCCAGATATATTATTACTACAAGACCTGGATCGAATATAATTGCTAAAGTTACCATGTTCAACATTTAGATGGTTACATTTTTTGCACCATTTATCACCCAAGTATTTAGGTCTATGCTGACAAAGTTGATTATAATATATTTTTAGCATATTTTTATTACTGTAGAAACCAAAATTTGCCCTAATTACCCCCGGGAGCTCGTTTAAAGCCTCAAACTGGTTATATGGAAAAGTTTGCTTTATAACTCGTTTAGGTAATTTTTTAATATCTTTAGGTAAAACAAATTTGATATTTCTAAGTCCTAGGTCCCGAGAAAGAATATAATCCCTTTTAAAAATATTTTTAAAGGGGTCAAAACTTTCTAATTTATATTGGGAATTTTTTTTCAAAAATGGGTCATAATACGGTCTGCCAGTTGGGTAAAACATACTTTTTAAAAGAACGTCATACTCAGCTCTGGGAGTTTTTGTTTTAATTATATTGTCTATAAGGGTCATACCATTTTTTTGTTGGTCTAATCTTAGACATCTGATATCCATTATTTTTAGTAGATCAACTTGTGACATTTTTTTAACTATCCCATTACTATCCTTTTTATTATTTTTAATATTATAAACTATTCTGATCGGTTTATTAATTTGAGCTTGCAATTTACTTGATTCTCTTAAAGTTAAGGGACGAGTTACATTTATTCCGTGGTTAAAGGCCCCCGTTGAAAATGACATTAGGACGTTTTTTATCTGTCTTTTGCAACCATAGTCTTTCAACGTATGTGCTAGAACAGAAGTGGATTTAAATTTGGTCAATATATGATCATATTGTGGATTTATTTCAAGTGAATCATTAACCCTAATACCTAAAAAGCGAAATGTGTCAATTCTCTTAATTTCTTCCCCGTCAACCTCAATTTTAAATTTATATTTTTCAAAATCCTTACCAAATCGCATAAAAAAAGACTTTTTCTGATTGATTTGAATATTGACCTCCTTAAGCCATTTTGCAATTACTGATGTAAATATGTTGCATTTTGATTCGACTTCAGCCCAAGTATCACCCGTGATGCAAATTGTTGAGTCATCTGCATAATTCAGGAGAGAGTGGTCATCTGAAAAATCTTTTATTACATTTTGAACATCGTTGTTCACATAACAATACAGAACTGGGCCCGGACAAGATCCTTGTGGTACCCCTTTATTAGGTAATTTTTTAATATCTGATTTTTGATCCAAATGTTGGACAAAAAAGCTTCTATTTGTTAAAAATTCAGAAAACCAATCATACGTAGACTTATCTGTTATCCTATTGGCTAACAGTTCCAAAATTTTAGTATGATCTGGTGAACCGAAAGCGTTGCTGCCATCAAGAAAGACGGCAACAGCACATTTACCTTTACGTGTGTTAATGGTGCGAACAAAACTTGCGAATGCAGTTGCACATGATCGGCATGGTCTAAAGCCATGTTGCCAATCCATTAACCCCCCATTTGTCTCGCAAAATTTTAAAAACTGTGCAGCGCAACAACGCTCGAGACAGGAACCTAAGCAGTCCTGTACTGTTATTGGTCTTTTCATTTTTAAATTATTCTTATCTTTTATTTTATCGGATTTGTCAATACAAACGATTTTATTATTACGAAAACTACGAAAGAACTTACCTTCTTGATAAGATGTTTTGAATAGATGCTGTATAATTGACTGATAGCAAATCGGCATCGCATCTAAAAAATTGCCATTTATACCATCTGGACCTCTTGTATTTTTTTTGGCCTTTAAAATACACTTACGTGTTGAATTTGAAGTATCAGTGCCAGTCCAGGCCGGAACTTCTAGCTTGAAATTTTTCCCTGGTAATCGTTCAGTTTCCACAAATATTTTTTCAATGTCAGAGTCTAAAAGTGGAGAATGGTCAATATTTTTGTGCTGCAATTCATATATATGTTCAGATAGCTCATCCGCTGTTAGCCGACTTGCATTGTAAAAAGATAGTTGGTTATCTGTAAACTTATTCACAGCTTTCCAAATTGACCTCATATCAATGACCTTATCCTCGAACATATCCATCATTAGGATTCTTTTGTCTCTTCTGTATAATTTCCGAAAATTAAATTTGGCTTGTTTAGCCGACAGATTTATCTCTTTTAAAGTAGCTTTTTTTAATTTGTACTGCTTTTTTTGATCATATTTGGATAGGGTACTGGTAGTGACTTTTTCTGTGATTTCAATTTTCAAATTTTTACAAATCTTAGTTCTATTGTGCATATTATTTTTTGAATTTTTATTTTCAAATTTCCTAATGTCAAAAAGTACTCTTTCACGCCAGTTTTTTAATAAATTAACTCTCCTATACCACTCTGCTGTATCAGGCGCCATAGATGCATTATATTTTCGTATAGGAGTCAATCTAGGTTTTTCAGGTTCTAAAATGTTTAAAATTGCCGATAAATATTTAATATTTTTTTCGGCCTTCTCAACATCGGTAATGGTATCATCATTCATGTTATCCAAAAATATTGGCCAGCAAATTATCAATGATTTATAGATTTTTAACTTATTTGCGGGTCTTCTGGATAAAACTATTTTTACAAAATCATCATTTAATTTGGCTATTGGTAAAAACCCATACATCCCCTTATGGTTATCATCAATAGTACTCGGGAGGTCTCGTAATTGAAATTTTAGAATTTTCACATTTTTTGAGAAAATGTGGTCAATACAGGACGGAGTTTTACTCAGATGGTTGCAATGAGTATTCATCCCTTTTTTTAATTGATTCTTAAACGCAAATAATATATCATTTATTTCAGTTACAATTTCATTCTCCCCTGCCCTTGGTTCTTTTAAATCTAAATTGAAATCTCCCCCTAGTATATGTTGAGCCCCACCTACCCCCTTAATAGAAATTTTTAACCACTCCAAAAAACTTTTATTTTGGAATTGAATATCCTTATTATCGCCATTGTAACCTTTGTTGAATAAATCGCTACCAGAATTATGTCTATATAGGCATGTCATGAGAATAGGTGTCCTACCTATATTTATGCTTATAGTACAGATACTTCCAGTTGTTTTAATTTGTGTAACACTCTGCTCATATTCTTTCGCAATAAGAAAACATGAGTAAATTTTATCAGTTTTATCATATGGAGAATGGTACATAAAATAGCCTGGTGGTATTAATTTTCCTGACTCTATGTAGCCTTTATTTAATCTGACTTCGGAAATTGCAAAAACTTTAACTTCCGGGTAAGAGTTGACTAAATCATTAAATTTATTTGAGTTACATTTTCCTAAATTTACATAAATAAAAGGTACAGCTTCACTTTTTAATTTTATTTCCAAGTTAGCATTGTTCTCAAGCATCTCATCCTTAAGGGATATTTCGGAAGTATTGTCACTAAGGTAGTGAACTGTTACAGGGGGGGCTTCTTTAAAATAATCATTTGTTATTTCATCAGGAATTCGCAATACTTTGGATGGGACAGGAAAGTTGACTAAAGTGGACTCAGGAAGGTTTAGTTCAATTTCAGGATTTGTTATCGTTCTATATGAATTATAATTAGAAAAATAATGTCCTTTATCGTAATCTGTATCTACTTTTCCCATATTTTTTCTAAACCTTTCCTTAACACCGATTTTCTCTGGATTTATGGATAATGTTTCTCGCAGTTTTTCGTCACTAAAAGATAAACATAATTCTTCTTCACGTTTTTGAATGTTATTATAAATGAGTAGTTTATCTGGGTCTGTGATATTATTATAATCAAAAAACTCACCATAAAACTTAAACCTATTTTCTGTTGTTAAAAAATTATCTCGATCCATTTCACCAGCTAGTTCTGTGTGAAATGCCGCTGCTTTTAAGTTATTAATATCATTATTAGCACTAACTGTATTTTCAAAAAGTTCGCTAAGCAGCTCAACATTTTCTGTATTCGAAATGTTGGTACTTAATGGGTCTAAACTCTCTTCACTAGATGTTTCAAATAGTTTATCAAAATTTGCAACAAAATTTTCTAAATCACTTGTAAAAACGTTGATTAGATTATTTGTTAAAACATCGTTATTCACATCAGTTATGGATATATTTTGATCATTATTTAATTGATTTTGATCAAACGTGACATCTAAATTATTTTCAGTGCACAATTTTTCATCAAAATCAATTTCAAAATCAGTTGTATCATTACTAACCTTTCCAATTTTCGCATAATTTGTAACATTTGTTAATTCATCACGCGCATTTCGAGCTTTTTCAATGTATTCCAAGATAGAAGGTTGGTAGTTCTTTTCTTGGACAGTGATTCTTGCGTAGGTTTGATTTGCAGTGATTGATTCATACATTTCGTTAATTAAATTGATATTGTATTTAGCATCTTCAGTAATATCAACGGGTTGACTTTGCATATATGAATAAATTTTGTCTTTTATAACACTGAAATGTAAAAGACAAAAATAAGCAAGAACTCGTAGATCTCGCCAAGCTGCCGTTTTCCATTTATTTTTAACAAATCCTTGTGTATAAATAGCCATAACTTTGGTGAAACATTTTGAATTTCGAGGCAATGGAAGTTGATAATCGATATCGATTCCATATTTGATGACACCAAGAGCCCATTCTGGTCTTAATTTCATCAAATGTAATTGCCCAACTTCCTCCGCAAAATCCGCCAAATCAGATACGAGATCTTTTTTGGCATAGTTTTCCAAAGTATCATCCCACTCCCATGATTTATTATCATCAATAATTTCACGTAGTTCGGTATAAATCGAGCCGCTATATTGAAAAAGCCAATGCCGATAGGTTGACGTAGTGATTTCAGCTAAATTTTCAGCATCATTTTTAGAGATACCAGTGCAGTAAATTTTTAGATTTGCAGCCCTGATTTTCGCAGTTTTATTCAATTTAGCAATATCAACCAAATCCCTAACAATATTTGATTCCTCATCAATCATATTTATATGGTGAACCAAATAAGATGTTGCATTTCTCAGAGTTGATAAGTTCTTTGTGATGGAAATGGGTTCCTCAAGATTATTTGAAGTTTCATCTTCATCACGACCAGTTTCCATATTGTTGCTAAAAACTGTGACTTCAGAGATATTAGATTCCAACTCATCAGTAAATTCAGGATTTGAAATATTTAGATCGTTCAAATTTAAAGACTCTTGTGAGACACCACTAACACCACTAACATGTTTTTTCTTCGGCGTATTTTCACCAGTTTCCATATCGTTTTCAGCTCTTTTTCGTTTAATTCGTTTATTAACGTGTGTGGTAGATTGAACTTCTACAGCATTAAGATGAATTTTTGATCTTTCAATAGAAGTTGATCCAAGTTTCATCTTTTTACTGGTCGACAGGTGAGAATATTGGTGCGCTAAAGAGCAGGAGTTCTTTGAATTTTCAGCAAGTCGAGAGAGTATAATTTGCTGTCGATCCGTGACCGATTCCATGTCTTTGACACTTGTCATTGATTTAGCGGTCAAAGCATGATAATTCTGCTCGAAATTTCCAACTTTTCCATCAGTCTTAATTTTAAGAACTTTGCTTTTTTCAATTGCCTCTTCAATTTCTTGATTGGCTTCAAGATCTTCAAAATCTTCATTGAAAAATACAATTCCAGTTTTTTCTGAAATTTTTTGTGCAAATTTTTTGGCAAATTTTGTCATCCCTTCATTTGTAGCAGAATATTGATCACCAATTAAATCAACGATATTGCTATGAGAAGTTGTTACAGCTGTTCTTGTACAACTTCCCTTTTTCAAGACTTCAGTTAATCGAATATCATTTAACGTCTGTCTTGTGTCTAACCAAAGTGCAGTTTGGATTGTAGAGTCCACAAATTTTTGAAAAATTTCATTAGTGATATAATTTTCAGGTGAAAATTGGTGCCAATTTTGACGATTTTTGATACTATCACTAATAGTGGTTTCTGGGATTTTTTTCGATCTTTGACGTTCAATGAATTCTCGCATTTTAGTCACTTGATCCATGGAGGTGATTTTTTCATCATTTCTGACAGTATATTTGGCTCGGTTTCTGACAGTCTTGATCTTTTCTTGCCATTGGTCCTCATCTAGTTGAAAAAGATTCGGGTCAATAGCAATTCGGAGTTTAAGATTCAAATTTTTGTAATCTTTTCCTTTCAGTTGAGTATTCCACTTTTGGTTATATGGAACATTCAAACCCTCCCAAACATCTAACTGATTCGTGCTCGTTTTTAATTCGATAAGAGATTTTCTTTGAGGGTCTGCAACCTCTCTAATTTGGAATTTTTTAAAATCTCTATCAGTCATTGCTTGTTTTTCTTCTGCTCGATTTTCATGGATTTTTCCATTACTTGTGAGAGTATTTGCCATATTAAGCATATAACTAATAGTTTTATCGAAATTCGATTTTTCGCTATTAATATAATGCCAAACAATTGCGTCGTTATTTTCATCTTCTATCGGGAATCTGGCAAGATGATGTGTAACGTATGGAAAGTTGCTGAAAATATGTGTAATATCAGATAGAATTGCACATTCCGAACCCCACGCGAACCAAAAAGTAATAAAAGATCTTTTGGATTTTTGGCCAATAAAATAGATCTTTTTTTCACACGGTATTTCATGGTCTTTACAATCAATTCGGTATGTTTTTGGTTTCATTCCTAGGAATCGACATCTTATTTCAATATCTTCAACACTGAGTTCTGGTTTGAGCGAAATTTCAAAATCCCAATAACCATCGTTATTTGGAGAAGCGAATTTTGTGTTTTCACATAGAGTGACTCTGTCATCCTCAGTAATCATTTCGATAGCATCACTCTGAAAGATTTTCCAGGTTGGCTTATCGAAAACTTGGAGTCTTTTTATTGCTTCGTTTCGTTTTTTTTCAAAAGGTGAAACTTCCTTTTTTGGTGCCATTGGTTTTTGACGGTTTGCAGCTGAATCAAAATCACTATCATCGCTTGTCATAACCACACCAACTGGTTTACTGCGAATTATTTTAGGGGAAATTTTTGGAGGATCAGCAGAATTATGGACATTTTGGGAATAATTATCATTGTCATAACTATTTTGCTCATTTTGATTCTGTTGATTAAAATTGTTCCGTTCATTTGGTTGACGGTTATCTGCATATCCACCACGTAGACTACCCCGAGGCCGGTGATTTGCGAAATTGCGTCCCCGACTTCTATTTGAATCACGACCTCTATAGGAATCTCGATTATTGAAACGACCTCCATTATAGCGACCTCCTAAAAATGAATTATTAGATCGGCCTTTAAAAAATAGTTGTTTTCTAGAAATCATTTTATTAAATTTTTGAGGTTGATTTTGATATTCTCGTTTAATTGAATTTGTTACATTAAGTAATGATGCTTTATATGACTTTGAATTGTCATTTATATTTAACAATTGATTCTCATAATTTTGGTTTTTTTCAAAAAATTCAAAAGTTTTATTATGAAAAATGTTTTTTGGTTTATTGAATGCTTTATATTTATCATAACTATGCTGATTTAAAAATTGTTGATTATTTAAAATATGTTTGACAAATTTGGTATTTTTCTTCGGGAAATTTGTTTTTTTATTGTTAAAAGAACTAGTTTTTTCAAGAAAATATTTTTTTTCAAAAAGATAATTTTCTTCAAAATTTTGTTCATCATGATTATTAGAATTATCCCAGTTAGAATTATTTTGATATTGACTGTAGATATCATTAAAATTACCTCTATCGAAACCTCCACGATTGTTCCCACGATTATTTCCCCGAAAGTTTCCACCGCGAAAACCACCTCTTTGGCCACCTCGGTATCCACCTCGAAAACCACCTCTGTTTCCTCGGTTATTGGACGTTTGGCTGTAATTATTATCATAATTATTTCTACCATTCTGTGGACCATTTTGCCGCTTGTCATTGTTTATAGACGCTGAAATTGACGGTAAGAATGCGACTGAGATGAGCAAAATATTGATGAGTGTGTGGCTAGATGAATTTCTGGATGAGATTTTTGCACTTTTAGATGATATATTTTTTTTATTAATTTTATTATGACTTTTAAGTGAGTCATTTTTCACTTGGGAGGATAAGTCTTGATTTTGAAAATTAATTAAATTGGTTTCTGTGAATTTGAGATGACTCATATCTTCTTGAGAATCTATTTTTTTGCTTATAAAAGAAACGCGAATTTGATGTTTAAATTTTGTTAATTTTTGTGTTTTATTGTTAAACATATATAAACTCCAATCATGCAGAGTAAATATATGTTCAGAATTAGATGAATGAGAGTAATCAGTAAACAGTTTCACAATTTTTACAGAGGAAAAGATGACAATGGTGCATGCAAATATTTTTAATTTTATATACCTTGATTCAGAGGACCAAGTGACGCCATCTTTAATTTCCAATTGCTGCCCTTTGTTCACTATTTTTTTAATTTTGGAAAGGAAATTCCAATTTACCAGTCTATAATAGTAATTTTTAGTAAATCCTGTTCTGCTCATATTATTAGTTTTCCGTAACAGTAAGAAGTTATTTTGACAATTAATTATAATAGTACCGGAAATCATTAATTTTGTAATTTTTAATTTAAATATTATCCGTACTTCTATTAATTTGCGATTCATTATCACTATTTTAAGTTTGTAAACCTTAGTGTTGTTATTATTTAAGGAGTTTAAATTGTTAATAAATGTGAAAAATGTAAAAAATATTAATTTTAAAAATATGTTTATTAAGAATATATTGGTTATGATGATGTAAAAAACGTAAAAATAGTAGTAAAAATTGATAAGAGTATTAATTGGGTTATAAAAGCACAGTATGCAATTTTTCTGCTTAATTCGTGCAAATAAGTGTAAAAATATAATGCTATCAATAGTATTAATAGTATTGTTATAGCCATTGTTGTAGTAAAAGTTTTTATGACTTTGTTGCAATTCTTGTGCAAAAATACTATAAAACATTTGACAGCACTTTTTCTTAGTTTTTCGTAAGTTTTTGAATTTAATTACGCATAAAGATTGATAAAAAAAATAATAATAATAATAATGAAAATAACAATAATAATAATATATTTTTAGAATTATTGTTAGAGGATTCCGATTTTTTCTTNTGAACTCCATCGTCAAAAGAATTTAAGCTTCTTTTCGCGCTCGTGGTACCATAATGAGTCTTGGTGATTGCTGGACTGAGTCCCTGTCAATTAGGCGGCTCCATATATTCAGCCCTTGTAGTATCATCTCTAAGCAGTTCCTTACCCGAGCCAGTATTATAGACACAATAGTGGGTATTCTAACGCGGCTGATAAAGTAAACGTTTTTGGATTGCGTTGTCGTGTGGATAAAGATTTTGGCTAAAAGGTGCGTTTAGGAGGTAGCCGTCGTAAATGTTCTTTGTACTTATTTATAAGGAAAACTTTTGAGAAGTGCATTAGTAGATCTTTCTTTAATCTACAACTATTCTCAGATATTTTTGGGTCGAGCGCTGTTGGCCACGTTACTTAAGGGTGCATCCGACCGCATTTTTCTATCTATCCCTATTTTTGCTTACACTACGCAAAAGAACAGGCAACCCGCATCGTCCTTGTGACAACCCATTGAGGGTACGCTAAGCGGTGACAATATTGCGTTTTGATCGGTTTTTTTACAAATGATAGGAGATGTAGTTGCTTGTCACATGATCGCGCGCACCGGTTCATCGTCGAGCTGGCTGTTGACCACTGCGGCAAGTTCTGACGTGCAATCATATTTCAAACTTTATTAATGAGTTGGATGCTCGCTCTAAATATGTGAACTCTTTCTCGATACCTTTAGTTATTTGTAGTTATTATCTAGGTTTTCTGTGTGTGGTTTACTCGGATAAGAAAATTTGCATTCATCTGTATTTCGTCTGATGAGCATTTTGAAACTCACATTCTTTGATATGGAAACTATGGGACTTTCGGAGGGTCGATTTCGTGGCCCATTGATACTTCCCCCATTTTTTTAGTTCTTTGTTTTGAAAACAGCAAGCAGGTGGGGAGTCACTTTTTTTCTGATCCAATTATCAGTCTCAGGGGCTCGGTTGCTTTTGAAGTACGTTATGGCTTTGATTGAAACTTTTCACTGGATTGATATATTTTCCTGCTTTTCTGGTTATATCCAGGTAATTTTGTAATAGCGAATTGCATTATGGTTTTTTAACGAATTTTGGTTTTTATTACTTTTTCGATTCGAGATTAATGAGAATTTGTCGATAAGTTCCAACACTAAATAATGCTTATTTTGCGATCAGAATTATTTTTTCTGATTGTTTCATTCAACGAAAAACTCTACAAAATGGCTACTTTACTTTTCGACTGGGTGACCTATTTTTGCTCCTTTGAAAACCCATATGACACTGGTTTAGTGATTTTTGGTTCATACTTAGGAAATATTTTGAAATTGGTTCCTTTCTGTTCAAAATTTTCAAACTATTTTTTTGGCGTCCTTGCTGAATGTTGGATGGTTATTTTCACTTATTCCATATGCTTTCGCTGTTTCTTCGTTGTTTTCTTCTGAGTCTTACTTTTGTTGATGAAATAGCGGTTCTGGCGCGACATAGTTCAGCCCTTTTGTCGAAAATTTAACACAAAAATTTCACCGTTGCTTGTTGGTAAGTCGACTGTCGACGTTTTAAATTTTTTTATTCAACTCTGAAAAATACTTCCATTTATCGTTTTTCGACTTTTGCAACTTAAATCTCGATTTGATCTAAAATCTAAATGAAAAGTAAATTATTTCAACGTCGACAGAACGTCATGTTTAGAGTCATGCAAATTAATAAAAAATGTACGTATAGACATCTAACTTCAAACGCGCATTTTTGCAGTGGTTTTTTAAAAGACGAATTATAAAGTAGAAAATATTCTGAAGAAATTCAGTTCAACAAAGTAAGCTGAGAAAACAGTGGCAACTCTGCGTTTGAAGTTAAAATTTTCGAAATTTCGGGGACAAGTAATCTCCTCAGACAAAAATAGAAAAAAGTGCAATCTATGTTAAATGTACCGAGGCCTCTATAAAGACGGAAGATCAATAAAAAAATACTTCGTTTCTTCCTCAAAATGTTCTAACTTATTGTTAATCTAATTAAATTACTTCTGAAATACAGTACAGATTTCTATGCTAATCTCCTTAAAAAATTAATGCCATACCAGGGGTTCAAACCAAGAAAGCCTGGTTCATAATGGCGAGTGCTCACCATCGCGCCACTTAGTACCACGAGTTACTCGTGACGAGTATCTTATCTCTTTTTAAATTTATATTTCAAAGATGGAAATGTTTTATGAAAATGATGGCTTCGTTGAAGAATATGAGAAGCAAAACTTTCAGTTGATGGTGTGCTCATTCGCTTTTATAGAGTAAGTATGTATGACACTGTGTACACTGGAAGGCTGTTCATATATAATGAACTTATCTAATTAATACATAATGATTTCTATAATTTTTCAATATAATAATTTTCAATATCTGGGGGGGCGAATAAATTTCATTTTATTGAAAAAGTTAAAAATTCAGTATGTAGATACATCAGTATCCATTATCGGTGTTTTAATCGGTAATTTCATAAAATATAGCAATTTAATGATTAATTTCATAAATTTTTAAAATTAATTTTTAATTTCTAAGTTTTGTCGAAGTAATTAAAATTGTGTCCAAAAATCACTTCGAAATTATGTGAAAATGCCCAAATCGACATTGCAAATAATTTATTAGCGCGGACATTTCCCCTCATAATTAAACAATAGTTTATTTTAGAAGTTTTTGTCAAAAAAGAACTAGTTTCATAAAAAGTTTTTTAGCCTCACATTTAATAATTTTCGACATAAAAACATGAAATATTTGGTTTAACAAGGTTTTAGATGTTATCTTCTGTATTTTAAGAGAAGATTTGAATAACAAAAAAAAATTATTTGCGTACTGTATCAACGGTGAGTCCTACGTAAAATAAATAATATTCATAATAAATGTTCCGAAATATTTTATAGAAAGTGTTTACAGGTTTTTGATCCCTAGCGCGCCACCCGGTGGTTTCTGGACCGCGAGAACATATCCATTGTCATTTTTTTTGCTTAATTAACTATTGGTCAAAATTTCAGAGAATTTAATTTCGCGAGGGGGACTCCCTTAACGATAAAATCCACCACTGAAAAAGATGTCCAAGACCATTTTAAAGTTAAGGGGGTAGGTGTCGTAATTTTTTGAGCCCCTTATAGAATTAATTTATGATAAATTAATATTGGTTATGACTAAAATTGACCCAAGGAATCTCGTGGTGGCAATCATTTTTTTCAAAATAATCTAGAACAAAATCTAGAATTTTCAAAATTCGAATATTTTTTTGCTTCAACCCGCATGAAACCGGTATTCCACCATGATATGAACATTTTTTATTGGTGAATATGACCCACCGAAAACGATGCATGACATTAAAATTATCGGAAATGTCTTAATCGAATTCTAGAAATTTCAATTATTTTCAAGCCAAAATGTTAAACCTAATTATCGAATTTGACGCT
>SCLH01000187.1:265261-280905 GCA_004367855.1 Oikopleura vanhoeffeni
AACCTGATCGGATCGACAATTTCAAAAACCTGATCGGATCGAACCTGATCAAGTCGATCCGATCCGATCAGGTTATGCCGACCCCTGGTGTGGACACTCTATTAACTAGTAAGCGCACTTCGGTTGAGAAATAATATAAAATGAAATGATACTTCTGGTAAAAACTGGTAATTTTTAATGGATTGAAGCTCTCGACATTTTTACTTTTTTTTTAATTTCCCCCATTGAATCGTTCCAAATAAATTACATCAGTACCATTTTAAAATACTAACACCATTTGCTCAAACATCCTGACACCTACTACGTTTAATATTTCAATATGCAATTTTCATTTCAAGAATTTAATTATTCAAGATTAACTACTGTTCCTAGTATCAAATACAACATGAAAATGATATTTAAGGTTGATCTTCTATGAGTCGGCACTGCCGACTCGGCAGAACCTTTTTTCTGTGCATTCAAGGGTCTCAGCGTATATTTCAGCTTTTGAAAAGGTAACACAGCCATTTATTGCTAATACATCAGCGATGCTACATAGCATGTGTATTTTTGATGAGCTTGTGGTTAGGAAAATCGTGTATTCAAAGTGCCATGATTTGAGCTCTTACACGATTATGTCATGTCCTTAAATACCCTTCAAATAAGGAAGTCGTGTACTGACCAACTCATGTTTATTTCCAAAAGATTCAAAACTTGGAATAATTAATTATTTTATCAAATTAATGAAATTTTCTAAGTTCTTAGTGAATGCTTTTGAAGTTAAAGAAAACAACTCTATTTTTAATCATTCTAAGTTAGTTTTAATTATTCTCACTATTCTAAAATAAACTAGCCGCAAAATGTTTTCAATCGTATTCGATTGTAGTTACTTGAAACATCCCGGGAGTTATTTCCTCGATTATACCAATTATTTAACTCGTGTACTCAGCATTTCAAAACAACAATCGACATACTAATTTCGAAAACCATAAAGTAATGATTTGACTAATTTTAGAGCCTAAACAATTTTGTTCATCAAAATTCATCAACTGATGAAGCCTCATTTAATTAATGAATTAATATTATTTTGACGTAGCTGTAAATATGGAGACCGATTTTTAAAAATATGTTTTTGATTGCATAATCGAATTTTTTCATTGCTTTTTAAGACAATTTTAAGACAATCGAACGTCTATATTTAAAAAAGTTTTTGAAATTTCAAGTCAGAAAACTCATTTAATTTTTTCGAGTTCTTTGATGCCAACTTAACTAAATTGCCATAATTCACAAACCAGAAAAACAATACTTAACCATTGGAGGCTAAATTGCTATAATTCACAAACCAGAAAAACAATACTTAACCATTGGAGGCTCGAATCGGCTTTACATATTGTCAACACTCTTAAACAAGAATAAATAAAGTCTCACAAAATGAAGAGTTATATCCGGCATACAGTTTGCCACGAGGTTTCCCCTTCGAGGAATTCAAAAATGTTGTTTAAAACTTTTTAGGAGAACCAATTTCTCCAAAAACAAAATAACTAATTCTTTAATCTAATTGAATTTCAGATATTTTCTGAGGAAGCCAGTTTTTTAGAAAGTCTTCTATGTATTAACAAAGTTTCTCTGCTACGGTCAACTCGGTGCGCGGCGATCCGCTTCGCAAGCTATTACTCATCGTCTCCTATAATTTTGTAAGGAAAGCAAAATCACAGCTAATCAATGACGCGTATTCAACCAATGCTATCAGCGGTGCGCATCGTGTTGAGTGTACAATATTAATCGAAAATTCTCCGAATTAGCGACATTTTATTGTGTGGCGCAGATATTATGCTTGGTATAACCGGCCAATGAGTGACGCGCATTGTAAACACAACTGGGTAACCCCCTGATGACATAATTCTAATTTTATTTTTTTCACAAGTGGGTTCATTTTTAGCTAATAAAGCGCTTTGAAATTTCACCAATTCATACTATTTTGGATATCTATAACATAATTTCAATGCAAATTTCGGTCATTCTGCTTTTAAAAAAGATGAAACAAGAGATAAATCGGATGTGTATTTATCACAGTATGCAAATTGGAAAAACGGAAAAAAACGTGACATACTGTAAGGAAGTTCCTACTGCCATGAAATGCAATTTCATTCGTTGTTAACAGGGAAACAGTGATAGATACACCGTTCTATCTAGTAGGGCGAAAATGTCCTAATAATGCTTCATGGATGGTTTAGAAACATATTCAAGACCTTTAACTTTTAAGGTAACTTAAGTAAGTTATCTTCGGACAGTCCAGCTAATAGTGGTTTACACACACGAAATCTGAAGTCGTATTATGCTGAACATCATAGCCTATTATTCATAGCAAATTGCTATTAGCAATATAAATTTTATCAAGTACGAGGGTTAAATTGCTTGATCAAGTTGTTTTAAAGCCCCAAACATGTTGTGACAATTCAAAAACTAGGTCAATGAATATTTGGTATTATTGGCCGTGGAAACAATTAATAATAAACAACCCTTTTTTATATCTGAGATTGGAATCTCTAGACCCAGCGATCCGCGTTTGCGTTTGAACTTATTTTCGAAGATATTATTGAACAGCGTCGTTATTTCCGGGTCGTGCTTTTCGTACCCGAATTGGCCAATCTTATATTTTGTCCCTATTATATCCCTTTATCACTTTTTGGTTAGAATGCGTAGCCACAACGTTAAAATCACACGTTAAAAGGTGTAGTGGCTACGCATTCTAACCAAAAAGTGATAAAGGGATATCGATAACGATGCCCAAGTTCATAAAAAATACTTTTTATTCCGGCAAAAAACTATTGTGGGACGAAAAAGGCGTGATGATTACGTAATTTTCTGCTTCATCAAGCACCTATCCTGCTTCATCTGTTTTTTTATTGGCCGATTGAGTGTGTAGGTGCTGAGTCAGTAAGTATATTTTGGCTGAATTCAATATTATCAACAGTAACGTAATCATCACGCGGTTCGTGTCCCATAATGTGTTTTACCACAATCGAAACAGTAGAAAGATTGTGTGTGTATGAAATCGGGCATCGTAATCGATTTATTCCTACGTGTGCTTTTCGTACCCAAATTGGTCTAAATCCAAATTTTTTCTTTAAATGAAAAATATTTTTCGAAAACTTAAACTTGGCCGATTTGATTTGATAAAAGTTGAGATGATTGCAAATGTCATCAGGCGTTACGCTCCAATCAGACGTATGATTAAGTTTGACTGGTCTGTGTTTTTA
This sequence comes from Oikopleura vanhoeffeni, assembly GCA_004367855.1. Taxonomy (NCBI): domain Eukaryota; kingdom Metazoa; phylum Chordata; class Appendicularia; order Copelata; family Oikopleuridae; genus Oikopleura; species Oikopleura vanhoeffeni. Next base: position 268,501 of record SCLH01000187.1, read on the forward strand.
TATTGTTGACATGACGAATCGTTATGATGGATTTCGAATACGATAAGACCTTTTTGAAATTTATGGTCTTAGATTTCTTTCATTTTGTGCTCAGTGTACGCCATGAGCGAAAACCTATTTTGAGAGGAAATTTTTTTTAAACTCACCACAAGGTGGCAAAAGGCGTTGAAGGTTCAAAAAATCGAAATTCTATGCTTCCTGAGAAAAATCGACGCGTGATTATAATTCGACAATTTGTTAGTGTTTTCAGGATTCTTGTAGGTTTCCCTAGGAAGAATTTTCTCAAAATTTTGAAATTCGACCTCAGGGTCACACAGGACGTGTAAGTTGAAATTTCGAGGGTATCAAATTTTGGACGTCGAAAAAGTTGAAAAAATTTCCACAAGTAACGCAAGAGTACAAAATCGACAAATCACTAAAAAGGCCTCCCGAGCGAAAAATAAGCACTGGATAAAAAGGTTCTATGAATTTGAAAATTTTGTATCTAGAGAAGTTTTTGACGCTCAAAATTTTTGACAAAATTTTTTTCGACTCCGATCACTTGGTGGCGCTGTTTAAGGTGGTCAAAAATCGTTTTTTTTTTCGTTTTTTGAAAAAAAGCAAAATATTCATCTTATTTCGCAATGCTCACTCACTTTTTCGGGTAGAACGTTAAATTTTGCTCCAGATTGACATCTCAAATTTTATACACGACCAAAATCACGTGGTGTAGCACCAGAAATGAAGGTGCTCAAAAACTCAAATTATTATAAATCAATGATTTAGGGTACTCAAAAGATGCGCAAGCATCAATTTTGTGTAAACGGTATTAGGAACTATAAGTCTCAGATGATCACAGGTGATGCTAGCGGCGATTCTATGATTTGGTGGTGTTAACAACACCATGTATTAAGGGGATTGTTGGTGCTTCCAGCAATTTGCTGGGTAAAAATAAGCCCTTTTTAAAACTCAAATATCTTTCGTGAGAATTGAGTGAACGTTTATTTTTTCAATTGTATATTGTAGTCCGTAACCTTGAGAAGTCAAAAATTGATTCATTTTAAGAAAATATTATCACATCAACCTTTAAATGCATGAAACCTAATTGCTGGTATTTCTTTCCATTGAAGTATACCGTCATATCCACGTATCCAAAAATCACATAATGCCGATATTATTGGTCAGAAAAAAATTCTCTACAATTGCAACCAAGCATATTTTATAAATTCATCTTAATTCGCCAAAAATTATTTTTGAAAATTCCTTGCCATAGTTAAATATAGGTAAAATGTAGATATTACAAAAAAAATACCTCACGAACGGTACATGCATTGTCTTTCTCTTTCATAAATCCTTTCTCTATTATCGATAAACTTTGACAGGAAACTTTAATAATTTTTTATATATTCTCGCAATCACTATTTCATGCTGTAATGAGCGACATTATTACATGATTAGGCTAAAAATTTAAATATTGAAAAGGCGCAAAAATCTGAACAATGTCATATTGAAATACTTCATTAAGAGTAAATTTTTCTTGCAAGTTGATTTTTCTACTCTGAAATGAAACCAATTCTAGAATTATTTCCGTTTTTATGCAAGTTCCGAAACGATATTTATGGACATTTTTAGAATTGGTCAAAAGTTCCATTTTGTCTGAATTTCCGTGAAAATGATCACTAATCGTTATTTTGTTTTTGATCATCTGTCATTATTCGGGCATTTCAAGTAAGCAAGCGATTTCAATGTTCTAGAAAAAAATATCCAAAATAATTTGGTTTTTTTTAAGTTGCAAACATCCCACGAGTGCTGGATGGTCAGGTGGAATTGAAAAATACCGAATTTGCGACCGTGGTCGAAAATTACTACTGCACCCACAATCCCCTTAAGCATTTATAGGAAATGTCAACATTTGCAATAAAAAAAAGGAAGTCATTAAAAAGCAAATTTTCTGGAGATTCATTTTAACTAATTTTTCAAAAAATTTCGAAATTTTTGCCGATTGCTACTTGGTTGAATAACAAAAGTGCTTCAACGTCATTAATGACCCCTGAAAATGGGTATTTAGGGTACTTAGAATGACGAAAATTATCCATTTTCATTTTACAAAATTTAGTTATTTAGCATTTATGTGAAGGCTGACATTCAAAATAAATCATGACAGTCATTTAAAACCAAATTTTAAGAAGATTCATTTTAACTTATTTTTCGATAAAATTTTGCTTATTGCTGATTGGTCGAAGAATAAAATTGCTCAAAAATTACTTCGACCTCGGAACTGAAACCATAGAAGCACATGAGACCAAAAAAACAATTTATCCAAAATTTTGAAATTCAGGGCAGTTCAGAGCAGTCAAAAATAACTTAGTGACACAAGTTCTTATAAACCAAGCTGTAATAAATTGGAAAATTAACAAATTGTCTCTGTGCCATTCAATAGTCACATAATCCTAGGTTTAGTAAATTGACACATCACTTCCGGTTTGACCGAAAGTTACATCTAAAACGGGTTAGTTGAAAACTTTTGAAGTTGAATATTTATATTAACTATTAAAATTGTCCCCCAAAAAAAACCCCCAAATCGGCCAAAGGCCGATAAAAGAGGAATATATGGTTTTAATTAAATTTTGATGTAAATGACCTCAAAATCGGCCGAAGGCCGATTAAAAAGGAATATATGGTTTTTATTTAATTCGGTTGAAAATTGAGCCAAAAATCGACCAAAGGCCGATAACAGGGGATTTCATGTTTTTTATTAAATTTTGTTGTGAAATGAGCCCAAAATCGACCGAGATTTTTGACTGCTCTGAACTGCTCTTCTAAATTTCAAAATTTTGAAAATTTTTTTTTTGGTCTCATGTCCTCCTATGGTTTCAGTTCCGAGGTCAAAGTAATTTTTGAGCAACTTTATTTTCGACCAGTAAGCAATAAGCATAATTTTGAAAATTTTATCGGAAAAAATGTTGAAATGAATCTCCTTAAAATTTGCTTTTAAATGGCTGTCTTGATTTATTTTGAATGTCAGCCTTCACCGAAATGCTAAATTACTAAATTTTGTAATAAGAAATGGATAATTTTCGTCATTCTAAGTACCCTAAATACCGATTTTAAGATTTTTGAAAACTTTTGAAAGCATGTTTCATTTCCTACGGTTTCATTTCCGGGGTCATTAATGACTTTTAAGCAACTTAATTTTTTAACCAAGCAACAATCGGCAAAAATTTCGAAACTTTTCTGAAAAATAAGTCAAAATAAATCTCAAGAAAATTTGCTTTTTAATGACCATCTTTTTTATTTCAAATGTTTACATTTCCTATAAATGCTTTATACCGTGGTGTTGTTTACACCACCAAATCATAAAATCGCCGCTAGCACCACATGTGGTCATCTGAGACCTATAGTTGCTTATACCATTTCCAAAAAATTGAAGCTTGCGAATTTTTGAGTACCCTAAATCATTGACTTGTAATAATTTGAGTTTTTGAGCACCTACATTTCTGGTGCTACACCACGTTATCTTGGTCGTGTATAAAATTTGAAATGTCAATCTTGAGCAGAATTTTACGTTCTGCCCGAAAAAGTGATTTATCGATTTTGTTCTTTAGCATTACTTGTTGAATTTTTTTTCAACTTTTAGGGTAATTTTTGTGATCTCTGGTGACGATTTACCATGTGGTTGGTTTTTTTTTGCAAATTGAGACATTTTCCACGACGTCCAAAATTTGATACCCTCGAAATTTGAACTTACACTCTTTTGAGACCCTGAGGTCGAATTTTTTAAATTTTGAGATGATCCTGCATAGGGAAACCTACAAGAATTCCGAAAACATTTACAACTCGTCGAATTATAATCAGGCGTAGGCGCTAGCTTGATATCATTTTTTCGATTTTTCTAACCATTACACACGAATCGTACAATATCGTACAGAAGTTTCGTTTTTCGACCGACGAATTAGCTTTAGAATTTTAACCGCTCAATATTTTTTTTGAGATTCACTTTGATCATACAAAATTATCTGAGATTTTAAAATATGTCATTTCAAACTAAATTGGATCAACCGGGTTGATTCAACCCCTTTTTACTGAGAGCGGTCGAAAGACAAAACAAAATTTAATTTTGAGCTCTCCTCTTAAAGTTGGGCGACGCTTCATACAAACGGCTGTAAAAGTCTAGTATGAGAATATTTTCAACCGAAAACATCAGAGAAAATATGAAATTTTACTAGGATTAAGGGAGTAACCGACGGAGGCTGTTTCTCGACATCCATACATGGTAGAAACTAAATTTTTGTTGCATTCAAAATTTTGTAATCGGTTTGCTTCAAAATCAATTAAAAAATTTCGAATTTGACCAAAAAAAATTTCCGAAATTCGAATTTTTCCTTAGTATTTTTTCAGTATTTATGCTTTATTTTGTGAACGCTTTGATCGATGACTTTAATTTAATTTGCATCAGGTAGCCTGCAATTTAATCTTGCAATCCACTAACAAAATTTTTGAAAAAAAAAATTTCCACAATAATACTTAGATGGTGAATCAGCAAATTTTTGTGGTACCTGAACTTTGCACATGTGTCCATCAAAAACTAAATCAGATATCGAGAAAACAACGCCATATTATTACGTCGCTATCGATTGCGAATCTAACGTTTTTTGGTAAAAGTTTTGGAAACCAGTGCTGGAAATGATTTTAATAAAACGCTGAATATACCGAAATCGACAAATTTTGGACCGGTCTGTGATCATTGTACCAACATGGGTACGAAAAACACCGACTCGTTTTTTCCAGTGCTCGTAATGGTGAGACGGGAACCCGAATCGCCAGGACTAGAGATCTCAATCTTGGTTATAGTGAAATTTTATTGCGTTTTCTGTGGTGAGCATATTTAAATGATGGAAGTGCTAGATATCGAAGAACCTACCTAGTGTAATTTTTATGTCAATCGTCTATGTTTTTATGTTGTTATTGACATAAAAATTACACTAGGCAGGATCTTTGACACGTGACATCTCGTTCCAATGTCCGTTTAAACATCGACAAAACATAAAAACAACCTGTAACTCAATTTTTCAAGGCTTTGAAATTTTTTTAAATTCAGAATATCAAAATTAAAGGTACAAATACAAATATTCACCCTTAACTTTGCCATAATTAGACCTAAGAAACCTCCAATCGATCCAAAAGCTTCATTTATATAAATCTCATCCCACCAGTCACAAGTAACTGTATTACCGAACCATTGATGAATAAGTTCATGTCCAATTACAGAAGTAATTGATCTTCTTCGCATGAAATCATCACGGTCAGGATTAAAAAATAAGAGGTATTCTTTATAAGTTATAAGACCCCAATTCTCCATTGCGCCAGCAGCAAATTGAGGAATTCCAGTTTGGTCACTTTTGCATTCCGTGCCATCAAAAGCTTCGCAGTAATCGATATCGAATTCATCACTTTCTAGAGGTTACACGAGCACATTTAAATTCCGGTGCGGCCGAAAATACTGTGAATTCCAAAATATGGGTAGCAGAGGGATATCAGAGATTATATGTTGCTGAGCATATTGCTATTATTGTTATGACACTTCTCAAAAGTTGAAAAGCATATGAAAAGTTTTGAAAATTATATTACTTTTCGAAATAGTCTTAAAGTTCCAAATAATTTTTTACATTATTAGTAAAAAGCTTTTGAAATCCATTATCACTCGAAAAAGAAGTTTTGGAGGAAAAAAATTAAAGATAATTTTGTACAGTATGTAAGGTATTTTCGCGGGAAAAGTGAAGCAAAATCTACAAGAATCCTTGATGATACTCCCGCCAATCAAAATATTTGAAATTGAAATCACGCTTGTTTCGTTAACTCATTTCTCGCCTACTTACTATTGCTTACTATGTTCGTATAAGTGACCAATGAGAAAAGACTTTGTTTGATTTTCGATCAACCCACAAAAAAGTGAATCAATGGAGGGCGCTCGCCATTGGTTGTTACCACAAACCAATAAAGTTTTTTCGTACCATTAAGGATTCTTGTAGATCTTGCTTCACTTTTCCCGCGAAAATACCTTACATACTGTAAGAATCTTTATTCGGCCCAAAACGCACCAATATCTCACGTCCTCTGCATTGACGCATACGAATCGTATGATACGATCGCTTTGTATTATTCGATAATTGATATCTAAAATCTGGGAAGACGGCCCATTTTGAGTAAAGGATACTAAAATTGTGGCTTGATTAACTCAAAATGGGCCCTTTTCCCACATTTAAGATATACTAATGATAATACCTTGACAACCGTTCTAAACGTGATGTCATAATTTCAATATCTCCGTCAGATTTACTCCGTCAAATACAAATTTTCTTGTGCAATCTTTAAAAATACTCAGTTTGTTCGGCTGTTTAACCCCGTATCTGAAGCCATCAACAATCGACAAGGCTTCTTCGAGAGCAAATTCGGCATCGGCTTCCCAACCTTTTCTACCAATAATTCTAACGGAAACACCCTTTTCAGATGTTGCCTGAGTTTCTAAATGAAATGGAGAAACCAAAATTGACAAAAGATATGATGAAATTGTCATGGTTTCTTTTATTGAGGGTTACTTTCAAAACTAAAAAAATCGAATTTGAAAGTTTAAAAAATATATCATTTTGGTAAAAAACAGAAAAAAAAATTACACTAGAAAACTTGAATTTGGATGAAGAATATTTATATGGATATAGGGCCATTTAAGGGGGTATCATAAGTCCGGCAGATAGGTACATATATATGAAAGAAAAACAATTTTAAAATTTATATTTTTATTTTGTATCTTTAATAAAAGTGTTCATTCTTGCAAAAGTTTATATTTTTATTTTCTTAACTTAACTAAGTATCTGTAAAAATATAAAGAACCACTTTTCATTGTACATCCATTTCCAACTAAACCCGACTTCAAAAATTTTTTAAAACGATATAAATAAACTTCAGCCATTTTCGGGTGTTATGCACTAAAAAGTAGCTTAAAAATTCTGCACATTAAAAAATTTCCTTAATATCAAAGTTGTTTTCCATGAAAAATGGACAAAAATAACCAAAACTAGAGAAAAACAACTTTTTTGAGATAAAAATTGACCTTTAATTGCATTTTGATATTAAAAAATATCCTGACTATCATAAAAAATGCCGCCTATAACACCCGCAATTTTATTGGAATTTTTTTGCAAGCATAAGATTTCTAAAAATTAAGTGCCGAATGGCACTTACCGGTTGTACAGCTAAGTGTTAAAAATTTCATCAATAGTTTAGAAATGATAATCGCGCGACCATCCCATTAGTTGACATACGGAGATTTAATAGATATCAGAAATTTAACGAGTGATTCTGCCTGGTTTTTTATTGAGAATTCAAAAAATCACTTATAAAAAATTTTGATCTTGATTTGCGGAAAATTTTCATAATATTTCTAAAAAAGTCGATAAGAAATGAAAAATAAAAATTTTATGATTTTTCAAACAGCGGTCAGAAAATATGTAGTTATCCATGAAAAAAGTTAAAGTTGCTATTTTTTTGGTTTTTACCAAAAAATTTAAATAAAAAAACAAAAAAAAATTTGGACGAAAAATGCGGAAAATTTTTCATAATGATTTGATTTTTTTCAAATTTTTACGATTTCAAAGATTAAAGCTCGAGCTCAAATCTTTCCTAAAATAGATGAAAAATTATTTCAATGAGCTGGAACACATTTTTTCTGGTTGAGCTGACGATAATAAGCACAAAAAATAAACTAACTAATTACTTTCGTGAGTTATATTGACTCCAATCTACCCCCTTAACCAACAAGGGCCGCCCTTTAACCGACAGATCGTGACTATTTGAACGATACAAACAACGCCGGATACTAGCACCCAATCAAAAACCCTCAAATTCATAATAAGCCGATTTCATTTGAGCAAATTTGAGCAGATCAACCGATCAAATGCTCGGCTTCCGCTTTTTTAAATAGTCACGGTTTGCGGTTAATGGCCCCTAATCCATGTACTTGTTATTTAACCATTCAATTTCAATGAGTTATATATTTTACGAATAAGAATTACTAGACCTATACTACTAGAATAATAATAAGAATAATCATCATTTTTCGGGGTTAGCTCGAAGCTGTACTTTTCGCTGAATTTAGCTCTGTGCGAAACTAGTTACAAGGAGGGGCCGATATCGCCGGCCCAATATCGCCGAATCTGCCGAAAAAAACCTACGCAATTTCACGATTTTTAGCTAAAATACTTTCAGTGCCAATATCGCCGAATGTGTCGATATCGCCAAAAATTCCAAACATCGCCGATTTTTTTTTAGATTTATATCACAAATTACTTTTAGAGCGTCATGAATGACGTCATTTTCATGATTGAATTTCCAAAATTAATTCTCATCAACTTTAATTCGATTGCGTTCGGTGGAGTATTAAATTCTACGTATTTTGGTGATTCACTCCATTCGAATTCATTGTGAAACTCCTTATAAAATCGAAAAAAAATGATTGACATATGAGTTATATGATATTACGTCCGTTCGAACGCCTAAGCGTTTTTTTTATTTTTTGAATGAAAATTTATTTCTGTCTCTATATCAGTGATATGATATCACCGAAATTTTTTGGCAAAACACTTTCGGCGATATTGCTCCCCCCTGTAATAAATTCAAACTTTTATTTGACATAATATCTAAGAAAATACCTGTGCGTTGTTCTGGAAAAATCAGAAAAAAATATTAATACGTAACTCTCCTTCATATTTATTAGTAGTCCAGTCACCATCTATGATTGATTCTTTAATTCCCATGTTAAATATTGCTGAATATTCAGAATATTTATAGGTCATCGAAAATTGAAATTTTGCTTTCAGAGCTGGTTCGTCAAAACACGGGAAAACCATTCGGGCACCAGTAGGTTCAAATTGGGTAGATAATAAGTACTGCTTTTCGCCAGAGATATCAATAAATTCGCCAAGATAAAGACCACTATATATAAACGACATTAAATTTTTTAAAAGATTTGAAAGTAATCGATAACAATATGAAGGCTGCGCATTAGTATTTCGAAACAATGTAAAAATAAAATTTGTTTTAAATTTTTTTATTCATACTTATTTTGAGTTCCAGAAGATGACATGTTTTTCAATGGGAATACAATAAGAAATGTATTTTAAGTTTTTTCAGTACTTTCCTATAATGAAGTTTAGTGAAAATGGTAGATGGTAATATTTTTTCCCCTTTGTTCAAAAGTTTCCACCTATGAGCGCGTAAAAAGTGTGGATATTTTTTATTATGAAATTGAATCTTTTTAGAACATCAAATTAAATAAGCGATAATGGTGATTATTTCCGATTATGTTGTGGAACATAAATTGAATCAAAAGGCATATTTTTTTCACATCATCAAACATAATCATAATGCAGCTGACGTGAAATGGCTCGATAAAAATAGGTATTCGTTTCCTATCAATCAATGAGCTCGTTTGATTATGTTTTAGCTTGTTTATGAAGTTAAAAGATTATGTTTTTTTACTTAATGCAATTTGCATATAATTTTTTGAGGGTTTGCCTGTCGAATTTAATTTTCAAAAGACTAAATGGGAAAATATATCACCTCATTAAATCATCTGGAATTTCAACTCTGTATACAACAGTTGTTTTTATTTCCACATTTGCTGGCATTTTTAGCGGAGTAAAAATTGTTAAATACTGATATTCCTCATTCATCTCATGGTCAAATCTGACAGTTTCTCCAGCGATCAAAATAGAAACCGTAAAAATTTCATACTCTCCAAGGACATGAAGATGAAATGAACATCGTTCTTCAGATAGGAAGAATACAACGGTAGATGTTCCATTGAAAAAAAATTTTCCATTTTCATCTTATTTTACGATTATTTTATTTCCTAGATAAATAAATTAATAAAAATTAATTTTGTGAACACTTTTTCAATCACTTGTAAATTTTAGTTTAAATTTTTATTTTTTAGGAAAAAGTTTTAAGAAAAGTTAAGAGAGAAGATTCATTTCCAAATGTCAAAGTTGAGTTTGGTAGTCAGGCGCCATAGTCTTTATATATAGTCAATATCATAAATGATGCCTATGTGTCGAATTTTATCATGACGTCCCAAGAAGAGACATTGTTCAACCACATCACACGATTGCCAAGAATCTTGTTATTTCATTGGTCACTGTCTGTTCTTGTGACGTCATGATAAAATTCGACACATAAGCATCATTTTTACATCAGCTCTTCCGCCTACCTATTTTTTATCAACATTGACCAAATTGTTTTATTCAAGATTTCAAAGATAATTTTTTTTCTAAAATTTTTTTTGGAAAATAAAGATTGACGTTTTTTAAACCCGATCCTTTTAATTCCAAGAAAAAATAAATAACAAATATACCATTAAAGTGCGTTACTAAGCACAAATAGTGTTCTTTTAATATTCAAATTGTGACCACTAGAATGGCCAGAAAATATTTGTCATTGTCGGAATCATTTTTTTCGAGAACGTTTCACCCCATGAGCCTATATAATTTTTTCTGGCATTTTTAATTTTGCAGGCAAGGCTCCCGGGTATAACCCTACCCATAGAGCATTATAGCGAAGTAAACAAAATTTCGCTACAGTAATTTTGTCTTAATTTGATTACACAATTTTTTTGTGTGACACAACTCTGATTTACGGCATAAAATCAATTAAAACCCGAGTTGGAATCAAAAACTGCATTCATTGTTCTCTTGCTCACCTTGTGATTATCAGATCTTAAAATTTTTAAAGTACAATTTTTATGATATTACTGAATTTTTTTTAAATGTGGCGCTTAAGGGGGTATCCCTCGTGGGAAATGCCGTTTTCATGTTTTTGAGGGCAAATATCTGGGAAACTATACATTGTGATACCTAATTGTTAAGCCTGGTAGATTAATTAACCTAAATCTCACATCCCAAATCATAATCAAGGGTCACTGATTGCTCGACCAATCAGGAACGAGCGTCAAAGTAGAGTCATATTTTGTAGCAAAAGCCTTTTTTTCGTGAGTTTTGGGGGTAGAAAAATATTTTCGATTTTAAGAATCATAAAAACGCACGCAGGTCGTCTACTATCGTTTTGAAAAATTCGAAATAAATTCGCTTTAGAAAACGCAAAAATTATTTTCTGAGCTGATTTTAAGAGGCTCGCGAAAGCCTATTTTTTCCTGGATTTTTTAGTCACAATATTGGAACATATATCCTTTTCGGAACGGAACTCCATCTCAAAAACGCAACTATCTCTATAGCGCGTGTTCGAATCCCACTAATGTTGTCTAAGTGATTATATTGAATATGATTATAGGCAATGGTCTGATAATGGAACCGCTAAATTTTTAATGTGTGTAAATCACTCAAGCAATCATTAAGACAATCACTTAGACAACACCAGTGGGATTCGAACACGCGATGTATAGATAGTAAGCGTTTTTAAGATGGAGTTCCGTTCCGAAAAGGATATGAATGAACAGCTGACGACCCCGCGGAGGGCGTGTACTATCGAAACCTAAATTGTTAAGTTTTTTTTCTCTTCGAAAGCTGTCCTTACATTTTTCAATATCAAGAAATTTTGGTGAAAATAAATAAATAAAAAAATAACCGAATCGAAAACCGGTAATTTCAAATCTTTTAAAATGTTCAGCGCCTTCAAAAAAAGCAAAAAAAGTTGAAAATTCTTGAGATGACGTAAAGCTGCAGTACCAAACTACTCTAAGGCCGAAATTTCAAGTTTTGTTTTTCGAACTCTAGAATTTTCTTAAAAACTTAGATTTTGACAAGTGTCGCCATAAAATATTCAGCGCCTTGAATTTCCATTCAATTTTATTTTTGCATTTCCATATCTCAAAAAAATCGTGTAAGTAAACTGGTGTAGAAGCAAAATTTTAAAAATCAGTCTCGTTTTCATTCTAGAGGCGCGCAACTTTAAAATTTTGAAAAAAAAAGGGCAAAATTTTGAAAAATTAGGGTCATCTTTAGGTTGATTTTTGGTTGTTTAGAAAATAAATAAGTTTCGGTTTTTGTCAATTATTGAATCAACAAACAATTCTGATTCATTGTGAGAAAAAATAATGATTTGTTTGCTCGAAGCAAAGATAAATGTCAGATAGAGTCCCCGGACGCCCTAGGTAGTGTTCGATTTCGCGAAAAGTTCAGGTGAAATAATTATTGAACCGTTGATTAAACGATTTCTAGTTATCCAACGGCAAACAGATTAACACCATTGAATTGGTAATTAGGAGTTTATTTGATAAAAGGTCAAAAAATTATTTTTCGACATTTCAAAATATAATTTATTTTAAGGTGTCTCATGCTGTTGGGAACCTCCTTAACGGGGTAGCAGCGATGTGGCAGATTGGTACATTTTTTCGGAGCGATTTTTGAAAGAAAAAAA
>SCLH01000188.1:4028-63288 GCA_004367855.1 Oikopleura vanhoeffeni
TTGAATCAGCTAAATGTGGAATATTTAATTCTTCCATTTTTTTTATGTTTTTGAATTTCATTTATGCATTATGTAGCAAAAAAAGTGCTCAAAATCCATCACGAGGAAATTAATTTTCAAAGTTTGATTTTGATTCTAGCTGAATAAATAAAAACAGATGGGTAATTTGCTAAATCCTCAAGGGAGATTTCTTTCCAAAAATGTAAGTACGGAAATGATCTCCTACTATGCCAGGTGTGTATAAACGGCTCTGCGCTTATTTCTCACCTCAAAAAACGACCCTAAACCTGGAATCAATTTTTGACACACAGTTGTCCGCATCCGGGAAAAAATAAGCCCCTTTAAAAACTCAAATATCTTTTGTGAGAATTGAGTGAAAGTATATTTTTCCAATTGTATATAATATACTACAATTTGTAGTCCGTAACCTTGAGAAGTCAAAAATTGATTGATTTTTAGAAAATATTATCAAATTAACCTTTGAATGCATAAAACCTTATTGCTTGTAATTTTCTTCATTGAAGTATACCGTCATATCCACGTATCCAAAAATCACATTATCCCGATATGATTGATCAGGAAAAAATTTTCTACGATCGCAACCAAGAATATTTTATAAATTCATCTTAATTTGCCGAAAATTATTTTTGAAATTATCTTGCTGTATTTTAATATAGTCAAAATGTAGATCATTTTACAAAAAAAAATATACCTCACGAACGGTACATGCGATTTCTTTTCTCTTTTTCATAAATCCTTCTCTGTTATTTTATCAAACTTTTCAACCGAGATAATTCTAATAATTTTTTTCATATTTCTCGCAATCACTTTTTCATGCTGATTTAATGCGCGCCATTATTATATTGATTAGGCTAAAAATGGAAATATTGAAAAAATCTGGACAACTATCATATTGAAATACTTTCATTAAGAGTAACTTTTTCTTGTGAGTTGATTTTTTTGTATTCTGAAATGATACCATATCTAGAATCATTCTCCGTTTTCCAGTTTTATGCAAGTCCGAAATGATATTTTTTGGAAATTTTCTAGAATACTAGTAAAAAGTTTCCAATTTTATTTTGGTCTGAATCTCCGTGAAAATTGATCACTAATTAATTTCTTAAATTAAATTGACTCAAGTCTGTCGAGTCGATGCTACCCCCTTAACCGAATTGTTTGTAATCATGGGCCATTAAGAAATTAAAGGCGTTTAAAATGCCAAATATTAAATGCCAAATTTAAATGCCAAATTTAAAGACCCTACAAATTCCTTCGATATGATTCCGCGGCAAATGCAGTTATTTTTTTTTCGATATTTATGTTGCTTTATCTTCAATAAGACTTTTGTACAATAAAATATGTGTGTTTTCAATAAATAAACACCTAGAATTTACCCTAGAGCTAGCAAAGAGCTGAAAAATGATTTATCTAATTTTCTCATTTAATTGAATTTTTAGATTTCTAATCATTGACCAGATTGAGTATTCCCAGTACTTCAAATGACAATACGGTCAAACTACTACAGATCAATTAAAAGGCTTGAACCGCTGTATTTAAAAGTGGCTTATAAACATTGATATTTTACGTTATGGCTGCTAGTTTGAGTTGATTTAAAATAATGTAAAGTTTATATATTCCAGATTTTGGAGTCTGGAATTTTTTTACGCTATTTTTCAAGTTTGCGGTTAGCCTTCTTTTTAAACAAATAGTTTTTTTTAAAACAGGTTGGACAGGTGACAATTAAAAATTGAATTTGCAATATCGGAGACTACGATTCGGAGTATAAATTTTAAAGAATGTTCTTCTGAAGAGTGGACATGGTTTTTTACGGTGATCCATCGCAAATGTCAAGGACAAGTTTGATAATTCTAAACCTTACGACGTGAGAAAAAATTGACAAAATTTCGCCAAATAATATATGATATATTTTTCAAATATTTGACATTTTGCTCACATATCACCCAGGATCTCGAAGGGGAAAAAAGAAATGATTACTTTGGGAAAACTTCCAGTTGGAAAATTCCCAAAGATGCCTCGGGCTTGGTTAAACTTGCAGCTATTTTTAATAATCAACCTGGAAGTGAATCATTTTTGGATATATTCTTCAAAGTCTTCATTAAAACTTCAGTTTGATATAAATATCTTGATCTCCTGATTTTATCGGATACTACGACTGCTTCAGAACCTAAATTGCTTGTTTCACGCAATTCAGGACTACTAAAAAACACTTTGAAAATCTGTGAAATTTGAAATGCCTTTTTTCTAAAAAACATAAAAAATTTCTAGAATCTCAAAAACCACAAGTTTTGTTTTATTTTTCATCACAATAAGTATATTTATCGTATATCCCCTAAGGAAGTAAAATGTTAAATTCTGGTTTAATCTAGTACATTGGTACGACTTAACGTACATAATGTACTAGACCAAACCAAAATTTAACAGTCTACTTCCTAAGGGGATATTCATGGTAATTTTTAAAACTTTTTCAATTTCTGTTCATCTTGTTTTTTTTAGTGTCCTGAATCTTTGGTCCGAAATATTAACAAATAAAAGTTTCATCTGAAATTTAAATTATTTCTAAAATTTCAAAAATAGAATTAATTCAGGAGTAATTGGAGAAAAATTCCTAAATTAAACTACAGCTTAGTTTGGACTCTTCTTTTGTTTGGACCGTCAAAATTTGTTTCTCTGTCACTGGGCCCCAGTGACTGGAGAAACTAAAAGTTAACGACGTTCAACTGAAATTTATCATACGCAGCTATTAATTCCGAAGCATTCGCTATAAATGAAATATTATCTGATAATTATTTTTCATACAGCCAAGCTGAATAAAGTCGCTCCCATCCGCCTAAGCATATCCCATAGACTATGACCCATACTATGGGTCCCATAGTCTATGACGCATAGTGGATATGAATATGCGCAATACGCCAACTCAGCTGTGAATATTTCAACGTAATTGATCTAAAGTTCATTTTAATCAATTCTAAATATTGCCATTTATTATGAATTGAAATTATTTATATTAATGAACTTTTGATTTATCAGAATTAATTAAAAATCTGAGTTAAACGTCAGAAAAACTTTCGCCGATTCACACAAAAGGAATTGAGAAACAGCTAGTTTTGTAATTGGCAAATTAACAGTCAACTATTAAACTGCTCAAATCAGATCATTTACGCGGGATAAAGGAGCCATGTTTCAGATTTGATACAAAATTACTTAATTGTGAACCAACAAAACCTTTTTCGTGTTACAGTCAGATTTAATTTTAATTTGAGATCGAGAATTTATCTATATCAGTTCTCATTATTGATAAAGAATTTTAACCCGTGAACTCAAAGTGTACCGATTGGCACTGCTGTTCGTTCACGGTGCCTGTTTTTGCAAGTAAAATACACACGATGTTTTTAAAATCACAAAAAATTCAGTCTTGTACAATTCTCTATCTTTTGTACCAAAATTATATTTAAAACTTTTCCGGTTCGAGAATTAGAGCAATTTTGTTTATTTTAAATTCAATATTCCAAATATCAAAATATGTTTTTAAGAATTCGAAATATCATTTATTAAAATTTTGTATCAGTCTTAATACAAGATAAATTTATTTTCATACTTTCATTAATAGAAAATTATATTTATATTCTTTAATTAATTAAAAAATCAAATTATATTATATACTTTAAAAGTATTATTTCTTATAAAGAATTAAAATTATATTTATATACTTTCAGTAATAAAAAAATTAAAATTATATTTGTATCTTAAGGAGGTAAGCAAAAAAAACACTGCTCAGAAAGTTGGCATACGTGAAGGTCAAATTTTCAATTTTCAGTTGTTAAATAAGAGAAAACATTATTCTAAAAAAACGCAAAAATTTCGAAAATTGTGGATAATTTGATTAGTAGAACACTTTGTTATCACCTTTAATCACTTTGGACCATTTTCAAAACCCCATAGGCCTCATAAAACCAGCAACCAGTAGCCCCTTAACTCACATACTCAGAAGTTCGAAACAGTGACGTACTCAGCGGTGGCTTTATCTGGCCACCTGACTTTGAAAATCATATTTTTACCAAAGTAAACGTTAGCGAAAATATAAACTATTTTTTCAAAGCTTCAACAATTATTTGGTAGGCGATAATGGATCAACGTCAATGTCAATATGATGTTGTTTGCGAAATACGATTAACCCTATTCAGAAGTATCCTTTATCGAACGGAACTCCATCTTAAAAACGTTTTTTCAACGTCAGCACTTGGGATCGAATCCCAGCGAGGTTTTCTCTTTTTTGGTAGTGCAAGAAATATTAATGTAAAAAATTTTATTTTATTTGGAAGCAAACGGATGACAAAATTTGATTGCAATAAAATTAAGTTTCTACCATGTATGGATCTCGCGAAACAGCCTCCGAGTGACTCCCTTAATTTAGGTTAGGTGTGAGAGAGAAGTACTGCGTGGTTCAGTGTGCGTTATGACGCACTCCAGTTGTCCAATCACAGCGAGGTTCGATTTCGTAGAAAGTTACTCTCGAGTTAAAGTTTTGCCTTGGGATGAATCATTCAGCCTGCGTGGCGCCTCTAGATAATTTCGAGTCGAATATATTGAAAGAGGAAGAAGCTAACTTGTAATGACGAGTCTAGGGTGGCCAAGAATTTTCAGGTCGCTGTAATTCGGTCGGAATAATAGCGAGTTTCTTTATATTTTGACACAAACTCATTAGATCATGAGTAACAGATTTGAAATTTCAAAATTTGAAGCACTTTCAATCTTCGACCTTTTAAGAACTCTTTTTTTCGAAGTGCTAAAATTTTGGTTTTTTTCGTCTTTTTTCAAAAATTTAATTTTCGATTTTGACTTAAAAATCGTAGAAATTCAAATGAACAAATTTTCAATGGTCGACTGGACCTTTTTTTAGAGCTCCTAATTAATAAAAAATTAAATTTTGCTGTAATTTGGACACCTTCGATAGCAAACGCGCGTTTTTTGAGTGTTTTTTCAAAAGACGATTTATAAAGTAAAAATAATCAATATATCGAAATTCAGATTAAACAAAGTAAGCTGAAAAGTAGCAACTTGTGTTCGAAGAAGTTTCTATCCGAAAATTTTGAAGGGCAAAAAGTTTCCCGTAAAAACAAAAAAAAATGAAAAAGTGCAAATCTGTCAAAATGCACCGACCCCTTAATTTTCTGACTTCAGGTTAGTTATTGAACAATATTATCATGATTGATCGGCTAGATTTTCGAAATTTATCCGAACCAAGCAAAAAACTTTTCTTAATTAATATTTAATACAGATAATCCCAATAACCAAAAGATATTTGTTTCAAAATTTTCGCGATATTTGACACTTCCGCTTTATAAGCAGTTTCGGCAATTTGAGGACAGAAATAAAGTTTTCGGTGAATGATCAAAAACGCGTAAGCGGTCAAAAAATTAATAAGTTAAAAAGTTTTATTTTATTTTATATTCAGTTTTAAAATACGTTCCAAAGAAGTTTTTGTTAATTTCAATTTTGAAATTTCAAGTCATTCATGACATGTAAAACCAACAAACACCCATGTAATTTTGACAAAATTAAGTCCTTCGGCGATACGGCCACTTTCAGGATTTAGCTAGAAATTCTGAAATTGCGTAGTTTACATCAGCAATCATCTTTTGACATCCCTTATTCAGGAAGACTTTACCTTCGTCAGCATATAAAATAAGTTTCGCCAAAGTACCAAAGTCACAATTGTGACTCTACTTTGGATGTTGTTAACAGAAAGCTTAAAAAAAGTGCTTCGATTATTTAGAAAAGAGGCTCATAAAAAAACCGTGAAACACTGATGAGAAAATTGGAAACATCAAGTCGATATTTTGAAGTTTAGTGGTCAAATTCGAGCAAACGTTATTTTTTAACTTCATCTTTTAAAAAATACTTAGAAAAAAAAGGAAAAATGCGAAAATTTCGAATTTTTATTTGATGATTGGGTTCTTAGTACACTCAATTACCCCCTATAATTCGAAGCATTTTTATGCCTGAAGCCTATATTAAATCAGACATGACCACCCCTTGAGGGAATGGGTGTCGCTGATTTGAGCCTCTTCAAGGTCAATTCCCGCCAAACTAGCAAAGGTGATATGCCAAAACAATTGTAACTAACAGAACCAACCTTCGCGGTAATTTAAATTCACATTAAACTGATACAATCCCACCTACGCCGACACCTACGCTTTTAAAAAGCTTCTTAAAAGACACGCAGTTTGTACCTTCTCCTTCAATTTTCATAATTTTTTATTATTTTTTTGTGTGAGTCTCCGGAGAAGCCTAACAAATAATGCAAAATTGCGTTTGTTTCAAATTTTGCTTTCGGCGGACAAAAAACGAAAACTAAAATTATTGATTTATTTATGTTTTAAGTGAAAGTGCGCTTATTTGTTTTCTTCTGACGCTCCGAGTGAAAAACTGCCTCAAAATCCTTAAAAGCGTTTGTATTTACGGAAAAAATATTTTGAAGCATTTTTTCTGGTTTCTAAATTTTGTCAAAAATTTAGGCTCAAAATGAAAAGTTGACATGGCCCCCAAGAGAGGCCGAATCATAATTTCAAAAAAAACTCTCTAGTTCCCTGTCAAAAAAGTCTTGTGCTTCGGATGCAGTATGAGTCGAAAATGTATCTCTCAAACTGGTGGAGGAGATAGCTTTGGCCTGAGCCTCCCAAACTGACCATTTGAAAATTTTAATTTTTGGTTTTTACGCGTGTTTGTCCGCTGAAAGCAAAATTTTAAAACAAAACCGCTTTTGCATTATTTGTAAGGCTTCTCCGGAGCCTGACACAAATAAATAATAAAAAATGATAAAATATTGAAGGAGAAGGTACGAACTGCGGGTCTTTTTAAAGAGCTTTTTAAAAGCGTGGGTGTCGGCGTAGGTGGGATTTTATCAGATTTTTGTGAATTTCAAAATTACCGCGAAGGTTGATTTTGTTAGTTACAAATGTTTTTGGAATGTCACCTTTGCTAGTTTGGCGGAAATGACCTTGAAAGACGCAAATCAGCGACACCTACTCTCCTTAAAGGCAGTTGGAATTTATTTTTTTTCTGCATAAGGAAGAGAAAGATAATATTTTTGCATCCGACATTTTATATTCTAGAATTTCAATTCTTAGTTTTAGAAAATATAGTGAGAAATGCAAGGTACACAATATCACGAGATACACGTGTCACAGTTGTCTTCACAAGTCACATTTTTGTCGGAAACAATGAAAAGTAACTGACCTTTCGTCAAAGGTTTGTCCGCTTCGATTTATATCCCATAAATATGAAGTTATCTATAATAAGTCAAAAGTTTCGATAGAAAAATCAGAATTTTTAATAAAAATAATTTATTTTCCCCAATCATAGCAGATTATTACGGTTTTTATCATTTTAAGTATATATGGTAATGAAGTACAACTCTGGACAATTTTTGAAAAAATATCTGCCCCTAGATACCAATAAATTTGTATTTTAACTGTTATGCATGCAAAAACACTTTTTTAACCACTGACTAATCTCACAGCTGTATTTTATTGTCTGTCCGAATAATATTCAGGAAGTGAAACAGGCCAAAAATCCTAATAAATCAAACAACCCGTAATACTGAAACCAAACATTCCAGATAAATTTTAGTGTTTTTGGGAACCAAATCAAAATTCTTTATGATGTGTTCAAGAGGTATGGGACTCTGATTAAATAAAGGCCTTATAGGCTCCAAAATGCTCAAAATTGATTATGGTTGTTAACAAACTGTACTTCGAACCAAAGCTTCCAAAATGTTCTAGAAATTTTCGCATCTTTTCGATCTTTTGAGTATTTTCTTCGAAATTAAATTGAAAAATAATGTTTGCTCATATTTGACCACCAAACCTCAATATTCACCTTGCCCTAAACCAACTTCTGATCTGCATGTTTCCGGAACTTTTTTTTGAGCCCTACTTTTGAAAAATCAAAGCACATTTGTTTTCGGAATTGTCTCACGGGACGTTGAAAAATTTAATTCAGATTATAATCTACAAATTCAGATGCGCTTTTGCTTTAATTCTATTAATTTTATAAAGAATACGCTGTAATTTGAGTCATTTTAAACATTTATTCTCGAAGAGATAGATTTTAAAGTCTGATAATTCGCCGTTTTAGAATTGTCATACATCGGATCAAAAAAGCTTGTGCTCTAAGTTTGGCTTGCTATCGTAACGTGTACTGTGAGAATTTGAGCTGATTTGGATATATCGTCTCGGAGGAGATAGATTTTGAAATTACGAAAGGTCTACGTCTAACGATGCCGTAACTTTCAGTGTAATCATTGTTAACATTTTGTGATTCACTTTTTATGCAAGACTAAGGATAGATCTACAAATCGAGGTATCATTTAAATCGATAATTATTTGGTCGCCTTTTTCCCCCTATCTTTTACTAGAAATTGCGTAGGCTTCAAAACACCTGTTAAATTTTCAAAATATTTAGAACATATTCTGAAATTTTCATAGAAAATATTAAATATTTTCCGCCTACACATTTCTCATAGTTTAAGATGGGTTTTTTAAAAAATTGATCAAAAAATATCGATGAAAATGATATACCCAGGGGTATTACCCTTACAAATCAGCTTACTTTTTTGTTCATAAGCTTTAAGTTTGCAGTATATTTCACCGAGAATAGGTCAAATCAGAGTCGCATACCTCTTTAATAAAGATTTACGATCCCGTTTTTTGAATGATTTTAGGTATGCTTGAGCACAATTGTGCTCTGTGCTCACAAGGGTTTTAAAAACCGTTTTGAGTGTTTGATGCGAAGATATCGATTTAACTCAAATATATTGGGATTTTCTTTCTTATAGATCGGCTGTATCAAAATCAACGCAAAAAATTTCAAACGCTCACTATATGTTTTACTATATAGTTAAAAACTGACGGTAAGTTGGAACTTTTGAGCAAAAATCAGTAATGAATGAGAATTCAGCACCTCTTTGTGAGCCACACAGTTGGCCCACACTAAAACTAATTTTAAAGATACAATACGTCTCTTTTTCGGATAGCTGATGTTTGTACAAGCAAACCGTTACGGTTGAACCGTACGCCGCGCAGATATATTTATCATATGACGAACTTATCTACTGTTTATTGTTTTTGATCGTGACTCTAATCAAGTTGATAAACACAAATTTCATTGAGAGAAACAAATTTGAAATTCGGGGTTAATTTCTCAAAGAATAAAAGTTTTCAATTTGTAAAATAACTGATTCTTGTTATACTGAATATTTAGAATATATATCTCCTACTTGAAAATTTTTATTCTTGTACTTTTAAAAATGTACTTTTCAGGGAGTTGTTGTATTTTATACGGAATAAGAAGCACCAATAAGAATGTTAACATTTGTACAATCAAGATAGATAAGATAAAAACAGTTTTCAAATTAATGCAGAGCCTTTACACAGCTTGAGAGCTGAATTGTTGATATGAATTAAATGGAATGGTTAAACATCATAACTATCAATTAAACTTCGAAATCTCTTCAAAAAATAGTCTACCAGACAGTGAAAGCAAATGTACATTTTATCTATCTGTCGGTTCATTTTTCACGATACCTTCTTTGAAATGAGTTTCGGAGTACGGATGGTCATCTGGAAATATTGGCACCATCATTTCCTTTAAAGTCTGAATACAAGATGTTACTTAATCGATAAAATACAGTAGTGTCACATTGTTCGCTCCTGATAATGATTAGTTGTTTGCCGAAACCTATTAACACCGTTGATAGGCCAATGAGCATATTAAACGTTTTGATTGTCATGGTGCTAGGTAAGTTTCAGCAATAGAAACGTGAAT
Source organism: Oikopleura vanhoeffeni (assembly GCA_004367855.1). Classification (NCBI taxonomy): domain Eukaryota; kingdom Metazoa; phylum Chordata; class Appendicularia; order Copelata; family Oikopleuridae; genus Oikopleura; species Oikopleura vanhoeffeni. The sequence continues at coordinate 13,875 of SCLH01000188.1, forward strand.
CAGGAGCAAAAATGTGACATCTGTATATGACCATCATTTTATTTTGTAGAAATGCCAATATATCCTCTTGGGCGCCCTTAGTTAATAAATTCGATGTTATTAAAAGTGGATGTTGTTCAAATCACGGAGATATCATAATTTCTTTACAAATAGACTGAATAAACCCAAAATTTTTGGCGAACATTATTAATTCTGAGAATTCGAGAATTCACTATTCAGATCCGCTACACTTTCCTTAAAGTTGATCAAAGTTTTCTATTTACTTTAATTGTCGTGAAAACAAAGTAGTGAAATTTTCGTTTCGAATTGCCGCATTCATTAAAGTCATCAAAACTATATCTTGTATTTATTACACAACAAAATCAAATTATTTATTTTGCCTTGAATCCTGTGTGAAATTTTTTAATTTCTTACCTCTATCACTGACGAACTTTTCCTAAACTCACAACAGATAAACAAAATAATTGGAACGCAAATAGCACTGGACATTGTCATGAATATAGCTACTGCTGTTCCTGTTGTGGATATTCATAGATTCCTTAAAATACAAATTTTCAAATTCCTGAGTTACAATTAATAATAAATACCGTCATGTCTTGGATATGTCGAGACTGCCAGTTAGAGAAGGCATAGACCAAAACGGACGAAATCAGCAATGGGCGTCACACTACTGAAAATATGTTACCAGAGCCCACGCAAAATTTCAATTTCTAAAAGAAAATCGAGACGTTTATGATATAAAACGATTTTTTATTGGTTATTTAATATTACCTTCCAGATATATCTAATACAGGCCACATTTCTTTCTGGATCCATTTTGTGGCCGAACATAAAAAAAAGATCATCGTAAAATTGTTTTCGTCCATAAATCCAGCCAATCGCATATTTTCAAAAGAACAAATCACAACAAGACTGATACCAGAAGCACCATATGAATCACAAAGCTTTTCACTTGGTTAACAATAAATGTTGTAGTCGATGTTATTGATGGCTTCTATTGTAATGTCGTTTTTTGTAGAAAGAAAGTGGATTTGGAAGAAATTTTAATTTATTTTTTTCATATCTCAAATAAATCTTTGTAAACGCTTCAAACCAAATGAAAACAGTTTGTCTTTTGATAATAACAAGAAATTTATATTTGATTGAAAAACAATAAACCAAAAAAGGATAAGGTGACTTCGATATTTGATAAAAATTTAATTGGTACTTTGGAAACCTTTAATTCAAAGCCTCACTGAGCCAACTTTATTTCAAATTTGAATAATTGACAATGTTAATACAAAAATTGATTTAACCAGTCCTGAAAGATGTACATGCACAAGAAGTTGTAATCGGTACAGCAAGTAAGAAAGATATCCGCCACAATTCCGAAGCAAAGATTGGCCGTCTTTTAAGAGGATCATTTCAGTATCATCCAATAAAATTTTTTCGAAAATTTTCTCGAAACCGACAGAAATCACATTATGGATTAGCAAGAAATTTAGCGTTTTGGANAGTGTGCGTTATGACGCACTCCAGTTGTCCAATCACAGCGAGGTTCGATTTCGTAGAAAGTTACTCTCGAGTTAAAGTTTTGCCTTGGGATGAATCATTCAGCCTGGCGTGCGCCCTCTAGATAATTTCGAGTCGAATATATTGAAAGAGGAAGAAGCTAACTTTGTAATGACGAGTCTAGGGTGGCCAAGAATTTTTCAGGTCGCTGTAATTCGGTCGGAATAATAGCGAGTTTCTTTATATTTTGACACAATACTCATTAGATCATGAGTAACAGATTTGAAATTTCAAAATTTGAAGCACTTTCAATCTTCGACCTTTTAAGAACTCTTTTTTTCGAAGTGCTAAAATTTTGGTTTTTTTCGTCTTTTTTCAAAAATTTTAATTTTCGATTTTGACTTAAAAATCGTAGAAATTCAAATGAACAAATTTTCAATGGTCGACTGGACCTTTTTTTAGAGCTCCTAATTAATAAAAAAATTAAATTTTGCTGTAATTTGGACACCTTCGATAGCAAACGCGCGTTTTTTGAGTGTTTTTTCAAAAGACGATTTATAAAGTAAAAATAATCAATATATCGAAATTCAGATTAAACAAAGTAAGCTGAAAAGTAGCAACTTGTGTTCGAAGAAGTTTCTATCCGAAAATTTTGAAGTGGCAAAAAGTTTCCCGTAAAAACAAAAAAAAATGAAAAAGTGCAAATCTGTCAAAATGCACCGACCCCCTTAATTTTCTGACTTCAGGTTAGTTATTGAACAATATTATCATGAATTGATCGGCTAGATTTTCGAAATTTATCCGAACCAAGCAAAAAACTTTTCTTAATTAATATTTAATACAGATAATCCCAATATCACCAAAAGATATTTGTTTCAAAATTTTCGCGATATTTGACACTTCCCGCTTTATAAGCAGTTTCGGCAATTTGAGGACAGAAATAAAGTTTTCGGTGAATGATCAAAAACGCGTAAGCGGTCAAAAAATTAATAAGTTAAAAAGTTTTATTTTTATTTTATATTCAGTTTTAAAATACGTTCCAAAGAAGTTTTTGTTAATTTCAATTTTGAAATTTCAAGTCATTCATGACATGTAAAACCACAAACACCCATGTAATTTTGACAAAATTAAGTCCTTCGGCGATACGGCCACTTTCAGGATTTTAGCTAGAAATTCTGAAATTGCGTAGATTTACATCAGCAATCATCTTTATGACATCCCTTATTCAGGAAGACTTTACCTTCGTCAGCATATAAAATAAAGTTTCGCCAAAGTACCAAAGTCACAATTGTGACTCTACTTTGGATGTTGTTAACAGAAAGCTTAAAAAAAGTGCTTCGATTATTTAGAAAAGAGGCTCATAAAAAAACCAGTGAAACACTGATGAGAAAATTGGCCAACATCAAGTCGATATTTTGAAGTTTTAGTGGTCAAATTCGAGCAAACGTTATTTTTTAACTTCATCTTTTAAAAAATACTTAGAAAAAAAAGGAAAAAATGCGAAAATTTCGAATTTTTATTTGATGATTGGGTTCTTAGTACACTCAATTACCCCCTATCAATTCGAAGCATTTTTATGCCTCAAGGCCTATATTAAATCAGACATGACCACCCCTTAAGGGAATGGGTGTCGCTGATTTGAGCCTCTTCCAAGGTCAATTCCCGCCAAACTAGCAAAGGTGATATGCCAAAAACAATTGTAACTAACAGAACCAACCTTCGCGGTAATTTAAAATTCAACATTAAACTGATACAATCCCACCTACGCCGACACCTACGCTTTTAAAAAGCTTCTTAAAAGACACGCAGTTTGTACCTTCTCCTTCAATTTTCATAATTTTTTATTATTTTTTTGGTGAGTCTCCGGAGAAGCCTAACAAATAATGCAAAATTGCGTTTGTTTCAAAATTTTGCTTTCGGCGGACAAAAAACGAAAACTAAATTATTGATTTATTTATGTTTTAAAGTGAAAGTGCGCTTATTTGTTTTCTTCTGACGTTCCGAGTGAAAAACTGCTCAAAATCCTTAAAAGCGTTTGTATTTACGGAAAAAATATTTTGAAGCATTTTTTCTGGTTTCTAAATTTTGTCAAAAATTTAGGCTCAAAATGAAAAGTTGACATGGCCCCCAGAGAGGCCGAATCATAATTTCAAAAAAAACTCTCTAGTTCCCTGTCAAAAAAGTCTTGTGCTTCGGATGCAGTATGAGTCGAAAATGTATCTCTCAAACTGGTGGAGGAGATAGCTTTTGCCTGAGCCTCCCAAACTGACATTAAAATTTTTTAATTTTTGGTTTTTACGCGTGTTTGTCCTCTGAAAGCAAAATTTTAAAACAAAACCGCTTTTGCATTATTTGTAAGGCTTCTCCGGAGCCTGACACAAATAAATAATAAAAAATGATAAAAATTGAAGGAGAAGGTACGAACTGCGGGTCTTTTTAAAGAGCTTTTTAAAAGCGTAGGTGTCGGCGTAGGTGGGATTTTATCAGATTTTTGTGAATTTCAAAATTACCGCGAAGGTTGATTTTGTTAGTTACAAATGTTTTTGGAATGTCACCTTTGCTAGTTTGGCGGGAAATGACCTTGAAAGAGGCTCAAATCAGCGACACCTACTCCCTTAAAGGCAGTTGGAATTTATTTTTTTTCTGCATAAGGAAGATGAAAGATAATATTTTTGCATCCGACATTTTATATTCTAGAATTTCAATTCTTAGTTTTAGAAAATATAGTGAGAAATGCAAGGTACACAATATCACGAGATACACGGTCACAGTTGTCTTCACAAGTCACATTTTTGTCGGAAACAATGAAAAAGTAACTGACCTTCGTCAAAGGTTTGTCCGCTTCGATTTATATCCCATACATATGAAGTTATCTATAAATAAGTCAAAAGTTTCGATAGAAAAATCAGAATTTTTAATAAAAATTATTTATTTTCCCCAATCATAGCAGATTATTACGGTTTTTTATCATTTTTAAGTATATATGGTAATGAAGTACAACTCTGGACAATTTTTGAAAAAATATCTGCCCCTAGATACCAATAAATTTGTATTTTAACTGTTATGCATGCAAAAAACACTTTTTTAACCACTGACTAATCTCACAGCTGTATTTTATGTCTTGTTCCGAAATAATATTTCAGGAAGTGAAACAGGCCAAAAATCCTAATAAATCAACAACCCGTAATACTGAAACCAAACATTCCAGATAAATTTTAGTGTTTTTTGGGAACCAAATCAAAATTCTTTATGATGTGTTCAAGGAGGTATGGGACTCTGATTAAATAAAGGCCTTATAGGCATCCAAAATGCTCAAAATTGATTATGGTTGTTAACAAACTGTACTTCGAACCAAAGCTTCCAAAATGTTCTAGAAATTTTCGCATCTTTTCGATCTTTTGAGTATTTTCTTCGAAATTAAATTGAAAAATAATGTTTGCTCATATTTGACCACCAAAACCTCAATATATCACCTTGCCCTAAGCCAACTTTCTGATCAATGTTTCCGGAACTTTCTTTTGAGCCTACTTTTGAAAAATCAAAGCACATTTGTTTTCGGAAATTGTCTCACGGGACGTTGAAAAATTTATATTTCAGATTATAATCTACAAATTCAGATGCGCTTTTGCTTTAATCTTATTAATTTTATAAAGAATACGCTGTAAAAATTTGAGTCATTTTAAACATTTATTCTCGAAGAGATAGATTTTAAAGTCTGATAATTCGCCGTTTTAGAATTGGTCATACATCGGATCAAAAAAAGCTTGTGCTCTAAGTTTGGCTTGCTATCGTAACGTGTACTGTGAGAATTTGAGCTGATTTGGATATATCGTCTCGGAGGAGATAGATTTTGAAATTACGAAAAGGTCTACGTCTAACGATGCCGTAACTTTCAGTGTAATCATTGTTAACATTTTGTGATTCACTTTTTATGCAAGACTAAGGATAGATCTACAAATCGAGGTATACCATTTAAATCGATAATTATTTTGGTCGCCTTTTTTCCCCCTATCTTTTACTAGGAAAATTGCGTAGGCTTCAAAACCACTGTTAAATTTTCAAAATATTTAGAACATATTCTTGAAATTTTCATAGAAAATATTAAATATTTTCCGCCTACACATTTCTTCATAGTTTAAGATGGGTTTTTTAAAAAATTGATCAAAAAAATTATCGATGAAAATGATATACCCCAGGGGTATTACCCTTACAAATCAGCTTACTTTTTTGTTCATAAGCTTTAAGTTTGCAGTATATTTCACCGAGAATAGGTCAAATCAGAGTCGCATACCCTCTTAAATAAAAGATTTTACGATCCCGTTTTTTGAATGATTTTAGGTATGCTTGAGCCACAATTGTGGCTCTGTGCTCACAAGGGTTTTAAAAACCGTTTTTGAGTGTTTGATGCGAAGATATCGATTTAACTCAAATATATTGGGATTTTCTTTCTTATAGATCGGCTGTATCAAAATCAACGCAAAAAATTTCAAACGCTCACTATATGTTTTACTATATAGTTAAAAACTGACGGTAAGTTGGAACTTTTGAGCAAAAAATCAGTAATGAATGAGAATTCAGCACCTCTTTGTGAGCCACACAGTTTGGCCCACACTAAAACATAATTTTAAAGATCAATACGTCTCTTTTTCGGATAGCTGATGTTTTGTACAAGCAAACCGTTACGGTTGAACCGTACGCCGCGCAGATATAATTATATCATATGACGAACTTATCTACTGTTTTATTTGTTTTGATCGTGACTCTAATCAAGTTGATAAACACAAATTTCATTGAGAGAAACAAATTTGAAATTCGGGGTTAATTTCTCAAAGAATAAAAGTTTTCAATTTGTAAAATAACTGATTCTTGTTATACTGAATAGTTTAGAAATATATACTCCTACTTGAAAATTTTTATTCTTGTACTTTTAAAAATGTACTTTTCAGGGAGTTGTTGTATTTTATACGGAATTAAGAAGCACCAATAAGAATGTTAACATTTGTACAATCAAGATAGATAAGATAAAAAAACAGTTTTTCAAATTAATGCAGAGCCTTTACACAGCTTGAGAGCTGAATTGTTGATATGAATTTAAATGGAATGGTTAAACATCATAACTATCAAATTAAACTTCGAAATCTCTTCAAAAAAATAGTCTACCAGACAGTGAAAAGCAAATGTACATTTTTATCTAATCTGTCGGTTCATTTTTTCACGATACCTTCTTTGAAATGAGTTTCGGAGTACGGATGGTCATCTGGAAATATTGGCACCATCATTTCCTTTAAAGTCTGAATACAAGATGTACTAAATCGATAAAATACAGTAGTTGTCACATTTTTGCTCCTGATTTAAGTTGTTTGCCGAAACCTAATTAACACCGCTGATAGGCCAATGAGCATGAATTTTGAGCTTCAGCAAGAACGTGAGATCAGGAGCACAAATGTGACATGCTGTATATAGACCCATTTTAGTTTTAAATGCCAATATATCCTCTTGGGGCGCCCTTTAGTTAATAAATTCGATGTTATTTAAAATGTGATGTTGTTCAAATCACGGAGATATCATAATTTCTTCACAAATAGACTGAATAAACCCAAAATTTTTGGCGAACATTATTAATTCTGAGAATTCGAGAATTCACTATTCAGATCCGCATACACTTTTCTTAAAGTTGATCAAAGTTTTCTATTTTACTTTAATTGTCGTGAAAAACAAAGTAGTGAAATTTTCGTTTCGAATTGCCGCATTCATTAAAGTCATCAAAACTATATCTTGTATTTATTACACAACAAAATCAAATTATTTATTTTGCCTTGAATCCTGTGTGAAATTTTTTAATTTCTTACCTCTATCACTGACGAACTTTTCCATAACCTCACAAACAGATAAACAAAATAAATTGGAACGCAAATAGCACTGGACATTGTCATGAATATAGCTACTGCTGTTCCTGTTGGTGGATATTCATAGATTCCTTAAATACAAATTTTACAAAATTCCTGAGTTACAATTAATAATAAATACCGTCATGTCTTGGATATGTCGGAGACTGCCAGTTAGAGAAGGCATAGACCAAAACGGACGAAATCAGCAATGGCGTCACATACTGAAAATATGGTTACCAGAGCCACGCAAAATTTCAATTTCATAAAAGAAAATCGAGACGTTTATGATATAAAACGATTTTTTATTGGTTATTTAATATTACCTTCCAGATATATCCTAATACAGGCCACAATTTTCTTCTGGGATCCATTTTGTGGCCGAACATAAAAAAAAGATCATCGTAAAATTGTTTTCGTCCATAAATCCAGCCAATCGCAATATTTTCAAAAAGAACAATCAACAAAAGACTGATACCAGAAGCACCATATGAATCACAAAGCTTTTCACTTGGTTAACAAGAAATGTTGTACTCGATGTTATTGATGGCTTCTATTGTAATGTCCTTTTTTGTAGAAAAAAAGTGGATTTGGAAGAAAATTTTAATTTATTTTTTTCATATCTCAAATAAATCTTTGTAAACGCTTCAAACCAAATGAAAACAGTTTGTCTTCTGATAATAACAAGAAATTTATATTTGATTGAAAAACAATAAACCAAAAAAGGATAAGGTGACTTCAGATATTTGATAAAAAATTTTAATTGGTACTTTGGGAAACCTTTAATTCAAGACCTCACTGAGCCAACTTTATTTCAAATTTGAATAATTGACAATGTTAATACAAAAATTGATTTTAACCAGTCCTGAAAGATGTACATGCCACCAGAAGTTGTCATCGGTACAGCAAGTAAGAAAGATATCACGCACACAATTCCAGCAAAGATTGGCCGTCTTTTAAGAGGATCATTTTCAGTATCATCCAATAAAATTTTTTCGAAAATTTTCTCGAAACCGACAGAAATCACATTATGGATTAAGCAAGAAATTTAGCGTTTTGGACAATTATTAGAAAAATGAACCGAAATTTGCTACTCAGATCATAAATTTTGTTGAAATTATAGTTTTTGTGAACCTGACCTTCTAGGGTGTTTATTGAAAAATTTTGGCATTAAATCGACAATCATTGTTATCATGGATTCTGTTTCTGCTGTTTGGCTTGATACTCCCATCAGCAAAATCATTCCAAAGAACATAATATACCATATATTTGGCGCAGGCAGATTTGTGAGCGCTCGAGGATATACGATAAATGCGAGTCCAGGACCTCCCTGAGCTACTTCTTCGACTTGAAAAGGGTCAAAATTAGTTTAATCGTGACTCACGATATGTGAGTGAGCGAAATTTATACTGAAAAAAATGAAATTAATTCAAATTTTTTTCAAGGAGGGTCAATGACCCTGGGTCATAATACAAATAGATTTTTGTGAGACCAATAGAAAACCAAAAGTTACCGTTGCATTTTTCGGTGACTATTCATTTTAATGATTTATGATCAAATTCATAATCAGACAACCGAGTATCTGAATTTGAAATTATTATTTGGAAGCTTGGGAACATTTAATTTTAACCCTTGACTGAAACTCCTACTTCATGGGCCATGTGTCCGAGAACTGAAAAAATAGCCAATCCTGCCATAACCGACGCCAAAAAATTGAGGATACATAAGGTCAAAGACCACTTCAAAAATTAAAAAAAAATTATGTGATATCCATTCGAAATTTAACTCATATATGCGCCTTCCATCTACATTTTGATCAGTTCCAAATTTCAGGACCATACATTTTCCGGCAAGTTTTTCTACTATCTCTTGCTATGAAAAATGGGTACGGGGTCACTCTTCCCGCTTTTGTGCGGGAACTCACTTTTTGGCGAGTTCCCGCATTTATTTTTTTGTGCGGGAACTCGCTGTTTCACGAGTTCCCGTTTTATTTTTTTGTGCGGGAACTCGCTGTTTGAAGAGTTCTCGTTTCCATTTTTTGTGCGGGAACTTGCTGTTTGACGAGTTCCCGTTTTCATTTTTTGTGCGGGAACTCGATGTTTGACGAGTTCCCGTTTCCATTTTTTGCGCGAGAACCAGCTGTTTGGCTTTTTGTTTATGTTTATACTTGATTATTTAAATATTGATATATTGATAAATAAAGTTTTCAGACAATTAACAAAATGTTGCAATAATCTCATCAGTGATATATTCAAGTTGGACAGGGGTTACATTTTTGTTTTCTCTTACTCGCGCCTTGTCCATGATATTTTATATTTTGTCGAAGTTTTCTATGGCTAGTCTCGACGGTTTTGACAAACAATAATTATTTGTTACACGACATAGAGCTTCGATACCTTCATAAATAATCAATTCTTTAAGACTTCTTATTTGGTCAATCACCCTGGAACCATTGGATGTAGCACAATGAATTTTGATTGTTTAATTGTGACGTTCTTAATCACGATTTAAATAAAGTAAAACTTTAAAGAATTTGGTTTCTTGATTGTACGAAAATAAATGTAAAATTTGTTTAAGAAATAAAAAATTCTGATTGGTCGTAAATTAAGAAAAAATAATTTAAAATGAAGAATTCTTATTAGTCCACTAAAACGTCTCGAAAATAATGAAATCAAACTTTATTTTCAACCTTAGCTATTGCATTATTTGTCATGTCTGTGTACTCTCCGTAATTGCTTCAAACTATTTTTAAACCAAGAAAGATTGCGTCGGTGTTTCCAGACGAGTTGACACATAATCCAAATTTTTTGAATTTTTTCAATTATTTCATAATATCTTGTTTTTTTTCACGACAAAACGTATCTGTGTGCATTTCATTTTGAATGTACGTATCCATAGCCAAAGAAATTTCTATAGGGAAAAAAGCCAATTTCAGCTGAATAACAAAAATGTTTCGTATTTTTTGGACAAAATCAGGATTTCCATGTGTAATTTCCGTCGACAAATTAAATTTGTACTTCATTTTAATATTTTAATTACAATGAAAAAACATCGCAGAATAAATCTAGAGTTGGAGAAAAAATCTAATCGATTTTGAATACTGTTTATAGGCGCGTATTCGCAATCTGATACAAACAAAGCACTATTCATTTTACGTTAAGTTAAGGGCAATGAACCGCAGTGTAGCAACATCAATGCATCAACACTGTCCCATAATGCAGTGTTGTTTTATTCTTGTCGCCTAGTCATTACCACATATATAACTGGAACGTTTATTCTGCCACCGTTTTCACAAATCATTGAAGCCATAACAACCAAAACTTGGTGATCTATGGGAGAAACTAACCTCCATCCAGTACCATTTTAAAGTTTAAGTTAATTTTAAGTTAATTTTGTTTATCATTATCATATTCTTGGCAAAAAACTTTCGGCGATATTGAGCCTTTATATACATATCCTTAAACCAACGGAACTACATCGCAATAACGTTTACTATTTCTATAGCGCGATTTCGAATTCAACTAATGTTTAATTCAAAATGAAAAATTACACACGGATCAAATTTAGCGGTACCAATATCAAGCACTCTTGCCCGTAATCATACTCAAGACAATCACTGAGACCACATTAGTGGGATTCGAACACGCGCTATAGAAATAGTTAACGTTTTTGAGATGAAGTTCCGTTGGTAAAAGAATATATAAGACTAAGTTAATTAAACGTTAAAATAAACCATGTAAAATTGAAACTTTTCAATTCACTGTAAAAAAATTCTAGAGATGAATTATTGAAATTTAATTTTTTTTTGTGTAATTTTTCTAAGAACCTTAGGAATTTTTTAGTAGTATTTTGTTTTTTTCAATTAACAGTTTAAAATATATTCTAGAAATTCTATATTAAATTTCGAATTAATATTCACAATATATCACATTTTTATTCTCATACCTAGAGAATCAGTGAATTCATCACTTGAAGTTGGGACCTCCAAAGTTGATTCGAAGGCACATATTACAAAGGGAATGACGTTTGAGAAATTGAATTCCAATGGAGTTAATGTTCTCGCGTATGCATCTTCATTTTCAGGAGTGTAGGTTTTTCCCCATCTCTCTGTGATCAAATTCATTCATATTCGAATAAAAATTGAAGATGAAAATATTTAATTTCAATAAGAAAATTTTACGTCTAGAACAATTTTTTAAATAGTTTAAAAAATAAATCATAATCAAAAGCTGAAAGTTTCAGTTTAATTATTTTTTGTGCGGGAACCCGCTGTTTGGCGAATTCCCGTTTCCATTTTTTGTGCGGTAATTTGCAGTTTGGCGAGTTCCCGTTTCCATGTTTTGTGCAGGAACTCGCGGTTTGGCGAGTTCCCGTTCGGAAACAAAAAGCAGGAACCCGCCAAAAATCGAGTTCCCGTTCCAGAAGCGGGAAGAGTGACCCGAGACCGAAAAATGCATGAGCCGAAAAGTCAACTTATTTAAAATAAAATTTGATGCAACAAGTAATAATTCGTGTCAGAAAATTAAATTGGTTCATACGTTTTGTTTGCATTTTTTCAACGCATTAGAAATGCAATTTACAAAATATTAACTCTTAATTCTCGAGAAAAAAATTTCAGAAAAGTTCAACCTTCCAGTAGCTTATTAATAAAAATATGTAAGAACCAAAAAACATCTGATTTCATTTTTAACTTTTCCTTAAAAACATTGAAAGTGGGCTTGTTAAAAGATCCAAGTGATGTCAAAACACCTTGACCAGAAACATAACTAAACATAACTTGAGACCCAGCCATGCTCCAAACTTCTGGGTTCCAAAGTTTGGACAAATCAGGAATAAGTAGATATATGATACCATCTACAGCACCATCAAGCGTCAGACCTAAGTTTGATGGACAATTTGACTTCAAAAAAACTAATAATACAGTCCTCGGGCCCTAACCGGTACAAAAGTTGAACCAGTTGAGCAATTTGAACCAATGAGTGTGAGTCTGTTTAATTTTCCTAAGAAAGCCAGATTATGAAGTAAAAAAGTAGCTGAAATTGTTTGCTTGGAAATCTTTATCTTTGAAATGTGAAAACGAGGAAAGATCTCAATTTGAATTCTCTTCGATATTCAATCGATAATAATTCAAGGGGATAGTCTATTCCGAATAGAGAAAAATATGATAAAAACTTCGGTTGGATCAATTTTTTAATTTGTGAGCTCATAAATATAAACAGAAGCTGAAAAATACTTCAATTTGTACGAGTCAGATAGATCGTAACTGTTTGGAGCGTAGCTGTGAGAAAACGAGGACTGTGTTTTTCCTTGCAACTGTTTTCAGTTCAATTATTTTTGATAATCAATTGTGCATCCAGACCTCTCACCATCAGTGTAAAAAGAAGCACCATTGGAAATGTGGATGTCAAATAAGCTACTTTTCCAGTGGATTTGATGCCAGTATGAATACAGCCGTAAGTTATCACCCAGACGACTGCCAAACAGCCCAATATTTCCCATTGTATTCCACCTAAATCTTCGATACCACCACTCAGGTTCAAAACTCTGTATTCGAGGGTATTTAATTTGAAACAAACTTTTCCATCACAGATAATTGCAACTTTTTAATCAAGTAAAATCCAAATCATAAAAAAAGCTAAGGTTTGATATGAAAAAAATTGATAGAACGAAATGTAACTCGATGAGTTCTCGCATAAATGTATCATTAAACTTCACTCATTTTTTAAAAACTTAATTGACTATTCTCTATGAGCAGAACACATAAATATATTTTCCATCAAAATTGTTGCATACCGCTTTTTCACACTCTTGTAACTTTATCGTCCCTACTTTTTGAAAACACACTACGTTTGCTAATCAGGGAGGAGAAAGTACAAGTGTGTGATAAAGGGATATCATTCTTAAGAAATTCCTCCGAATATCTTATCTGAAAATTTATTTTTGCAACTTTTTTTTGTTTTCAAAGGAGGTGGTGACCTTAATTTTACCTCAAAAAACGAAAAAAATCTAAATTGTATTTGGGACAGTTTTTTTGTAATTTAGACACTCCTATTTTTTTTATAATTTTGTTCTCTCTGGAGAACAATAAATTGCGATTAAAAAATTTAAATTCTGTCATTTTGTGTTATTTTTGAAAAAATTTGACGCTCACGGAAAAAACTGAGCCGAAATTGATAAACGCAGCAATTCATTTTTTTTGAATGTATAGCAAAATTTCAAGAATTATGTAGAAGAATGAAAAAGTAATCATAGAAATCGCATATATGGAATCGATATTATTGATTGAACAATTCGTAGGTATAAATATTGACACTCTAAAACTTATCATTGAGTCATCGAAATATCTCTATCAAATGTTATATGGCAGGTTGTACAGGATTCACCATCCCTTTTAAGAGTTTTCCTGATATATGAGCAGTGTTGATAAACATATTTTAAATATCATTCAAGAATCTTTTAAGAATGAAGTATCAACAAAAGTTTCAAGAGAATTTCGGGTCGTTTTTATCCTCGCCCTGTTGTACCAATATTCATCTTCAGGAAATTTAGCGATGCCATTTCCCGTTTCATTTTTGAAACAATCTACCGGTCTGACTAAACTTCCATTTGCATACTCTGTTGCGCAACATTCACTGTTCCAGGATTGACCACAATTTGACCAAGGGGTACTTCCGCTTGAAATATTTATTCATTTTTGAAAAATTCTTGGGAAACTTTCATTTGTCATGTTATGCTATTTTATTTAAACGTACAATAGAGCCTGGACAAAATAATAAAGTGTCCAAGAGATGATGACGGCGTAGTATATGTTGATCCAGAGTACGAGAACAAGGCAAGAATATCCAACTCCTAATAAGTTGATTTAATATTTTATGTTGATAAGTTTAAAATAGGCCTTTGCCTGTTCTTTTATTTAAGGGGTGGAATCGATCTGGCCGATTGGTACATTTTTTCAAAGCGATATATAAAAAAAATGTGATTTTTTTTTTATTTTCAATAAAAGTGTTCATTCTTGCAAACGTTTATATTTATTATTCAAATTCATAATTTATATCGACGTTTCACTTAACATAACTAATTTGTGGGGAAAATATATAAAAACCACTTTCACTGAACATTCCATTTCCAACTAACCCGACCTACAGAATTTTTTTTGAGCGATATTAATAAGCTTCAGACATTTTCGGGTGTTTTTGCGCAGAAAAGTCTGGTTTTATGCTGCGCGCTTATATTAAAAAATTTCATTGATATGAAAGTTTTTTTTCCATAGAAAATGGTCAAAAATGGAAAAAGTAGAGAAAAAAAACTTTTTTTAAGATAAAAATTGACCTTCAATGCGCTATGATATTGAAAAATGTCCTGACTATCAACAAAAAATGACGCCTTAAACACCCGCAATTTATTGAGGAATTTTCACTACCATAAAATTTTTGAAAATTTAAGTGCCGAATGGCACTTATCGAGTGTACAGGGCCGAGTGTTAAAATTTCATCCAAAGTTTAGAAATGATAATCGCGCAACAACTCATCAGTTGACACACGGAGATTTAATAGATACCAAAAATTTAATATGTGATTCTGCCTAATTTTTAGGTGGAATTCAAAAAACGACTAATAAATATTTTTGGACTTGATTTGCGGGAAAATTTCCATAACTTTTCTAAAAACGTCGACAAAAAATGACAAATAAACATACGTGTTTATGATTTTTCAAACAGCAGTCAGAAATATGTAGGCATCTATGAACAATAGTTAATGTGGCCATTTTTCTGCTTTATTATTCACAGATTTAAAAAAACATCAGAAAAAATTTTGGACAAAAAATGCGGAAAATTTTCATAATGCTTTTGATTTTTTGAAAATTTTACGAATTCAAAATTAAAGTTCGACTAAATCTTTCCTAAAATGACAAAAATTATTCTTATAATTAGATGCACATATTTATTCTGGTTCAATAACGATAATAAGCACACAAAGTAAACAACTAATTAATTTCGTAAGTTAAATTGACTCCAGTCTGCCGAGTCGATGCCACCCCCTATAAAATAAAACTCTGATGTTCAATTTTTCAGAGAAATTTTTTCCAGTGTAATTCTACAAAAAACCTCAAACTAAGCTTCATTGATAGAAGGGTAAAAACTAAGGTTTGAGAGGCAAAACATCTAAATTTCCAAAATATGTTGCAAAAATAATGTTTAAAGTAGGGCCATTCATGCGATTCGGCATTTATTCAATCATTATGTACTGAGAATAAGAAATGTTGCTATATTTCAATCACATGACGATTAAATTTTATTTTGATTTGATTTATTATTTTCCCCTGACAAACTTTTCCGAGAAATCAATTCAGTATTTCTATCGGTCGATTTTCATGGTTAACCTGTCACCATATCACAAATTTTCCAATGATGCCAAAAAACCTACGGCATCTTACGGATTACGTAGGTATGATTCCTATCTGGTTGAAATTCTCTGACTGGTTCATTTTAGAGGTAGTTATTGGATTAGGTAGGGAGCAATGTAAGTATCTCAATTTAAAATAAAATAAGCGGAAAATTCAAATGAAACTAACCTTTCACCATTGGTGCAATATTCCAAGCCTTCAACACACCTCTTTGCATAAATTGTCCAAGCGGAAATTTCTAGAACAATTGTTGGAGTATCTCAGCAAAAATAAGATAAATGAAGTAAGGATCAAAAAAGGCACACCTCCATAATTTTGAAGAAAGATAAGGAAAGCGCATATATTTCCGAGGCCGATAGCATACCAAAACAGTCAAGATGAATTCTCGCTGCTTGTCCCAGGTGATTCGGGGTTTTGGCATCTAAATTGTATAATTAATTTCATGGTTTATTAGATTAGTAAGATTGTATTCAAGGCAAATCTTCGAAATTTCAGATTTTCTAGTTCGGGTTCCGAAAAAGCTCATTTCAAAAACTTTTGCATAGTACGTTTCGATATAATTTTCTATATGCCAAGAAATGAATCTGGAAACTAGTAATTTTAGTTTCTTTTGGTTTTGAGAATTTCTACTTATAGTATAAGTATATGATATTATTCTCGTTTTGTTTCTTCGTCTCTTGGTTTAGTATCTGAAATCATTAATTATGCGGCACGCAAATGACGATTTGGCCGAAATCCATTGGTAAGCCCTCCTTAAATTAAGAATTAAAAAAATATTTATAGACGAATTTCGGAAAAATTGGTAAGCAACCATTCACATTTTAATTTATTTATAAACTCAAGTGAAATTTTTTTTTTCGATGTGTTGCTTAAAATTTTTGTTTTTTTTATTTTTTTGAATTTAAATTTTCGATTTTATGTGGACATCGTATAAACGCAAATAAGATAATTTCAAATGGTTGCCAAGACCGTTTTTACGGTTACTTATTGTAAAGAATAAAAATTTACTTTTGAATCAAGACAGTTCGATAAGCCAAACGTCAGTTTTTGAAAGTTTTCTCAAAAGACGCTTTAAAAAAGTAAAGGAGTAAAATCTTTTAAACGAGGTTATGAAGCTCCTGGAAATTTTTTCGTCGAGAAAAATACAAACAGGAAAAATCGCTCCCGGCGCCATCGGGCAAAAATTTCGACAATTTTTCCACGGGGTTTTAAATAGCTTCACATATTTTCGATGTCAAATTGGCGTTTTTAGCCAGAAAAAGGACGTCAAAATAGGCTCGCGCGTTTGGTTTCACTTTTTTTTAGACCTATTTTTTGGATCTTCTCGAAAGAACCGTTATTGCAAAACTCGAGCGCCAAGGACACATTTTTTAAGTGGCCTTCGATATTGCTGGACGATGTATAGAAGGTAGCAAAAAGGTTCTTTCGAGTCATATTTCAACAAAGTCTAATAGGATGGGCATAAAGACATAGCAATTTTCTTACGAGAAAATGATAGATGAATGAATTAACATTTTCTATCGAGCAATATTTTTAAAAACGGTCTTTCGAATTCCGTCATCCCGAAAAAACGGTGCTGACCAATTTTGACAAATTTTAATAAAGCCAAAATTTCAAAAAAATATCTTGTTAGTAATATTTTACAATGTCACATCACTCTCAAACTCAAGCTCTAGCCATGATATTCTTCTTAATGACATGAAAATAATTTTAAACCTATTCTCCTAAATAACGTCTTACCCCGTTAAAACAATTAACTCCTAACTTTTTCAAATTTCTTAGAAACGGCCCTAAAACCAAACAACCAGATGTAAATTTCAGCTTAAGGGTGGGTGTCGTAAATTTGAGCCTCATCCGAGGCCTTTCCCGCAAAATAGCAAAGGTGATATTCCAAAAACATTTGTACTAACAGAACAACCTTCGCGTAAGTTTTGAATTTAAGAGTAATCTGATACAATCCCATACGCGCACTACGCTTTTAAACAGCTTCTTAAAGACCACGCAAGTTTCGTAACCTACCTTTTAATTTTCATTAATTTTTATTATTTTTTTTGCGTGAGAATTCGGAGAAGCCTAATTAAATAATGCAAAATTGCTTTTGTTATACAATTTTTGCTTTCGGCGGCCAAAACAGCCAAAAAAAAGAAAATAAAATTATTGATTTATTTATGATTTAAATTGAAAGTGCGCACATTTTGTTTTCTTGGACGCTAACCGAGTTAAAAATTGAACCAAAATCCTTAAAAGTGGTTTGTATTTACGGAAAAAATTATTTTGAAGCATTTTTTTTTGGTTTCTAAATTTTGTCAAAAATTTAGGCACAAAATGAAAACTTGCCATGGCCCCCAAGAGACGCCAAAAGCAAAATTTTGAAAAAACCTTTCTAGTTTATTGTCAACAAGTCTTCAACTGTCAGATGCCAGTATATTTGAAACTGTATCCTCTCAACTGGGTGGAGGAGATTAGCTTTTGCCTGAGCCTCCAAACTGACCATTTCAAAAACATTTGGCTAAAAATGAAAAATTGACCATGGCCCAACATGAGACGCCGAAGCAAATTTCGAAAAAAACTCTCTAGTTTATTGTTAAACCAAGTCTTGTGCTTTCAGAAGCAGTATGAGTCGAAAAACTATAATCTCTCAAACTGGTGGAGGAGATAGCTTTTGCCTGAGCGCCCAAACTGATCATTAAAAATTTTTAATTTTTGGTTTTTACGCGTTTTGTCCGCCAAAAGCAAAATTTAAAATCAAAAGCAATTTTGCAAACGATTTTTAGGCCTTTTCCGGAGCCTCAGACAAACAAATTATAAAAAGTTATGAAAATTGAGAGAGTAGGTAGAACAGCGTGTCTTTTTAAGAGGCTTTTTAAAAGCGTGGTGTCGGCGAAGGTGGGATTGTTCAGATTACTGTTAAGTTCAAAATTACCGCGAAGGTTGGTTCGGTTAGTCAAAATGTTTTTGGAAATATCACTTTGCTTGTTTCACGGGAAATGACCTTGGAAGAGGCTCAAATTTTGCGACACCACTCCTAAAGTATACCCTATACTAGTAAAACTATCGTTACCACATCAAAAAACTCATAGCACAAATTAAGGTTTTTATGCCAATTTTCATGTACGATTAGCATATAAAGGCATAAACTTTCTAATTTGTTCTCTGCAGATGCGAAAAAAAATATCTGAGGAAATTCGACAAAACTAACTGCGTCCTACCACTTTAAGTTTCTTTGTCTAAGCCATTTTGTTAGGTTTATGACTGCGCGCACTATCAAAGCTAGAGCGACAGAACATAGAAATCTTCTTCGGTCAAAAGCATTTTACTACCATATCCACAGTTGTCCAAATTACCTAACGTCGCCTTTCCATTTTTAAAGGAAAACTTTAACGCCTCAAATGGTGTCAGGACCTAGGAAAAACTAAGAGATAAGTTTTTTATGCAGCATTTTCGAGTTTTGCAAAAGAGCTTTGGCTCATATTATGACCGTCGAAAAACTGAAGCGTTTTTTCATACAGATTTGCGACTCGTACCTTAATGAGCAAAATAAACATGCTACTTTAACATTATTTCTGACTGGGCAATTTTTTAATCAACTTTCTTTCGCCCACTACCAAATCTTAATCATCTTAACAATTTCGCTCAAATTTTCCGACTAAAGTTTTCCGCGAATTTTCAACTCTCGCGCACTTTGGATTCTGTAAAAACTCCATATTCGTCACATTGCTAATAGTGATAACTTGCAAAAAACGCGCCTAAGGAGCAGGATCTGAGTATATAACTCGCATAACTTTCTAAACTGTTAATTTAAATAATTCTGATGATGCTGAATAAGCGAAACGTTAATTATTTTATTTATATTTTATAAAATAAAGATGATCGATCTGAAATAAATCAGATAATAGCGAATAAGAGGCAGGGCAAAACGCCCGGGATTCTATTACGATCATTTTTATACATTCGAGTGAACTCAACTAAGTTTTAGCTGCAAGGCAAATGTTACGTTTTCGCGGCACATCTGCGTTATTTTTGAACCGTATTCCAAAATCCTGGGCGTTTTGCCTTGCATCGTACGAATAAGCTCAAAAGTGGCAACTTTTGATCCGAAAAGTTTTTGTACGAAAATTTTGAAGTGGCAAAAAGTTATCCCATCAAGAAAAAAAAATTTAAAAATTGCAAATCTGTCAATTAGCACGCGAAGCCCTCCGTTTTTAGGCGTTTTGTTCAGAAAATTTTGTATCTCGTTTTTCTCAAACGAAATGTTAATTGACATTATTACGACGAACATATGCCGATGAAATGGCAATCCGGATTTTTTTCAATCTCGATTCGGATAAATTCTGATTAAATATAAATATATTTAATTATAAATAACTCCGACGCGGATAAGGAATCAATCCTTTATATATATCGATTTAAAACCTTGCTTACAATGTATTTAGTTTTAAACTTTCTGGAGAGCAGACCTTTAATCGCAAAAATTTGAAAAATGTGCCAAAATAAGACAATTTCACGATTTTTGACCTAAAAGGGGTAGCCGCCGATCAGTTTTGTTAGCCATATATTTAATCCGGGGAAAAGGACTATTTTTTGTAAAGAAAATGGAATTTTGGCTTGATTTACCTAAAAATTGACTGTTTACCAGGATTAGATGAATAACGTCATTTTTCAAATTGAATTTGTAATATTAATATTAATTTGTAATATTATCCACAGTTGTTTTTGACACTCAAGTTATCAAACAACTTTGGCGTCATCTTGAAAACTCTTATAACCGATAAGCGGATCTTTAAGCTGAAAAAAAGTGGATTTTTTTGGTTAACAAACCGAAATGAATTTATGTTATAAATACAGAAGTCATTTTTTCGTAAGGAGGTGGTGTCGTTATATTTTTTCACCTCATTAAGAATTTTATTTATGATACATTTATATCGATTATGACTTAAGTTAACCAAAGAAATCTCATTGTGGCAATCTTTTTCTCAGAAACAAATCTATAACAAATATTGAAATTTTTTTAAAATCAGAATTTCCTTTTGCTTTAACTGGCATTAAACCGGTATTCTATCATGATATGCACATTATTTATCTGTGATTATGACTCGTGAAAAACGATGGCATTATATATAGAATTATCAGAAATGTTTTAATTGCATTTAAAAATTTCAATCATTTTTGAGCAAAAATTTCAAATCTAATTATGATTGACGCTGATTGGTTCAAAGTTTCGATTAGTTGTAAGCGGATTTTTATGATCAGTGAATTCTCAGCTTAAATTTGTGGTACTTTCCGATCAGATAATTTTGTTTTCGAACTTTTCATTCGGTTTACTTAAAATAAAAATTTGAGAATTCCCGGATACAATTTTAAAATCCGACCCGAACATATTGACAACACTATATTTAATCGACTTTGTCAAAAAGACGGTTTTATTCTGACCATTCGTATATAAAATTAATAGTTTGAAGACCGAAAAATTTTAGAAAAACGGCGTTCAAGAGGGATTCTAGGAAATACAAAAAGGAATTTAGACAATTTTAGTGGTCACATTCATCCCGTTTACAGTGTGAATTTTAACCATGTATTGTGGCCTGATAGAGTATGAAATTTAAAAACGCTTGGGTGTTTTAGAATTACTCGCACCTGGTGCTGGTGGCCACTGTGGTATTGATTTTTGACTATGAGATCTTAATTTTGAGAACGAAGGCTAGACCTACGAATAAATTCCCTCAGATTCACAACGCCGCCCTAAGAATATTCTCATGGCGTGATTGAAAGGTCCAAAAACCAACAACTACCGCCAAAATAATAGCTCTAAGTATAATATGAAATATTATAAGATTGAAAAAGTACCAGTTTATATCTTAGCTGGGTAATCGAATCTGTGTCTTTTAGCGACAATCCAGGACTTTCGAACTTATTGCTACCAATGAAATTTTCTTATTAATTTCAATCATCTGAACCAAAAAAAAATTATTTTTTTTCTGTGTTATGAAGTGAGGTGAAAAGTAAACTGATGAGTGAAATACAAGCTAGTTTAAACAGGCCTTAATAAATAAAGGTATAAAATTGGTCAGAGGTTCTTTTAAATTGTTTTCGAAGGTAATGGCTGTTTGTGATCGTTAGGCTTGGTTGCAACTTGTTCAAAGTAGTTGCTCAAATGAAATTTAATACCCTTCGTGTTATAAAAAAACGAAATCTCTAAAAAAAATCTGTGATTAGAGAAAATGGATCTTCACGTTACACAGGGAAGGCAGCCATAATGGCCGTGAACCAAACAATTTTCAAGCTTTTTTGGTTCGATTTACTTTTAGTAATCCCTTTAAGGCCTTATAAATGATTTTTCAACTTATAAAATACTCAATTTATCGTTTTTTGGGTAAGTTAAATTAATTTTAAGCGAAGAAAATTGAAATTATTTTGAGGTGTTGAAATCATCAAAATAAAGAAATTATTTTCGACTCTAATGAATGACAATCGTTGATTTTTTGAACCACGAGAATAAAACAAAAATTCTAACTGGTAAAAGGCCTTAAAATTTTTCAGAAGAATTTCTTAACTTTCAAAACTCCCGTAAACTTTCAGGTGCGAAATTTCGACGGACGACACAAGTTGCTTAATCTCCAGAAGTAGACAAGACAGAAGAAAATTATATAAGCACGAGAAGATAGAGAATTGGTGAAAACTTAAGCATTTAAAATTTGCAGTTAATCGGGTGTTTGTTAACTATACGAAATAAAAGCTCTCCAGATCGCTCTGGGTAGTTTGTTAACCAAAAATTGAGTATGTGGGTTAACACCTGTTTTGTTTGATCTAGGATGTTGCGGGGGCTGAGGTAGCCAGATCCTAAATCCTGAAAAAACAACCCCTCCTAGCACTCATGAGGCCGCTTTTCAGTCGCACATCCTAGATTAAGGCAAAGAGGTGTAAACGGCATATCGCTGAAAGAGCGCGTATCAGCCGAATGCCGGTTGGCTTTGGGTGTTTTTTTATTATTAACTTTTGAGCTCCGTCATGAAGAGCGTCATTTTACGATAGCATTGAATTTCTAAAATTTATTTTTTGAATTTTTCTTCATCCTTTTGGTTTAGTTCTAATTTACACATTTTTCATTACTTCACTTTACATAAAAAATTGTGGAAACTCTTTAATGAAATTGAAAAACACTTTTCAATTATGGTCGTCATTTCTGAAGGCCCAGCATTCTTATTTTCTGATGGAAAAGTTCTATTTCTGTCCGTTCATGTGCGTGAGGAGCTTTATTTTAATTTCGCAGTTGTACTATTAGAGTTGTAAGATTTTAACTTCGAAATTTCACTGTTATTGATTTCAGGTCGAAACCCTTATTTTAAATACTTTGGTTCGTTGTTCTAAAAGAGCGCACACGGGAAGCCTTGAAATAAAAGTGAACCAAAAAATCGGGGCTTCCAATTGCAGTGTTGTTTTTTTTTTCGAGAGCAACAGCATTTCTGCACTACTGCGCGGTTAATTGTGTTTTTTGAAAAATAGCGTTTTCGCACAAGCGGCGACTGACTCGCAAGAAAAAGATACAACACATCGACTGTGAAAATTGAGATTGCCTCATCTATGGTTTATAAATAATCAATATGAACTCAATATTTAGGCTTATACTCGAGGGGTTTATCATCTTTTGAACCGAACAGTTTTTATCACCAGATTTAGTAGGTACCCCCCCCCCCCCCCCCCCTTGGGCAAAGATTCTAAAAATTTTAAAACTTCGGAAAAAACATTAGACAATAATTTTTTTGATATAATGAATTATAAAGCTATAATGTTGAGGAGTGCTGCATGCAAACCTAGTTTTCAGGTGGCTTTGTATGACAAACTGAAAGCCTTGAAATTTTTAATCGGTTTGGAATAATTAAATATTGGTGCAACTCTGCCAGCAACCATTTTTTTCAGTTACATAGCCTAATTCCAATAGGCTCAGGGGTAGGCGGGTTCTGGTGTAACAATGCGGGTCACTCATCGGCTGTTGTACAAAATAATTTCTGACACCAGTGGGTGCACCACCGTCAGAAAATTGCTGAATGCAACCCTATTTTCCGATTTTTTGTTATATCCGCTTTTCACGCCGAGTAATTCTATTATGCAAAATGGCGATCAAAATTCCGTTTCGAATTCAACTATTAATTTAATAATGATCTTTCCTTCTAATTGTAATTGTGAATGTATAAAAGTAATATATAAATGTTAATTTTCATTCAGACATAAACCGCAATAGGTCACAACTTTTAAAAAAGTTTATTGTGCTGCATAATAATGTCAAAATACTTTTGTATCCTAAAAAATCTGGATTTTCCCCGTATTTTTTTATATTGGCATCGCAAATTTTTAACTATATGTTTTCAATCTGATAAATTTTATATACAATATTTATTTTTATATAGATTTATATATAATTTTGAAGGAATCTTATTTTCCAAAAGGATTCAATTTTAATCATTATGTTCCGAAAAAAGTTTCATAATCTGGAAATCGTGGTTTATGCGCTTATCTTAATTATAAATCTTTACCGATACTTTCAATTTTTTCTAAGCTGCGAGCGTATAAAATAATTTCTTCCTTCATATTTCACTGGTTCTATAACGCAAATTGAACCGAAAAAGCCATTTCAAAACAGTAAGATCCCTTAAGGGGGTAGCAGCGATGTGGCAGACTGGCGTCAATTTAACTACGAAAAATAATTAGGTTTGGTTTATTTTTTTGTGTCTTGTTACGTTAGCTGAACCAAGGAATTTAATGTTGGTATCAGCTTCATTAAAATAGTTTTCATCTATTTAAGGAAGATTTGAAGTTCGAAGCTTTTATTTTTTGACTTCGTAAAAATTTTCAAAAAAATTCACAATATTATTAAAATTTCACGCGCATTTTCACTCAAATTTTTTTTTGTTTTTTTTTCTAAAATCTGTGAACTAAATCTAAAAAAAATTGCCAACTTTAACTTTTTCATGCATGTTTATTATTTTTCTGAAACTGCTGTTTGAAAAATCATAAACGTTTGGTTCAATTTGTCATTTTTTGTCGACTTTTTTAGAAATATAATGAAAAATTTTAGCAACATCGAAGTCCAAAAATTTCCTATAATGCTTTTTTAAATCTCCTTAAAAAATCATGCCGAATCAGTTTGTGTTATTGTTTGGTATCCTCTATTTGATTTCCGTATTTCAACACCGATGGAAGGTCAATCGAATATCGTGTCTGGGAACTACGGATGAAAATTTAAGAACACTTGCTTGTGACACCGGTTTGTCCCAATTTGGCACGCAATTTATGAAAAATTTATTTTATCCAAAAATCTACTATAAAATCAGGAAAGTTTTTCATATTTAACTCAATTGAAGGTCAATTTATTTTTCCCTAAAAAGCTGTTTTTCTCTATTTTCCATGGAAAAAAAACTTTCATATGAAAGATTTTTTTTCATGGGATAATGATTCTCGCACGTAATTAGTGCAATAACACCCGAAAAATGCCTGAAGTTTAGTAAATATCGCCTTTAAAAAATCCCACATCGGATCAAGTTGCAAATGGAGTTGTATGGAGAAGTGGTTTTTGATATTTTGACAGATACTGTAAGTATGTTGGGAAATTAAAAATATACAAAGTGCAAGAATGGACACTTTTATAGAAGATAAAAAATAAAATAAAAAATTTTTCACATTTTTTTTTAAAAATCACTCCGAAAAAATGTACTAATCTGCCACAGTCGCTGCTACCCGCCTTTAAACTGGAACATTCTTTTTTTCACGTGGTTTATTTTTCTCTTGCTCGCAACCCTGTGTAATAATCGACGTAGAAAACTCGAAAATTATAGACCTCCTTCCCGAGTGAATCGAATTAAAAAGTCAATGTTAGAACAATAAAATTTGAACCTTCACAAATAACCTTATTTAAGAAAATATTAAATCTAAAAGTCATCAAATAAAATTATTTCTTTTGATTACTATATTTTTAGGTGACTTTTCGAAATGACTTTTAAATGAACCTTTCAGAACAATTACAGGTTGCGAGCCAATTCTAAATTTCTGTCACAGTTTTGCAATTTTGTCGAAACTCACTTTAATATATTGAAGATGAGGTTAGGAACGGAAAAAATTGACAAGCACAAATTTAATTTTATTTTCGTCGCACTTTTACTTTCCTGCACTGCAATTCACCGAGTTAAATTTTTGCATAAAAGTTATGGTCAAGAGTGAAATATAAAAAATTATGTCTCGTAATTTTCTAATAAGCATTTGTCATCAAATTTTGATTATGTTTTGGTCTATCAATAAAAACATGCTTGATAATAGGCAATATTCACAAACAGTTTTTTAATTTTTTGGCAGCGTTTTACAGATTTTGGACGAAAATTTTTAAAGTTTATATTTTGCCTTTTTTCTGCATGAACCATAAAAATTTATGTCGGAAGAAAAAAATTAATTATACATTCCTGACTTGGAGAGGGTCGGTTGCATTTTGACCGATTTGCACTTTTCAATTTTTTTCTAATGATGGTAAATCTTTTTTACACTTCGAATTTTCGAATAAAAATGTTTCGGATATCCGCGGATATTGACTCTTAAAGAAAAACTTTTAACTGGGTGTATATATTCTTCTCAATTTACCCAATCAAATATGCTTTATAATCAAAGGCAAATTTGTAACTACAGAATTTTCGAAGTTTTCCTTTTTAACAAAATTTTGAGCTCGAATTAAAACTTTTCGAATTCGACAAAATTTATGAGAAATTTTGAAAAAAGTTCAGAAATTTCAAAAAAAATGCATTATTTTGTTTATTTTTTTTTATAATTGTTTCAAATCAAAGAAAAAAACTCAAAAACACTTCAAAATCCGCCAACTTTAACTTTTTGTTTGTTGTGGACCGCACGATATTTTTTCTATGCTATTTTTGGGGATTTTTGGTTGAAACTATATCCCTATTCACACTTTTTTTAAATATCCCGCGCCCTGATTAGAAACGTAGTGTGTTTTTAAGTAGTAGGGCCGGGCTATTAACAAAAATGTGAATAGGGGTATGGAAATATTTGAACACTCTATATCACATACATTTTATGGTCTCACAATTTTTTTATAAAAACACTTCACCTTTTGGAATTATCAGCTGGAAAATTGATCGGGAAAGTACTTTAACTTAATACAAATATGTATTTTTTTTGTTTTTTCTCGCTCTTGATCTCGAATAATTCTTTTTTGAATAGAAAATATCGGTTTGGCAAGAATCTCATGAAGCTCTCTTTTATCAAGCATTAAAAAAAAATTATCTACATCCAAACTTGTGCCAATTGGTAAGCTGACCATCACCCGCGAAATTTATAATTAACTCATTTAGAAAAAAAATATTTCTTTCGATGTTGCTAAAATTTCGTTTTTTCGTCTTTTTTCGAAAAATTTTGATTTTGTTACGTAAAATCGAATATTAAAATATAAAATGTAATTTCGATAGGTGGTCGAGACCATTTTTTATGATTCTAAATTAATAAATAAAACAAAAATAATTTTTAACTGTAATTTTAGATCACCTTCGATAGCAAACGCGCGTTTTTTGAGTGTTTTTTTCAAGAAACGATTTATAAGTGAAAAATAATCGTCGAAAAAAATCAGATTATAAATGACCTCAAAGTGGCAACTTACCGTTGGAAAAATTTTATTTCGAAATATGAAGTGGCAAAAAGTTACCCATCAAGAAAAAAAAAAAATTGCAAATCTGTCAAAATGCAACGCGACCCCCCGTTTAATAAAGAAAGATTTTCGGTCGAAGGTGTCAAAATTGACGCGTAAATAATTTTTTCATTTTAAATAGTAAGCACCGAAGAATCAGTCTCGACGCACCACAAATTATATTTCTAATGTGGTCATACTATTTTTTACGTCAAAATGAAATTTAAAGTTCCAAAAAATTCAAAAAAAGGCGAAATTTGGGCAGCATCGTAAAAAAAAAATTTTATAGAGAACATGAATGAAAATAAATTAAAATTTGGTGGTCAAGACGGCTTAACATCAGGCAAAGTTAAAGTGAAATGAATTTCTTTATTTTTATTAACGAGTGCTTAAACCGATTCTCCTAAACCATAGTTTCGTGAAGAAAATAATTATTTAAGAAGATCAAGAGCGAAGAAACAACGCGAGAGAAATATGGAGAAAAAAATAAACAGAATGGCAATCGCATTATTTAGCCAAATGATTTCAGAAAAATTAGTTTTAAAAATTTTCAAAACAGGAAGAAATGGAAAATTTTAAAAAAATTTTTCCACGAATATTTTTGACTTAAAATCACAAAACGAATGGTCAAATGATTTTTTCAAATAGCATATATAAAATATGTGGTCACCTTCACGAAAAGTTAAAGTTGGTCATTTTTGGAAAATGTTTTTCGTATGATTTGAAACAAAGATTGTAAAAAAAATTTGAACAAAATAAACATTGTATCATCTATATGCGGAATTTTTTCAAAAATTTCTCATTGCCTAGATTATGAAAACATTAACTTTGATAGTAAATTGAGAAAGGAAATATATAAACCAGTAAAAATTTGTATCAAGCGCCTAATATCTGTTTCCCTGTCTGTCAAATTCACCAACTCCCGTCTATTCAACCAATACCAATAAAAATTTGTCATGAAGACTTTAATTACTATTTTATGTTTTTTGAGAAATGAAGCAATTTACAAGCGTAGCTACCTGCGTAGTTAAAGATTCAGTGAGATCTTAAAACTAACGGTTTCCATTAGGGTTTAGGCTTAAAATATTTCTTCTAACGCACGACTAAACCCATTATTTTCGTGGAAAGTAATTAAAAATTTAAAGTCAAAAAATATAGTACACTATTTTTTTGCTTTTGAGGTTTCCCCTGTACCTTTTCTTTTCAATCAACATTCCGAGGCATTTATCGTTTTAAAAAACTAAAGCACTTTAAATCAGTCAAAAATGGACAAAATGATCGCAGATAACTTCTCTTTTAAATACATAATTATATTAATGTACAACCTTGACGTTTCGGTGTTTCATACTCCATTTTTTAAGTGAATCTAATTTGTTCGACAACAAATCCTTAAACTGAAAATTTGACAATATCAAAAATGCACCAAGAAGTTTATAGCACGGGAAAAAAACACGTTTTGAAATGAGTCCGCACTTTTTGCGAAAAAGGATTTTTTCAAATCATCCCAAAAGTACAAGATAAGTTGATTAATTTTTGTGGTCGATTTTCGCAATCTCATTGTATTATAAAACTATTTTTAATTATGCTTTGAAAGAGTGAAAAAAAAAGAGGTTTTGAAATAAAAATGGGATCCATCGATCGGTTAATTTGACCAATAGAAAATTCATGTTGCTAAGAATATTTTTTTGGAACATGGAAATACAACTTTTATCCTTCAACCATTTTTTGATCAATCTGAGATATTTATCCAAAAAGATGAAAGCTATGAAAGCTTCAGAAACGTCGGATAAATCCCTTTTATTATTAACATTGAAAAACACCAGGTCCAAATGTTCAATTGATTTGGACTCAAACTTGAAAAAACAGGTTTTCCACCGGCGCCGTTGGCTGTAATGTATGGACATTAGATAACCTAACACTGAAAATTCTTAACAAATATCTCTCAGAACCATTTTCATTAACCTCCTCACACCCAGAAACGAGAAATTTGCCAACTCAACACCCTAAAGCCTATCTAAAGGCACTTCTATGGGATATTGGGAATCGGTAACGATATAATTTCTTATTTTGTCACTGATTGAGATGCAAGGATAGAATAAGTGAATACACGTAACATTTTTAATTTTCGAAGTTCTAGATCGATGCTAATGCGAGACGACACAATAGCGGGATCACCACCTTCCCCCACAACTTGTATTTCTTGGAAACCATAACATTTTTTTTTACAATGAATATAAATTACAAAATTAACACATAAAACTTTAGCTATTTAAAAGCGGGTCTTGAATTTGAAATTGAAGATCTCGATCGTCACAAAACAAATTATTCATATGCGGCCGCGCGTCAAAATATATGCATGTTAAAATGTGAAAAATATTGCTATCCACGCTGAAACGTCAAAATCAAGTTTCCACCTTATGTTCTAACATTTAATCGATTCGTCTTGTGGCTTTATTTGAAATACATTTCTGTTCAATTCCTTCGCAAATAATTTGAAAAATTTTTCTTTACATACTATTTTGAGTTTCAAAAAATCACTTGTGCAAAAAAATTATTCTTTGTATAGAGACTGCAGATGAAATAGATTTAGATCAAAAAATCCTCAAGTACTTTCCTAAAAACTGGCTTCCTCAAGAATTTTGATATTAGGTATCGTTTTCACCAACTCTCACTATTCTATACGACAACTCTATAGGCGAAAATCCTACAAAAAAGGAAAAAATACTTTAATCAGAAACGGATCATCGTATAGAAATTTTTCAATGATATTTTTGGACATAACTTGCAAACTCTATGACATATTTGGACTCCGTCACAGCGATATGTGACGATGTTATTTTCCTGCGCCGTTTTTGGCCTCCCAACACTTCTATCATATCGACTCTTAGATAGCAAAGGGTGGGAGGGGGTTAAGTCCAAATTCGTATCGAAAAGTTATAATTGTGGCTTGTCACGGTTTAATTCTGAATGATCGAGTTTGAAAAAATATAATAGCTCGGTTACTAGTTTTCACATAATTTCCTGATTGTTTTAAGCGAACCATAGAACTCGAAATTAAAAGTATGTGTTGATAATAATCTTGATTACTTAGCCTGCACCATTTATCTTTGGAAGAATAAACGTTTTCCACTATCCGCATACTACGATATGTGTTTTCTTTGTGCGAACAGAATCTCAAGTGTCGGGCAGACACACACACACTGGCTTCATTCTAAACATCGTCTAAAAGAAGATAGAGTTTGAAGTAGAAAAACTGGCGAAAATTGGCGTTCATAAGTGAGATTTCTAGAAGAAAAAAATCAAAAATCGAAAAATTCTTCTCATCCAACTATTTTGCTCTCATTTATTCGCTACTTTGTGTCGATTTTGAGACGCTTGTAATGTGGGGTCTAAAAGAGATAGATTTAAAAAAAAAACGTTTAGTGCTCTAGATAGAACTCACGCACCTGGTGGTGTGATGGTAACAAGATTGACTTTGAGTAGATAGTTCGTTAGATTCGACGGCTAAAGATTACACAGATTATCTCAGAATTTTACTTCTGCCCTAAATTTGTTCTGAGGCGTGATTGAGAAGGTACCAGATTACGACCCTACTCCCCTTAAATTCGGAAAAATTCTCATAAGCACTCATTCATCTACTACTTGATCTCTGACACACGAAAAAACACATACTTTAAAAAGAATATTATCAATCGCAAAAAGTGCCTTATTTGTTGAAACAAAGTTGTCGTATTCATTTCAATCGATATCAATGAGAGACCTCAGCTTGACAAACCTGAACGCCTCATCGCGTCCAGTTCTTTGGAAAAATTCTGTCTGATATTTTTTTCGAGAAATATTTGCCGAGAATATTCATTACGAACTAAACGGGTGCATTCTAGTATAAAAAATTTATTTTGCGCACCCAAAAAACTTTGAGAGCTTTTTTTCCGTTGATAGAAATTTCGATTAGAAATGCACACAACGGTACTTTAAGGTTAACTTTAAAAATTTTGAGCTGAACATATTTTGTCTTTCAATCAAATAAATCAAGAAAAAATTTCTTTCTTCCGATTCAAAAATCAATTCATCAGGATAATTTGTCCATGATAATTCTACCTATGTACTTTGCTGAAATCTGCGAACGGTTTCAAGTTTCTTTACGCTGATAAAGTACTTATCACACGGTCTGAATGGAATCTCCTATTAGATCACGCTCAACTTCAAATCATTTTGTTCTGATACCAGAGAACTTGAGAGACCTGAAAAGATATTGACCGTCACACTCTTTCATCCAAACGAAAAACCAACTCGATCACCGAAGTTCCAAAACAAATAATGAAAATCACTCATTGAAGCCAATGTTTTCATCTGGAATATTAAGCTGAGAAGACCTTTTGTTACTATTTGAAAATTTAAAATAAGTAAAATTTACGTCCTTTGCCATTTGCGTAAAAACCATAATTTGAAAACTTATTAATGAAGTATGCGGTCAGGGTTTTCCGCGGCAGTCAAATGAAAGCGTCAGCAATAATTGATAGACTTATCCGGTCAATCTTTCTACCAGAAAATGCATCTTACAATGAAAACAATTTTGAGCTACCTAGTGATCAGAAATTGAGCATGGAAGGACACTTATTTGAGAGCTTTTGTAACAATTAAAGCATGCTTCCAAAAAAAGGATAAATAAACTTGGTCACCGCTCATAGGGGATAAAGACAATAGAGATGAGTATGGATTCTNTACTTGAAAATTTTTATTCTTGTACTTTTAAAAATGTACTTTTCAGGGAGTTGTTGTATTTTATACGGAATTAAGAAGCACCAATAAGAATGTTAACATTTGTACAATCAAGATAGATAAGATAAAAAAACAGTTTTTCAAATTAATGCAGAGCCTTTACACAGCTTGAGAGCTGAATTGTTGATATGAATTTAAATGGAATGGTTAAACATCATAACTATCAAATTAAACTTCGAAATCTCTTCAAAAAAATAGTCTACCAGACAGTGAAAAGCAAATGTACATTTTTATCTAATCTGTCGGTTCATTTTTCACGATACCTTCTTTGAAATGAGTTTCGGAGTACGGATGGTCATCTGGAAATATTGGCACCCTCATTTCCTTTAAAGTCTGAATACAAGATGTACTTAATCGATAAAATACAGTAGTTGTCACATGTTTGCTCCTGATTTAAGTTGTTTGCCGAAACCTAAATTAACACCGTTGATAGGCAATGAGCATGAGTTAAAAACGTTTTGATTGGTCATGGTGAGCTTCAGCAGAACGTGAGATCAGAGCAAAAATGTGACATGCTGTATATAGACCCATTTTAGTTTTAAATGCCAATATATCCTCTTTGGGCGCCCTTAGTTAATAAATTCGATTTATTTTAAAATGTATGTTGTTCGAATCACGGAGATATCATAATTTCTTTTACAAATAGACTGAATAACCCAAATTTTTGGCGAACATTATTAATTCTGAAATTCGAGAATTCACTATTCAGATCCGCATACACTTTTCTTAAAGTTGATCAAAGTTTTCTATTTTACTTTATTGTCGTGAAAAACAAAGTAGTGAAATTTTCGTTTCGAATTGCCCGCATTCATTAAAGTCATCAAAACTATATCTTGTATTTATTACACAACAAAAATCAAATTATTTATTTTGCCTTGATCCTGTGTGAAATTTTTTAATTTCTTACTCTATCACTGACGAACTTTCCATAACCTCACAACAGATAAACAAAATAAATTGGAACGCAAATAGCACTGGACATTGTCATGAATATAGCTACTGCTGTTCCTGGTGGTGGATATTCATAGAATCCTTAAATACAAATTTTTACAAAATTCCTGAGTTACAATTAATATATAATACCGTCATGTCTTGGATATGTCGGAGACTGCCAGTTAGAGAAGGCATAGACCAAAACGGAACGAAATCAGCAATGGCGTCACATACTGAAAATATGGTTACCAGAGCCACGCAAAATTTCAATTCATAAAGAAAATCGAGACGTTTATGATATAAAACGATTTTTTATTGGTTATTTAATATTACCGTTCCAGATATATCCTAATACAGGCCACAATTTTCTTTCTGGGATCCATTTTGTGGCCGAACATAAAAAAAAGATCATCGTAAAATTGTTTTCGTCCATAAATCCAGCCAATCGCAATATTTTCAAAAAGAACAATCAACAAAAGACTGATTCCAGAAGCACCATATGAATCACAAAGCTTTTTTCACTTTGGTTAACAATAAAATGTTGTAGTCGATGTTATTGATGGCTTCTATTGTAATGTCGTTTTTTGTTAGTAAAGAAAGTGGATTTGAAGAAAATTTAATTTATTTTTTTCATATCTCAAATAAATCTTTGTAAACGCTTCAAACCAAATGAAAACAGTTTGTCTTCTGATAATAACAAGAAATTTATATTTGATTGAAAACAATAAACCAAAAAAGGATAAGGTGACTTCAGATATTTGATAAAAAATTTTATTGGTACTTTGGGGAAACCTTTAATTCAAGACCTCACTGAGCCAACTTTATTTCAAATTTGAATAATTGAACAATGTTAATACAAAAATTGATTTTAACCAGTCCTGAAAGATGTACATGCACCAGAAGTTGTCATCGGTACAGCAAGTAAGAAAGATATCACACCACAATTCCAGCAAAGATTGGCCGTCTTTTAAGAGGATCATTTTCAGTTCATCCAATAAAAATTTTTTCGAAAATTTTCTCGAAACCGACAGAAATCACATTATGGATTAAGCAAGAAATTTAGCGTTTGGACATTATTAGAAAATGAACCGAAATTGTCTACTCAGATCATAAATTTTGTTGAAATTATAGTTTTTTGTGAACCTGACCTTCTAGGGTGTTTATTGAAAATTTTCGCATTAAATCGACAATCATTGCTTACATGGATTCTGTTCTGCTGTTTGGCTTGATACTCCCATCAGCAAAATCATTCCAAAGAACATAATATACCATATATTTGGCGCAGGCAGATTTTGAGCGCTCGAGGATAACGATAAATGCGAGTCCAGGACCTCCCTGAGCTACTTCTTCGACTTGAAAAGGGTCAAAATAGTTTAATCGTGACTCACATATGTGAGTGAGCGAAATTTATACTGAAAAAAATGAAATTAATTCAAATTTTTTTCAGGAGGGTCATGACCCTGGTCATAATACAAATAGATTTTTGTGAGATCAATAGAAAACCAAAAATTACCGTTGCATTTTCGGGACTATTCATTTTAATGATTTATGATCAGAATTCATAATCAGACAAGCGAGTATCTGAATTTGAAATTATTATTTGGAAGCTTTGGAACATTTAATTTTAAACCCTTGACTGAAACTCCTACTTCATGGGGCCATGTGTCCTAGAACTGAAAAAAATAGCCAATCCTGCCATAACCGACGCCAAAAATTGAGGTTGACATAAGGTCAAAGACCACTTCAAAAAATTAAAAAAAAATTATGTGATATCATTCCGAAATTTAACTCATATATGCGCCTTTCATCTACATTTTTGATCAGTTCCAAATTTCAGGACCATACATTTTCCGGCAAGTTTTTCTTACTATCTCTTGCTATGAAAAATGGGTACGGGTCACTCTTTCCGCTTTTGTGCGGGAACTCACTTTTTTGGCGAGTTCCCGCATATTATTTTTGTGCGGGAACTCGCTGTTTCACGAGTTCCCGTTTTATTTTTGTGCGGGAACTCGCTGTGAAGAGTTCTCGTTTCCATTTTTTGTGCGGGAACTTGCTGTTTGACGAGTTCCCGTTTTCATTGTTGTCGCCGGAACTCGATGTTTGACGAGTTCCCGTTTCCATTTTTTGCGCGAGAACCAGGCTGTTTGGCTTTTTGTTTATGTTTATACTTGATTTATTTAAATATTGATATATTTGATAAAATAAAGTTTCAGACAATTAACAAATGTTGCAATAATTCTCATCAGTGATATATTCAAGTTGGACAGTGACATTTTTGTTTTCTCTTACTCGCGCCTTGTCCATGATATTTTTATTTTGTCGAAGTTTTCTAGGGCTAGTCTCGACGGTGTTTGACAAAACAAAATTATTTGTTACACGACATAGAGCTTCGATACCTTCATAAATAATCAATTCTTTAAGACTTCTTATTTGGTCAATCACCCTGGAACCATGGATGTAGCACAATGAATTTTGATTGTTTTAATTGTGACGTTCTTAATCACGATTTAAATAAAGTAAAACTTTAAAGAATTTGGTTTCTTGATTGTACGAAAATAAATGTAAAATTTGTTTAAGAAATAAAAAATTCTGATTGGTCGTAAATTAGAAAAAAAATAATTTAAAATGAAAATTTCTTATTAGTCCACAAAACGTCTCGAAAATAATGAAATCAAACTTTATTTTCAACCTAGCTATTGCATTATTTGTCATGTCTGTGTACTCTCCCGTAAGTCTTCAAACTATTTTTAAACCAAGAAAGATTGGTCGGTTGTTTCCAGACGAGTTGACACATAATCCAAATTTTTTTGAATTTTTTCAATATTTCATAATATCTTGTTTTTTTTCACGACAAAACGTATCTGTGTGCATTTCATTTTGAATGTACGTATCCATAGCCAAAGAAATTTCTATAGGGAAAAAAGCCAATTTTCAGCTGAATAACAAAAATGTTTCGTATTTTTGACAAAATCAGGATTCCATGTGTAATTCCGTCGACAATTAAATTTGACTTCATTTTAATATTTTAATTACATGAAAAGAAAACATCGCAGAATAAATCTAGAGTTGGAGAAAAAATCTAATCGATTTTGAATACTGTTATTAAGGCGCGTATTTCGCAATCTGATACAAACAAGCACTATCATTTTACGTTAAGTTAAGGGCAATGAACCGCAGTGTAGCAACATCAATGCATCAACACTGTCCCATAATGCAGTGTGTTTTATTCTTGTCGCCTAGTCATTACCACATATATAACTGGAACGTTTATTCTGCCACCGTTTTCACAAATCATTGAAGCCATAACAACCAAAACTTGGTGATCTATGGGAGAAACTAACTTCCATCCAGTACCATTTTAAAGTTTAAGTTATTTTTAAGTTACTTTTGTTTATCATTATCATATTCTTGGCAAAAAACTTTCGGCGATATTGAAGCCTTTATATACATATCCTTAAACCAACGGAACTACATCGCAATAACGTTTACTATTTCTATAGCGCGATTTCGAATTCAACTAATGATTTAATTCAAAATGAAAAATTACACACGGATCAAATTTAGCGGTACCAATATCAAGCACTCTTGCCGTAATCATACTCAAGACAATCACTGAGACCACATTAGTGGGATTCGAACACGCGCTATAGAAAGTAGTTAACGTTTTTGAGATGAAGTTCCGTTGGTAAGAATATATAAGGACTAGTTAATTAAACGTTAAAATAAACCATGTAAATTGAACTTTTCAATTTCACTGTAAAAAATTCTAGAGATGAATTATTGAAATTTAATTTTTTTTTGTGTAATTTTTCTAAGAACCTTAGGAATTTTTTAGTAGTATTTTGTTTTTTTCAATTAAACAGTTTTAAAATATATTCTAGAAATTCTATATTAAATTTCGAATTAATATTCACAATATATCACATTTTTATTCTTCATACCTAGAGAATCATGAATTCATCACTTGAAGTTGGGACCTCCAAAGTTGATTCGAAGGCACATATTACAAAGGAATGACGTTTGAGAAATTGAATTCCATGGAGTTAATGTTCTCGCGTATGCATCTTCATTTTCAGGAGTGTAGGTTTTGTCCCCATCTCTCTTGATCAAATTCATTCATATTCGAATAAAATTGAGATGAAAATATTTAATTTCAATAAGAAAATTTTAACGTCTAGGAACAATTTTTTAAATAGTTTAAAAAATAAATCATAATCAAAGCTGAAAGTTCAGTTTAATTATTTTTGTGCGGGAACCCGCTGTTTGGGCGAATTCCCGTTTCCATTTTTTTGTGCGGTAATTTGCAGTTTGGCGAGTTCCCGTTTCCATGTTTTGTGCAGGAACTCGCGGTTTGGCGAGTTCCCGTTCGGAAACAAAAAGACAGGAACCCGCCAAAATCGACGTTCCCGTTCCAGAAGCGGGAAAGAGTGACCCGAGACCGAAAAATGCATGAGCCGAAAAGTCAACTTATTTAAAATAAAATTTGATGCAACAAGTAATAATTTCGTGTCAGAAAATTAAATTGGTTCATACGTTTTGTGTTTGCATTTTTCAACGCATTAGAAATGCAATTACAAAATATTAACTCTTAATTCTCGAGAAAAAAATTCAGAAAAGTTCAACCTTCCAGTAAGCTTATTAATAAAAATATGTAAGAACCAAAAAACATCTGAATTTATTTTTAACTTTCCTTAAACATTGAAAGTGGGCTTGTTAAAAGATCCAAAGTGATGTCAAAACACCTTGACCAGAAACATAACTAAACATAACTTGAGACCCAGCCATGCTCCAAACTTCTGGTTCCAAAGTTTGGACAAATCAGGAATAAGTAGATATCTGATACCATCTACAGCACCATCAAGCGTTCAGACCTAAGTTTGATGGACAATTTGACTTCAAAAAACTAATAATACAGTCCTCGGGCCCTAACCGGTACTAAAAGTTGAACCAGTTGAGCAATTTGAACCAATGAGTGTGAGTCTGTTTAATTTTCCTAAGAAAGCCAGATTATGAAGTAAAAAAGTAGCTGAAAATTGTTTGCCTTGGAAATCTTTAATCTTTGAAATGTGAAAACGAGGAAAAGATCTCAATTTGAATTCTCTTCGATATTCAATCGATAATAATTCAGGGAGATAGTCTATTCCGAATAGAGAAAATATGATAAAAACTCGGTTGGATGCAATTTTTTAATTTGTGAGCTCATAAATATAAACAGAAGCCTGAAAATACTTCAATTTGTACGAGTCAGATAATCGTAACTGTTTGGAGCGTAGCTGTGAGAAACGAGGACTCTGTGTTTTTCCTTGCAACTTTTCAGTTCAATTATTTTTGATAATCAATGTGGCATCCAGACCTCTCACCATCAGTGTAAAAAGAAGCACATTGGAAATGTGGATGTCAAATAAGCTACTTTCCCAGTGGATTTGATGCCAGTATGAATACAGCCGTAAGTATCACCAGGACGACTGCCAAACAGCCAATATTTCCCATTGTATTCCACCTAAATCTTCGATACCACCACTCAGGTTCAAAACTCTGTATTCAGGGTATTTAATTTGAAACAACTTTCCATCACAGATAATTGCAACTTTTTAATCATGTAAAATCCAAATCATAAAAAAACTAAGGTTTGATATGAAAAAAATTGATAGAACGAAATGTAACTCGATGAGTTCTCGCATAAATGTATCATTAAACTTCACTCATTTTTTAAAAACATTATTGACTATTCTCTATGAGCAGAACACATAAATATATTTTCCATCAAAATTGTTGCATAACCGCTTTTTCACACTCTTGTACTTTATGTCCCTACTTTTTGAAAACACACTACGTTTGCTAATCAGGAGGAGAAAGTACAGTGTGTGATAAAGGGATATCATTCTTAAGAATTCCTCCGAAATCTTATCTGAAAATTTATTTTTGCAACTTTTTTGTTTTCAAAGGAGTGGTGACCTTATTTTACTCAAAAACGAAAAAAATCTAAATTGTATTTGGGACAGTTTTTGTAATTTAGACACTCCTATTTTTTTTATATTTGTTCTCTCTGAGAAAATTAATTGCGATTAAAAAATTTAAATTCTGTCATTTTGTGTATTTTAAAAATTGACGCTCACGGAAAAAACTGAGCCGAATATTGAAACGCAGCAATTCATTTTTTTTGAAGTATAGCAAAATTTCAAGAATTATGTAGAAGAATGAAAAAGTAATCATAGAAATCGATATATGGAATCGAATTATTGATGAACAATTCGTAGGTATAAATATTGACACTCTAAACTTATCATTGAGTCAATCGAAATATCTCTATCAATGTTATATGGCAGGTGTCAGGATTCACCATCCCTTTTAAGAGTTTTCCTGTATATGAGCAGTGTGTGATAACATATTTTAAATATCATTCAAGACTCTTTAAGAATGAATATCAAAAAAGTTTCAAGAGAATTTTGGGTCGTTTTTATCCTCGCCCTGTTGTACCAATATTCATCTTCAGGAGAATTTAGCGATGCCATTTCCCGTTTCATTTTTTGAAACAATCTACCGGTCTGACTAAACTTCCATTTGCATACTCTGTTGCGCACACATTCACTGTTCCAGGATTGACCACAATTTGACCAAGGGGTACTTCCGCTTGAAATATTTATTCATTTTTGAAAAATTCTTGGGAAACTTTCATTTGTCATGTTATGCTATTTTATTTAAACGTACAATAGAGCCTGGACAAATAATAAAGTGTCCAAGAGATGATGACGGCGTAGTATATGTTGATCCATGAGTACGAGACAAGGCAAGAATATCCAACTCCTAATAAGTTGATTTAAATTTTTATGTGATAAGTTTTTAGATGTGCCTTTGCCTGTTCTTTTATTTAAGGGTATATCCCGGTCCCTAATTGACATTATTCTCATAAAATATTACGCCAAACCACGGCGTCAAGATATTATTCAGATTAGCCAGTTTGTAAACTAGCCTTCATCTTGCGTAAAAACATTTGTCGCAATTTTTTTGCATGCAAACACTCCCAGACACAAAGCGAACAGGGAGACCTAAGTCAAAACGCGAAAATCTATCTTCTCCCAGGCTTTATTTAAAATATAACCTTAATTTAAAATAACCTGTTATTAATTAGTATTTAAAAACTTCTGAGGAGCGCTTTTGTCGCATAAGTGCTGAAATTTTTTCGAGAATATTGCGATAAAGCACCGTTTTTTGGACTTTGTCCATCGGACAAATCTATCTCCTCCTAGTGTTAAATTTCAAAATTCCTCATATTTTTTCAAACGGTTAGCTCGAAACAAATAGAACTTCTGAGGAGCCGTTTTTTTTCAATTTCGACGCCAACTCAAAATATGAATTTTTTTGAAGGTCACTTGAAAAAATTTCCGAAAAAAATGTGCTTCGATTTTTTGATAGTAGGACTCAAAAGAAAGCAGGGAAAAACACTGAAGAGAAAGTTGGCTTACGTCAACCCAATATTTTGAAGTTTTAGGGGTCAAATTGACACAAACGTTATTTTTTAACATATTTTGAGAAAAATACTTAGAAAAAAATCGAAAAAATCAAAATTTTCGAAAATTTTTTTGTTGTTCATTTGGGTTGTGTTATATGCGTTCAAAACATAAGCTATGATTGCGTGCATTTTTATGCCATAATAACGATAACTGCAGAAAATGTAGGAACCGGGATACCCTTAAGGGGGTGGAATCGATCTGGCCGATTGGTACATTTTTTCAGAGCGATATATGAAAAAAAATGTGATTTTCTTTATATTTTCAATAAAAGTGTTCATTCTTGCAAACGTTATATTTATAATTTCTTAAACATAATTTCTTAACATAACTAATTATGTGGGAAAATATAAAAAACCACTTTTCACTGAACATCCATTTCCAACTAAACCCGACTACAGAATTTTTTTGAAGACGATATTAATAAGCTTCAGACATTGTCGGGTGTTTTGCGCTGAAAAGTCTGGTTTTATGTCGCGTATTAAAAAATTTCCTTGATATGAAAGTTTTTTTTCCATAAAAAATGGTCAAAAATGGGAAAAAGTAGAGAAAAACAACTTTTTTTTAGATAAAAATTGACCTTCAATTGCGCTATGATATTGAAAATGTCCTGACTATCACAAAAAATGACGCCATTAACACCCGCAATTTTATTAGGAATTTTTCACTACCATACAATTTTTGAAAATTAAGTGCCGAATGGCACTTATCGAGTGTACAGCGGCTGTACTACAGCCGAGTGTTATAAATTTCATCCAAAGTTTAGAAATGATAATCGCGCAACCAACTCATCAGTTGACACACGGAGATTTAATAGATACCAAAACATTTAATATGTGATTCTGCCTAATTTGTATGGTGAATTCAAAAAACGTCTAATAAATATTTTGGACTTGATTTGCGGGAAATTTCCATAATTTTTCTAAAAACGTCGACAAAAAATGACAAATAAACATACGTGTATTATGATTTTTCAAACAGCAGTCAGAAAATATGTAGGCATCTATGAAAATAGTTAATGTGNNATCAGAAAAAATTTTGGACAAAAAATGCGGAAAATTTTCATAATGCTTTGATTTTTTTGAAAATTTTACCAATTCAAAATTAAAGTTCGGACTAAAATCTTTCCTAAAATAGACAAAAATTATTCTTATAATTAGATGCACATTTATGCTGGTTCAATTAACGATAATAAGCACAAAAAAGTAAAACAACTTATCAATTTCGTAAGTTAAATTGACTCCAGTCTGCCGAGTCGATGCCACCCCCTTATAAAATAAAACTCTGATGTTCAATTTTTCATGAAAATTTTTCCAGTATCATTCTAACAAAAACTCAAACTAAAGCATCATTGATACAGAAGGGTAAAAACTAAGGTTTGAGAGGCAAAACATCATAAATTTTCAAAATATTTGCAAAAATAATGTTTATAAGTAGGGCATTCATCGATTCGGCATTTATTCAATCATTATGTACTAAGAATAGGAAAGTCTCAATCACATGACGATTAAATTTTATTTTGATTTGATTAATTATTTTTCCCTGACAACTTTCCGAGAAATCAATTAAGTATTTCTATCAGTCGATTTTCATGGTTAACCTGTCACCCATATCACAAAATTTTCCAATGATGCCAAAAAACCTACGCATCTTACGATTACATACGTATGATTCCTATCTGGTTGAAATTCTCTGACTGGTTCATTTTAGAGGTAGTTATTGGTATCAGGTAGGGTGCAATGTAAGTATCTCAATTTAAAATAAATAAGCGAAAAATTCAAATGAAACTAACCTTTCACCATTGGTGCAATACTCCAAGCTTCTACACCACCTCTTGCCATAAATTGTCCAAGCGAAATTTCTAGAACCATTGTTGGAATTCCAGCAAAAAATAAGAAAATGAAGTAAGGAATCAAAAAAGCACCACCTCCATATTTGAAGCAAAGATAAGGAAACCGCCATATATTTCCGAGGCCGATAGCACTACCACAAACAGTCAAGATGAATTCTCGCTGCTTGTCCCAGGTGATTCGGGGTTTTGGCATCTAAATTGATATAATTATTTCATGGTTATTAGATTAGTCAAGAAATCGTATTCAAGCAAATCTTCGAAATTTCAGATTTTCTAGGTGCGGGCTTCCGGAAGCTCAATTTCAAAACTTTTCATTGTACGTTTCGATATATTTTCTATATGCAGAACATGAATCTGGAAACTAGTAATTTTAGGTTTCTGGTTTGAGAATTTTCTACT
Organism: Oikopleura vanhoeffeni; assembly: GCA_004367855.1. Taxonomy (NCBI): domain Eukaryota; kingdom Metazoa; phylum Chordata; class Appendicularia; order Copelata; family Oikopleuridae; genus Oikopleura; species Oikopleura vanhoeffeni. Next base: position 56,799 of record SCLH01000188.1, read on the forward strand.
TATATATAAGTATATATATTATTCTCGTTTTGTTTCTTCGCTCTTGTTAATACTCTGAATCATAATTATTGCTACGAAATGACGATTTGGCAGAAATCCATTGTAGCCTTCTTTAATTAAGAATGAAAAAAATATATCATACCGAATTTCGGAAAATTGGTAAGCCAACCCATTCACCATTTTAAATTTATTTCATAAAACTCATGAAATTTTTGTTTTCGATGTGCTTAAATTTTTGTTTTTTAAATTTTTTTGAATTTAAATTTTCGATTTTATGTGGACATCGTATAAACGCAAATAAGATAAATTTCAAATGGTTGTCAAGACCGTTTTTTACGGTTACTTATTGCTAAAAATAAAATTTACTGTAATCAAGACACCTTCGATAGCAAACGCTCGGTTTTTTGAAAGTTTTCTCAAAAGACGCTTTAAAAAGTAAGGGACGATAAAATACATTTTCAACGAGGTATATGAAGCTCCTGAAAAATTTCGACAATTTCTCCACGGGGTTTTAAATAGCTTCAATATTTTCCGATGTCATATTGGCGTTTTTAGCCAGAAAAAGGGCGTCAAAATGGGCTCGCCGCTTTGTTCACTTTTTTCAGACCTATTTTTGGGTATTCTCGAAAGGACCGTTATTGCAAAACTCGAGCGCCAGGGACACATTTTAAAGTGGCTTCGATATGCTGACGATTGTATAGAAGTAGGCAAAAAAGGTTCTTTTGAGCATATTTCAAACAAAGTTAATAGGTGGGATAAAGAAATAGATTTTTCTTACGAGAAAATGATAGATGATGAATTAACATTTCTATCGAGCACAATATTTTTGAAAAACGGGTCTTTTGAATTCCGTCCATCCCGAAAAAACGGTGCTGAAACCATTTTGACAAATTTTAATAAAGCCACAATTTCAGAAAAATATCTTTTTAGTAATATTTTCACAATGTTACATCACTCACAAAACTCAAGCTCTAGCCATGATATTCTTCTTAATGACATGGAAAATAATTTTAAACCTATTATCCTAAATAACGTCTACCCCCTTAAAATAATTTACTCTAACTATTTCAAATTTCTTAGAAACGGCCCTAAACCTAAACAACCAGATGTAAATTTCAGCTTAAGGGAGTAGGTGTCGCAAATTTGAGCCTCATCCGAGGCCATTTCTCGCCAAAATAGCAAAGGTGATATTCCAAAAACATTTGTTACTAACAGAACCAACCTTCGCGGTAATTTTGAATTTAACAGTAATCTGATACAATCTCACCTACGCCGACACCTACGCTTTTAAACAGCTTCTTAAAAAGACACGCAGTTCGTACCTATTTCTTCAATTTTCCTCATTTTTTATTATTTTTTTGCGTGAAGTTCCGGAGAAGCCTAAAACATAATGCAAAATTGCTTTTGTTATAAAATTTTGCTTTCGGCGGCCAAAACAGCCAAAAAAACGTACACAAAAATTATTGATTTATATGATTTAAATTGAAAGTGCGCTCATTTGTTTTCTTCTGACGCTACCGAGTTAAAAATTGGACCAAAATCCTTAAAAGTGTTTGTATTTACGAAAAAAATTATTATGAAGCATTTTTTCTGGTTTCTAAATTTGTCAGAAAATTTTTAGGCACAGAAATGAAAACTTGCCATGGCCCAAGAGACGCCAAAGCAAAATTTTGAAAAAACCTTTCTAGTTTATTGTCAAACAAGTCTTCAACTGTCAGATGCAGTATGATTTGAAACTGTATCTCTCAAACTGGTGGAGGAGTAGTTTTGCCTGAGCCTCCCAAACTGACCATTTCAAAAACAATTTGGCTAAAAATGAAAAATTGACATGGCCCAATGAGACGCCGAAGCAAAATTTCGAAAAAAACTCTCTAGTTTATTGTTAACCAAGTCTTGTGCTTTCAGATGCAGTATGAGTCGAATTATATCTCTCAAACTGGTGGGAGGAGATAGCTTTTGCCTGAGCCGCCCAAACTGATCATTTCAAAATTTTAATTTTTGGTTTTTACGCGTTTTTGTCCGCCAAAAGCAAAATTTAAAATCAAAGCAATTTTGCACGATTTTTTAGGCTTTTCCGGAGCCTCAGACAAACAAATTATAAAAAGTTATGAAAATTGAGAGAGTAGGTACGAACTGCGTGTCTTTTTAAGAGGCTTTTTAAAAGCGTAGGTGTCGGCGAAGGTGGGATTGTATCAGATTACTGTTAAGTTCAAAATTACCGCGAAGGTTGGTTCGGTTAGTCACAAATGTTTTTGGAATATCACTTTTGCTTGTTTCACGGCAAATGACCTTGGAAAAGGCTCAAATTTGCGACACCCACTCCCTTAAGTATACCCTATACTAGTAAAACTATCGATTACCACATCAAAAAACTTATAGCACAAATTAAGGTTTTTATGCCCAATTTTCATGTACGATTAGCATATAAAGGCATAAAACTTTCTAATTTGTTCTCTGCAGATGCGAAACCAAAAATATCTGAGGAAATTCAGACAACTAACTGCGTCTACCACTTTAAGTTTCTTTGTCTTAGCCATTTTGTAGGTTTGACTGCGCGCACTATCAAAGCTAGAGCGACAGAACATAGAAATCCTTCTTCGGTCAAAAGCATTTACTACCATATCCACAGTTGTCCAAATTACCTAAGTCGCCTTTCCATTTTTTAAAGCGAAAACTTTAAACCCTCAAATGGTGTCAGGACTAGGAAAAACTAAGAGATAAGTTTTTTATGCAGCATTTTCGAGTTTTGCAAAAGAGCTTTGGCTCATATTATGACCGTCGAAAAACTGAAGCGTTTTTCATACAGATTTTGCGACCGTACCTTAATGAGCAAAATAAACATCGCTACTTTACATTATTCTGACTGGGCAATTTTTTAATCAACTTTCTTTCGCCCACTACCAAATCTTAATCATCTTAACAATTTCGCTCAAATTTTCCGACTAAAGTTTTCGCGAATTTTCAACTCTCGCGCACTTTGGATTCTGTAAAAACTCCATATTTCGTCACATTGCTAATATTGATAACTTGCAAAAAACGCGCCTAAGGAGCAGGATCTGAGTATATAAACTCGCAATACTTTCTAAACTGTTAATTTTAATAATTCTGATGATGCTGAATAAAGCGAAACGTTAATTATTTATTTATATTTATAAAATAAAGATGATCGATCTGAAATAAATCAGATTATACGAATAAAGAGCAGGGCAAAACGCCCGGGATTTCTATTACGATCATTTTTATACATTCGAGTGAACTCACACTAAGTTTTAGCTGCAACAGGCAAATGTTTACGTTTCGCGGCACATCTGCGTTATTTTTAACCGTATTCCAAAATCCTGGGCGTTTTGCCTTGCATCGTACGAATAAGCTCAAAAGTGGCAACTTTTGATCCGAAAAGTTTTTGTACGAAAATTTTGAAGTGGCAAAAAGTTATCCATCAAGAAAAAAAAATTTAAAAATTGCAAATCTGTCAATTAGCACCGAAGCCCTCACGTTTTTAAGCGTTTGTTCAGAAAAATTTTGTATCTCGTTTTTCTCAAACGAAATGTTAATTGACATTATTACGACGAACATATGCCGATGAAATGGCAATCCGGATTTTTTTCAGTCTCGATTCGGATAACTTCTGATTAAATATAAATTATATTTATTATAAATAACTCCGACCGGATAAGGAACAATCCTTTATATAATCGATTAAAAACCTTGCTTACAATGTATTTAGTTTTAAACTTTCTGGAGAGCAGACCTTTATCGCAAAAATTTGAAAAAGGTGCCAAAAAATAAGACAATTTCACGATTTTTGACCTAAAAGGGGTAGCCGCCGATCAGTTTTGTTAGCCATATATTTAATCCGGGGAAAAGGACTATTTTTTGTAAAGAAAATGGAAATTTTGGCTTGATTTACTAAAAATTGACTGTTTACCAGGATTAGATGAATAACGTCATTTTTCAAATTGAATTTGTAATATTAATATTAATTTGTAATATTATCCACAGTTGTTTTTTTCACTCAAGTTATTCAAACAATTTGGCGTCATCTGAAAACTCTTATAACCGATAAGCGGATCTTTAAGCTGAAAAAAGTGGATTTTTTTGGTTAACAAACCCGAAATGATTTATGTTATAAATACAGAAGTCATTTTTTCGTAAGGAGGTGGGTGTCGTATATTTTTCACCTCATTATAAAATTTATTTATGATACATTTATATCGATTATGACTTAAGTTAACCAAAGAAATCTCATTGTGGCAATCTTTTTCTCAGAACAATCTATAACAAAATATTGAATTTTTAAAATCAGAATTTCCTTTTGCTTTAACTGGCATTAAACCGGTATTCTATCATGATATGCACATTATTTATCTGTGATTATGACTCGCGAAAAACGATGCATTATATAAGAATTATCAGAAATGTTTTAATTGCATTCTAAAAATTTCAATCATTTTTGAGCAAAAAATTTCAAATCTAATTATCGAATTGACGCTGATTGGTTCAAAGTTTCGATTAGTTGTAAGCAGATTTTATGATCAGTGAATTCTCAGCTTAAATTTGCTGGTACTTTCCGATCAGATAATTTTGTTTTCGAACTTTTCATTTCCGGTTTACTTAAAATAAAAATTTGAGAATTCCCGGATACAATTTTAAAATCCGACCCGAACATATTGACAACACTATATTCATCTACCTTTGTCAAAAAGACGGTTTTATTCTGACCATTCGTATATAAAAATTAATAGTTTGAAGACGAAAAATTTTAGAAAACGGCGTTCAAGAGGGATTCTAGGAAATACAAAAGCGTTTTAGTGGTCACATTCATCCGTTTTCAGTGTGAATTTTCAGACGCATTGTATGTGGGACCTGATAGAGTATGAATTTAAAAACGCTTGGGTGTTTTAGAATTCACTCAGCACCTGGTGCTGTGGCCACATGTGGTATTCGATTTTGACTATGAGATATTTACATTTTGAGACGAAGGCTAGACCTACAAATAAATTCCCTCAGATTCACAACGGCCCTAGAATTATTCTCAGGCGTGATTGAAAGGTACCAAAAACCAACAACTACCCCCCAAAACTATACTCTAAGTATAAATATTGAAATATTATAAGATTGAAAAAGATACCAGTTTATCATCTTCGGTGGTAATCGAATCTGTGTCTTTTAGCGACAGTCCAGGACTTTCGAACTTCATTCTACCAATGAATATTTTCTTTATTAACTCAATATCTGAAACAAAAAAAAAATTATTTTTTTCTGTGTTATAGGTAAATGAGGTGAAAAGTAAACTGATGAGTTAAATACAAGTAAGTTAACAGGCTAAATAAATAAAGGTATAAAATTGGTCAGAGGTTCTCTTTAAATTGTTTTCAAGGTATGGCTGTTTGTGATCCAGTTAGGCTTGGTTAGGACTTGTTCAAGTAGTTGCTCAAATGAAATTTAATACCCTTCGTGTTATAAAAAAAACGAAATCTCTAAAAAAACTGTGATTCAGAAAAATGGATCTTCACGTTACCCAAGGGAAGGCACTATATCGCCGTAAAAACCGACACAATTTCAAGATTTTTGGTTCGATTACTTTTAGTATCCCTTTAACACCTTTTGTTTAATCTAGGATGTGCGGGCTGAGGTAGCCAATCCTAACACTCCTGACACCCCTTCTAGCCACTCATGAGGCCGCTTTTCAGTCCGCACATCCTAGATTCAGCAAAAGGTGTTAAAGGCATATCGCTGAAAGAGCCGATATCACCGAATAGCGTTGGCTTTTTTTTTTTTTTTATTATTAACTTCTTTGAGTCCGTCATGAAGAGCGTCATTTTACCAGATTGAATTTCTGAAATTTATTTTTTGAATTTTTCATCAATTCCGTTTTATTTAGTTCCTAATTTTACACATTTTCATTATTCACTTTACATAAAACAATTGTGTAACTCTTTATGAAATTGAAAAAACTTTTCAAATTATGTCGTCATTTCGAAGGCCCACGCATTTTTATTTCTGATGGAAAAGTTCTATTTCTGTCCTTTCATTGCGTGAAGGAGCTTTACTTTTAATTTCGCATTGTCATATTAGAGTCGATAAGATTACACTTCGAAATTTCACTGTTTATGATTTCAGGTCGAAAACTTATTTTATAAATAATTTGGTTCGTTGTTCTAAAAGAGCGCACCGGGAAGCGTTGAAATAAAGTGAACTAAAAAGTCGGGGCTTCCCAATTGCAGTTGCTTTTTTCGAGACGACAGCATTTTGCACTACTGCGCGGTTAATTGTGTTTTTGGAAATAGCTTTTCGCACAGCGGCGACTGACTCTGGCAAACAAATGATACAACACATCGACTGTGAAAATTGAGAAATTGCTTATCTATGGTTAATAAATAATCAAATATGACTCATATCTAGGCTTATACTCGAGGGTTTATCATCTTTTGACCGAACAGGTTTATCAACAAATGTTAGTAGGTATCTTGGGCAAAGATTACTAAAA